>JAUYWG010000158.1:154587-218156 GCA_034779775.1 Enteromius afrohamiltoni | reverse complement strand
TTTCCCAAAAAGACTCATGGCTGTATTTGATCAAAAGGGTGCTTCTACTAAATACTGAGCAAAGGGTCTGAATACTTGTGATATTTCAGTTTTTCTTTTTTAATAGAAAGAAAAAAATGTCTTCAATTCTGTATTTTTCTATCAATATGGGGGTGCTGTGTGTACATTAATGAGGGAAAAAGGAACCTAAATTATTTTAGCAAATGGCTGCAATATAACAAAGAGTGAAAAATTTTAGGGGGTCTGAATACTTTCCGTACCAACTGTATAATGCTCTGGAAGTGCTTCAAGATAAGTGGAAATGGAGTGACATTTTTTTTCCGCTGAAAAAAAAGGAAGTCATATAGGTCTGGAATGGCATGACTAAATAATGCCAGAAATTAAATTTTTGGTTATTTTAGGGGCAGTTTCCCGAACAGGGTTTAAGACTAGTCCTAGATTCAAATAAATGTTAGAGCTGCCTAAAATGGAAAAAGCTTGCACTGACGTACCTTAAAATACATTAGTGCCATTGTTTGGTCTTAAAATGCTCACATGTAATGCTTTTTTTGTAAGACATGTTTTTAAAAACTACTTAAATTACCTAAATTAACAAAGACCTAGTCCTGGCTTAATCTAATACCTGTCTGGGGAACCGCCCCTTAAAGTTATATCAGTAAACTTCGCTTATTACTTCTGGAGCATAGCAGTGTTGAGAGTGAGTGGATGAGGAGAGGAAACAGTAGATCCATATCTACTGCAGGAATCTGGTGTAGTAGCACCACTTCACTGCTAAGTGGACAACCACTTAAACACTCCACTCCAGACAGGTCCTTATCAGACAGCAGAAGCTAAAATATTTGAGAGACATACACCTGCACTCCATGTGTTTTACATCGTTTTTCTGGTTGGCCTAAGTGATGATTTGGACAGTTGTTGGGGAGATGCAATTTTCCTCAAGTAGTCAATTTCCATTGTAGTCATTGTTTAGGCTTAAGTGTGAATAATTTTTTATGGTGATCACTACTCCAAAAAAGCTCAATTAAAGCTTTCGCACTATGTTTCTTGAACTACACAGCATTTCTCTTCTAGGCCATTTTCCTAGTTGCATTCGCACTGGCAGAAAAAACTATTTAAAACCTCAGCCACCTGTGAATGGAGAGCAACCTGATCGGAATTGTTTTTGTTGTGTGTCAAGCATTTTGCCATATCAAAAATGGAATGTAAACGCATAATTTACGCAAATAAAAGAGCATGAAACTTCTATGACAACTTCCTGTGTTATCAATGAGGCAAAAAAACGCTGCAGACAGCAGATATCACAGTTTTCCATGTTTGCGAAGTGAACATTTTACGCAGCTTTTTAAAAAAGCCAGTACTTTGTATGCGTTTGGCCAATTAGCATACACATACGTCACTAATAGTTCTTGTAGAACTGTTTTAGACCTTAATCTGCAGTTGGAGCTAATTAAGTTTCCCAAATGAAGTTCCTAGAACTAAATAGGTTCCAAGCTCCTGCTGTGTGAGCATGGCAAAAATCGGGAACTTCTTAAAAAGTTACCTTCGGGTGCAAAAGCCGCTCTAGAATATTACTTTTGAACTGCTGCAACAGGATCAGTGAGTCATGAGAATTAATGTCCCTCAATTAATGATCCGGTTACAACGGCTCATATATATATATATATATATATATATATATATATATATATTTGCAGCAGAAACCTCAGCATTTCATGCTCTGGATCATCCATTTCAAAAAAGCCATTTCTGAAAATGACCTGCACCACATTTAAGGGTGTGAAGCCGTTTCATTTATTAGGAATTAGTCAGCTGAGCTGTTTATTGAATCTTTAGGGTGGTTTACTGCACATTTGTGACGAGAGATGAAGTGTGGCAATTTTACCTAATGACAACTCCTAAGACAAGACATAAACTTGGCCATGATGACAAGAGAGTGACAAGAGACAGACATTCAGGGAGTGACTGCACTGGGACTGGAACTTCACTTCACCGCTCTTAGCATAGGCTTAAAAGAAATAGTCCAAGCACAGCTCTTTCTGCTTCATTACTCATACAAATATATGAGCCAATTCATTCATTTAATGTGTTAAACATTTGACAGTGTATCACTTCTATAGTGTCGGTGGGGGAAATATTGAGTAAATGGCATTGGACTCTTTGCGAAATTACTTTAATGTAACCACCCATGGTGGGAATTTAAGAAAACGGACTTGAAAGGAGTTTTGACACAAAGGCAATACAATCAGTTCACAAGCTTTAAGAAGTGGAGAGAGACGCTGAGCCATATGTTAGAGAAAGACCTCCCAAGAGGAAGGAAATATGACAGACATTATTGGCACAAGCAACGTTCTGATGAAAAAAGAAAGCACATGTTATGGAAACATATTTTCAGGAAATGTGTTTATTTTAAGATTGGTTTGGCAATTTGAATATTGTTATAGAGTGGTTACAAATTGTGTTTAAATATTTCTGAAAATGTATAGAGGTTTTACTATAAGGGTGACTTGAGTATCCAAAAATGTCCAGATACACTTAGAGGCCGATTTAGAAATGCCTTTTCTTGAAGTGCCCTGCTTTATGTTTAATGCATACCGAAAAAAATGACTCCGTATGTAAAACTATCATACCCATGTTGTGTTGAATATGTATGTGTATGCATGCTCTTGTCACGAGACACACTCTTTAGAGACTGCTCACCACTTTCACAAAACGCAGTGTTTTATTTTCAACTGCTTCACCAATCCTCACCCTCTTATTTCCCCAGACTTGGGCCTTAAATGCCACATTTATTGTTTATCTGTGCTTTTTGTATGTATGTATGTACTGTTTCTGTATGTGCCCACGTGTCTCCCCACACGTGTGTTCTTTTATCTCTTTTCTTCTGTTCCTCGCAGCCTGTGATTGCCATCCTGTTGGGGCCGCGGGCAAAACCTGTAACCAAACCACAGGCCAATGCCCCTGTAAAGACGGTGTGACGGGTATCACATGCAACCGTTGTGCTAAAGGCTACCAGCAGAGCCGATCTCCCATTGCCCCCTGCATAAGTATGTGGATCACTCAATGTCAAGAACTATTTTTTTACCACTTCAATCCCCAATGAGCCATAATGCTTACAAATGTTATCCATGGAATACAAAGCTGAAACTCTTCATGAAAATCTGCATTTATGAACGGTGGAAGGAATTTGAAACCATGTCTTGTTAAGGTCATTCCACAGATCAGTAAAATAACTACATTTTCAAAGAGCACAAGTATCTTCACTGCATTATCCTGAATGAAGCTTAACTTATTAACCATCACTGGTGTTTGAACTTCAAATCAAACTGTTTAAGTGGTGCTTTTGTCGATAAAACAATGGTTGGATTTCCAAAAAGCATTTCGAGGGGGGTGGGGAACAGAATGGCTCAGGAGAGACTTCTGGCAGGGAGTTTAATGGAATAAATTCAACCTACAGTATAACTTTTGGGAATCTTATATCTTTGATTTTCCTGGGAAAGCACTGATGTGTGAAACTTGGAAAGGTGCACACTCCAGTAATTGAACTGAAAATATTTAGTTTCTCTCATAATTCTGAAATAATCTGTTTTTATTTTAATAGCCCATATAAATTTAAGCAGCATCAAAATCTGTGCCGAGCTCAGTTTAACACGAGGAAGTCTTGGCTACAAATACTACTATGTCCTCTTATTCTGAAGACCATAAATCAATAGGGTTCAAATATTTATAACAGGCATGTACCGTAATTCAATCTGGCATTAAACTCATTCCCATGTTCACTAATATGTGTAGTGCTGATATTGGAAGAAAGACCACCACAGAAAATGTGTATCACAAAATTGACTTTCCTTTTGTTAATGGAATTGTTAAGATTTGACATGACGTCCAAAACGAGTGATATCTTTATTTAAGCCATGTTTATTGGCCAAAGCACCATAAAAGCAAGAAAAACATATTTAGGCTCTGTGCCATTTCTTAGGGTCACAGTTCAACAAGAGCATAAAAACAGTTCTGAACCCCAGCAGATGATGAAGATCGTTCATGATTTTCTTTTAAATCAGAAGACTTGATTCTTTCTTTCTTCAAATGGCTTTTTTTTTTTTTTGCATGCTTGTGCACCAGCTCCACAGAGCACATGAACACTCTTTTATCAGCTTCTTCATATTTCTCTTAGTATGCATTAGCTGTTTCAAGTTCTCCTCTTGTATTGTCCTCATGGCAGTAACTGCCTATTCTTCTTGTATATTTATGTTCCAATACAGCAAAAGACTACTCTTATTTTTTACCACTTTTTATGAATTAAATCACTTTGTTGCAAAGGTCTTTCGTCACGCATGGCTTTACTGAGTGTAAACTTCCCTGCATTCATGAAAAGGCCATGGAAGGAAAGATGAAAGAATCAAGTCTTGGACATCAAGAAAGAGTAATTCTGTTGTCCAAATTTTATATCCTTCTGTAAACCGTTTTGTAAACCACATTGAGAATGGATTTGTAACCAGTATCTTTTAAATCTAAAAATATTTTTATATCTTACATATAATTGTTTAATTTTTAATTATATTTAATAGTCATTATTTTATTTTTTTTCTCATGCTTGCTTTATTTTGCTGTCTTTTTTGGAACAGAAATTCCCATTGCTCCACCAACCACCACTGCAAGCAGCACAGAGGAACCTTCAGGTTAGTTATTCCGATTTGATTTCAGCTTCATATGAGAAGAATATTAAATGAGTAAATCTGATTAAATGATGAAAATCTGATGTCTGATGTTTCGCCCTATTTAAAAATGCTAGTGGATTTCACACTTATTTTGCTTTATGGCGGTTGGATAGGCAACTTGTAAGTCTCCTAGGACTGAGAACTTGGGGTCAGTTTTACTAAGAACTCGCACCAGCGCAACTGTCTTTGGGCATTAAAATATTACTGTCAGGTTTACCAAATACATGCTGTAACGAATTACAATGAAAAGGCTTGGACCGTTATTTTTGCACCTGACCTTATTGAATATACATTAGTTGGAGTTTCCCTTTTAGACGCAAAATTTATGGGAGGAGAGTATTCAAATAAATCACGCAACGAGATTTACTAATGGTTGCGCTCGTCACATTACTGGTGTCTGCACCATTATTTAACACCCAAAAAAGGCACTCCCTAAACTATTTTGCAACAATTATTGCTGCTAGAAGAGGAACATTTGAATTGTGCTCTTGCTCTAATTCGCCCCGTTTAATAAAACGTGCCCTAAATGTGGTGCTTTTGAGGCCTTTTTTTAAATTAATTTAAAGGTTTTCCTCATTTTTGTGCATGAAGTGGGATTTTTTAGGAGAATTTATTTTTATACTTGCATCCCTTGACGTGTTCATTCTTTCCGCAGATGTTTTATAAATATGTCCAAAAGTAAGCAGACTTAACTTCCATGCCTGCCAAATGATTTCATTCAGCATCAGACAGTAAAACACTGTTCGCAAATATACAAACACTTCCCTAAAATGTCTTGCAATTACAGACTAAGTGTCTCATGATCAGATGTTTAATTTCCCAAGTTTTCTTCCCTAAGCCATCAGCTTCTCTTTTTTCCACCCAACATAGTATTTTCAACATAGAGAGTGAACATGCTTTAGTTTGCCCGTATGGAAAGTTTTTGTTGAAGAAATATTCGTCATTCTCACGGACAGAGGAATTCTAGCGTGCAAAAAAAATCTTTGCAGCTGCTGGTTGATCGTCGCAGACCTCTAATGCTTTACTGACAGATAAGATTGACAGCAGAGCTGCTGGTATTCTCTCTGGTGGACCTCATTTCATTCTTCTTTGGGATATTTTCTCTGCCCTCACATTTTTCTTCTACCGTCTTTTATTCTCTATGCACATATTTCTCCTTTGTCCTACAATACAGGCTCACTCTTCTCTAGCCCATCTGAAACCAATTCTTTCATGACTGGTAGTTGCCAAATTGCCAAATGTCAGAACTGCATTGTAAAAAACTGACTTTCTTTAATGGACTACAGTATCAATGATTTGAGATATGACCCATGCAAAATAAACAAATAGGCAAAGCGGAGGGAAAAGGTTAACCCATTTATCTCAATGTGTTTCCATTTGTCATGGCCTGAGCCTAAAGCACATGGCAGCGCATGTGTAAAACTAAACTTGCGTTGTGCTTGTCTTTTTATTTTTGTAGAAAAGAAAAAGCTAAAGTGGTGCTGAACAAATAAAAAAATGAAAATGAAAAAAAGATTTCTCTCTATGCTGTGCAATTTGTATTAATTAAAATAATTATTTTTTGTATTTATTTCTAAGACCGGTACAATAAAGATATTTTTGTACCATTTTTGTATTATATATGTATACACATTTATTTTTTATTACCAAAATGCAATATAACTGTATTATACCTGAATTGTTTTTAGCAGAAAATAGAGTGCTAAACATAAAACGATTTATAATTTGTATAATTACATTTGTATTATTTATGCATATATTTTTGTTTTTTTGTCAACAATGTGTCACATTTTAGAAATTTATTTTCTATGAAAATACTAATATGATGCCTTTTAGATTATTGTTTGTACTAAAAATCTAAAATTAAAGGCAAAATTATTACACCCTAACTTTTCAATCATTTAAGGAACGACTGGCCAGTTTAATAAAAAAAATAAATTACATTTTTAAAAACGTACTTTTTGTTTGCAAAAATTTTGTGACCTTCAATCCAGTCAATGTGAGCAACACTGATTTTGAGCCCTTAAAACGCTCAACCCATCTGGCTTTGAGAGCAACCTTCCATGGAAAGTGCAGCATTCCAAATCAAGCTGATGGAGAGGTGGAGCACGGGACAGACATATTTGAGTGCCCCCATCAAAATGGACGCACTAGACCACCCACACATCCTGCAATGGGACCACATTATACCTTCACTCCGGGCCCAAAGCTCACCTCAGGATAGCGCAACACGGCTAAAAATATGACCTCATCCAATAGATGATTGCAAACAGATGTTCTTATCAGGGCACCTCCACCCTTCTCTGTAGCAGTTGCCCATACAGAGAAAGACTGCGATTGAGAGAGAACCTGTACGTTCTTGTACAGAGGGGTGGGGCAGGCAGCTGTGTAGCAGGTGTCTATGAGAATGAAATAGGGGAATGGCAGGAGGACAGAGGAAAATCGAGAGAGGAGAGGAGAGAAGAAGGATATTAATATGTCTTCAGCACTGCCACATGGAGGGGAGGAATGCATTGCGAATACCTCCGATTGCTCAGCTCAGACAAAACACATATTGTGTGGCTAGGTCATGCATAGTGTGAGTCACCACTCCCCTGCATAATCCCTCAGATGCACACTCATCTATGACTGACAGAGATGTCTCTACAAACCTGCATTAGGAGATCAGCGCCTGTTGTCTTTACAGTCACATTTTGCATGGATTTGTAGCTGCTCAATTGCAAATCGTGGTATTTTTTACATAAACAGAAAAAAAAAAAGATTCGTATTCACTCACCCTCACATTGTTTCAAATGCATATGATTATCTTAACTCAATGTAGTTGCTTATTAGCATACATATATCTCTATATTGCTTTATAAGTACTTTATTATTACGTATAAAGCATTTTTTCTGCATGACCAAGTTCTATATCCCTAATTTTTCAGACATCAATGTCTGTGTCCTTTAGCACAGGTACCGAGTTGTTTTTGTGCCCTGAAGGTTATAGTATGTAAGTATGAGACAGTTACATGAATTCAAACAGCCTCCAATCGTGCCTTTTTCTGACAGAAAAGAAAATAAGTCATATAGTGACACAAGAGTTTTTATTTTTATGACAATTTTTATTTTTGGGTGAACTATCCCTTTAACACTTTCACCCTTGTAAGACCAAATGGTCCCATAGAACTCAACAAGGCTTCTTGTGATTATAAAAGGAAGGAACAAAAAAGGGGACTGAGAGATAGAGGGAGGGAAAGTGAGAAGAGAGTGAATAGTGTTGAATTAGTGTCTCATCATAAATGCAAAGCTCTCATCTATTTTAAAGCTGCCCTCTCCTCTCTCCCACTCCGAGTGTTGGCGATGGTCCCCGCACATCTCTGGGCTTCATTTACAGTAATGAAGTTGATTTCTACCCGTTCTCTCCCCATTAGAGCAATGCTACCGTGACCAAAACAAACTCTGAATCAAAACTGCACGCGCTGTTAGGATGTTTCTTTAAACCATTGTCAGAGTTCGGGAGACAGCTATTTTTCTCCCAAAGTCCTGAATGGAATGAAAAAACGAACGACAAAAAAACGAGAAGGATATTTTAAGAGGTCGAGAGGGAAAGAGGAAGAAAAAAAGCAGTTCCCTTTGGAATAGACCCAGCTTGCCCATTGAGTCCCTGCCCCAGTGGGAGCTTGGGGCTCTGGCTATAATCTAATTACATGCTTTATTTGCAGCAATTTGTTTCTCAATCAGTCTCATTCCGCACAGAGAAAGCCTTCCCCCTGTGCGCTCATTCACACCTCATTGTTACAGTTCCCAGATCTGCGATGCGCCCATGAATAGGATTGTCCATTCCATCCGAGGTCTGACTGGAAACAGACCTCAGGTCAGCTTTAGGCTCCTTTTGCTAACAACGGAGTACAGTGTCAGGCCGTCTTCAAGCGCTAAAGACCCAGCAGGTTAGATTGTCAGTGTTAGATGTTAGGGCTTTTCAGAAGTGCTGAGTGACGCTGAATAGCACAGACTCGAGTTATTCTCCGTCGACTATCCAGACCCACAACTTCCCTCGACATCTAGCGAAGGAGAGAATTCACAAATGTTTCCCCGCAGGGGTCCCCACAGTCAGCATGTAACTGGTGCCCTCCACTCATTCTTCAGTGTCAAACAAGCCTCACATTCAAACTTACACGCAGCTTTCTTTTTACTCGCTGGCATCGCTAACAGCCTCTGTGCCAAAATCTCTCGTACACAGCTTTCACTCGAAAAGACAGCAGGAAAAACATCCATTAAGGTGACAACCGGCCTCTGTGGGAGCATCATGGCGGGACGGCGAGCTAACCCTACTTCCCCTAACTCAAGAGGGGGCACAATGAGTACATTTGTCCTTGCTGCGAGGGACGAGATGTTTAAATAGGAATCTCAGGGTGCTCATCACCTCCTTAAAGGAGAGCTAATGAGAAATGATGGCTTTCAAAGGGAAGTATCGTGATGGCATTAAACAGGGTTATAAGAAAACAAAGCGGTTGCTCTACAGTCTTCATTTAAATGGAAATGAAGCTGCCACACTATGGACTCTCAATTTCATTTCGGTTACAGTTTCTCTGCCATTTCCAATCTACAGTGTGCACGCTTTGACTCGCCCAACCCCACCTCGAAGTCCCTCGCGCAACCACTTTGGCGCGACTACTTTCACGGGCATTTTTTTCTGATTCCTTCGTTCCCCGGGCAACCTCATTCACACTGAAAGAATAGCGAGTCCAAAAGAAAGTAAAAGGCAGGCATGGAGCGAGGGTCGGCCGAAACAATGAAGTTTGTTCATATGCAGGCGAGCTGAAAGGTTTTTTTTCTCCCCCTCCTCCGTCTTCTCATTCCATCCATCCACTAAAAGAGGGCCATGACAATGTGTGGGGCGTAAGGGGAACGGCAAGAGAAATCTTCTCTTCTGCATGCTCCAAAGAGGTGTTTTTTAATGAATTAATCGAGTCCGTGTCATCGTACAGAAAGTTAGGTGCAACTGAGGCACAACTAAGGCTAAATTGGCTTTCTTTTGGACAGGTAAAAAAAAAGTAACGCAATTTGAACCAACTCTCTTGGCCCGAAACGCCACGTTTCTTCTTTATTTTTACACACAACAAGCTTTTTAAACACTTATGTGCTGCTAATTTCCCCCCTGACCTCCCTTTGTGCTCGGACAACCCTTACTCCCCCTTCACCGCCACCTCCCTGAGTGCCGAACCAATAAATGCCAAAGGTTGAAATGGTCTTCAGGGGTTGCGGTGGGGGAGGGCGGCAATAGGACAGACGTACAGGGTGGGTTGACAGGACCGGGAGGGAGGAGTCGTGATTCAAAAAGCCCTAATCAGGCCCATCATGGCACTGACAGTGGAGACAAGGGTGAGAAATTAGCATGGAGCCGAAAAAAAAATTAAAAAAAAATCGCTGGGTGGCACAATACGCTTGGCCTTAGAGGGCTCCCATCAGAGCAGGGGAGGGTCCAGACATCCAGAGAGCAGAACGAGAAGGACCTTTTGTCTCCTGCTTTTCTAAGGAGCAAAAGACACTTCACTGAATGCCTCACAAGCCCTATTACAGCCTCACAATTAAACTGGGCAGATGGGTGTCACAACAGGCCAGGGCTTTGGGATAGATGTGTAGTTTGCAGAAGTGTCCCTTTTTTTGACAACGTTCCTTCTTTTGCGCTATTTAATTGTGTGCTTTTGCCCTTTCTTTTCTTCTTTTAACCTCTGACTTTAGACTGTGAATCCTACTGCAAGGCTTCCAAAGGCAAGCTGAAGATCAATATGAAGAAGTACTGCAAGAAAGATTACGGTGAGTGAGAAAAGTCTATCCTGCCCTCCCGCATTCACGCAGGTGGCTCAAATCCTTGCCCTCGACAACATCTTTATTCTTCATCCAAAGCTGAATTCCCTCGAGCCCCCTCAGTGTTGGTATATTGTAGTAATGGCTTACTTAGGGCTTTCAAGAAGAAAGTCAAAGGATCAAACAGGAGGAAAGGCCATCAGTGAAGGGTTTAAGGGAGGCTGCGTTGACGGACAGCCCAGCAGGTATTTGAGCCCAAAGCGGATCAAGCCATGGCAGTGTGACGGGCAGAAGGGACCGTAGTGCTCACAGATATCCTCATTAGGGGAAGAGCATGTCCCTGTCCTGCATTCCTGGGGGCAGCAGGCCCTCTCTTGTCCGTGAAAGGGAGCAGATGTGCAGCCCCTCTCCTACAGAGGTGGGGCCGTTTCATCAGTCAAGCGAGACCCCGTGGTACTTAAAGAGCTTAGCAGATTTAATAACAGCCAGAGCATTTTAACAGGTCTTTTGAATCATTTCAGACAGCACAGGTCATTTATTGAGGCTGAATGAATTACAATATACTGCAGATGATGAGTATAGCTAGAACTGTAATATTTTGTACATTAATAGTTTGTATACTTCTAACACAAAAACATGTTGCCTTGAACTTTTTGTCAGAGCTATTATATGGGACAATTAATAGCGTCCACAATTAAAAAAGTAAAGTAAAAAAAAACATTTGACAAGAAACAAAATGTATTATTTGTATTTATGTTGGTTTAAATAAAAAAAAAAAAAAGGTTTTAATGTAATGACTATAATCAATAAAAAATGTAAATTAGCTATCGAGTATAAAGTATTTTTTGGACGTTTTGTCCTCACTGACTGAATATATGCAAGTGTACACATATATTAATCAAAATATTTTTATGGTTCATTTTTATAGATTATTCATTTATAAATATTGTTCGGGGGAAACTGTACCAGATGACACTTTACAAATTGCATTTTCACTTAAAAATATACACATTTTTAAGAGACTTGCCTTTTTTTGCACAACATTACTTTGTTAGCATTTATAAACATCGTAGTAGGATTTTTTTTTTCTCCAGAAATGTAACAGAACTTTATTATAACATCGGGAAAGTTGTATCAGCCTGATGTATTTTTTTATGCTCGCCAAAATATCAAAATTAATATTAATTCAGAAATTAATATCAATTTTGGTGAGAATATCTTATATAATCACTCTGTGTATGAACGGCATTACTTATTTATTTTAATTAATTAATAGATCCAGCAGCCAGAAAAAAAATGAGAATTGTCATTGACTCGTGGGTATATTTTATTTAACTTTTTGAGCTGGATACCATTTAACTACAAGGAATGCTTTTATAATTAATGAACAGGCTGTAAAGACGGTGTGTGATAAATGTAACAATAAAGACATGATTTGATACATAAGGCACTGTAGCCTTCAAGAACACTATATATTACAGTAAGCATTTATGCTCAGTAGACCTCTCAAAAATCAGTTACACTGAAGGTGAGAAACACCGGGGATCCCTGCAGTGTAGAGAGGAGGTCTGGCACACTTTGCTCGTGCCGTTACCTCCTGCAGACAGGCTTTGCATGTTCTCCTTTCTACACTGCCATTACTCATTTAATACTCATTTAAGAATTTATCCAGATAATATGGTCCCCCGCTGCATTCAATTTACAGTTGTCCTCACTTACGGAGAGCTGGCCAGCTCCCTCTTTACAGAAAAGTGAACAATCTAGGATAAACTGCCACATTCTGAGCATTAAACCTAATCCACTTTCCTTTTGCCTTCTTGAGCATCGGGGGGGCTTTATGCTACAGCAGCATGGGGGGAAATGGCTGGAAATGGTATTGAACTTGAAGATGGAGTCATCGAAAAGACTTATAGGGGAATCGGAACCCTTAGTGGCATGATATTTACAGCCTTATGCCTCACTGGCACATTACCCATAAAACACCACAGGAAACCTGACCACAGCTGGGCCTCCACACGGTGTGACATGTACAGTCACTAGATAAATGACTTCCACTTTTCCAAATGTTGACATTGACAAAGTTTATTCAACTTCATTTGTGATGATTTCTGGCGAAAGGAATACATTTTACTTACAGTATTTACCCTCATGTAGTTGCAATTTTATTTTATTCTTATGTGGAAGACAAAAGATGATTTTCCAAAGAATATCCTGGCAAATTAATAAGGCTTAAAAAAAACACAAAAGAAAGTAATGCTAAAAAATATAATCATTTTATGTGGGAAACTCTTATTAGTAATTATTTACTGATGATCATTATTATTCCTGATAAAGATTAGTATTTCCATTAACCGTTATGAAAAGATCTTACTCCAAAGAATGAGTATTTCATGAATCACACATTGCTTTGTCACTCAGGAACAAGCTAAGGAGCACTAGACTAGATATCGTGTTTTTAGTGAACATCTAAAAATTACAATGCTATAGAACGGCATCATAATATTTGGAATGCTATTAACAAATATGAACCACTTTAATTCACTATTTTCCTTCCAATGTAAGAGAAATACAAAAATACTTCAAAAATTAACCTCGTGTTCCACAAAAGAAACAAAATGAAACAGCATTGCCTTTAAACAATTACCATTGATTTGAACAATTAAACATTTTTAGGAATGGAAAGGAATTTACAATTTAAACTAAATAGCATTAAATAAACAGACGTTGCCATTTAATTAAATCAATATACATTAGAAGCATGTATGTTTTAATTCTCTCTTTTTTTTTTTTAGCTTTTATAGAACTTTGCATATCCTGGTACCTGATACAAATGAGAAGTTTAAACTCAGTCTAGTAGGATTCTGTGTGGCACAAGATAAAAAAAAAACTGATTTATGTATACAGTATGCGAGAAGTAAAACTTGTGAAAAACGTGTAACCTGGGGTTAAATATTGCATATCTGAGGGAAAAACTGCTTAATATGGGTCCAGTGATGTATACTCTAACACTAGACTTTAAAAAGTTGAGTAAAGTATGTAAATAGACAGAAGCATAGATCACCAAGCATTAGTCTGCATAATACTGACTCAGTCTAAAGCCAAGCGCAAAGTTTTACGCAGACGAAATTAAATCTGCCTGTTTTGCTGGTCCTTTTTGTCGAAGTCACCTTACAAAGCACCTTGAAGGCTATTAATAATGAAAGGGGAACAGCATGAGTCTACAGGCAGTTTAAGCAGATTTTGAGGATTCACACTTGCAAGGAATCTCAAACTGCGGCATGGTTTGAGTTACATGCTTTATTTGAAAGCACTTTAAACTGAAGGTTGACCTGCATTGCTGAGGCAACTGAGACGATACAAACGACTTAATCAGAATTAGAGCCAGACTCTGAACCCACGGCTGAACTAGCATTTCAATTGAGGCTGAAAATTGAGGCACACGGGAGCAGTGTCTTGCAACATTTATATGGTGCAGTACGTGTACATTTATTCAACACAGATTTTAAATTTACATGTGGAGTGGAATCCTAAAATCGAAGACCACACATGAAACCTGTGATTTACAATTTAATTTAAACCTGGAAATAAAGGAAAAAAATTGATCAGATTTAAAATGAAAAAGAAGAAGAAATAATTTAGGCTTTTAGATTTAGGCTACAAATCAAAACCAGATGCGACTCGGAATCTGATTTTGTGATCCATGGTCATAAATACTAAACAACAACAACAACAACAACAAAAAAATCACCTAAATTATGAAAATAATAGAACTTGTAAAGGATACATTTGTGTTAAATTAGAAATATGCAAAATTTACACTAGTTTTCTACTAGAGACTTTCAGGCCCCATTGTGTACATAAATGATCATACATTTCAAGTTTAGCCTTTTTTCCTTTCACTAAAATATTTTTGTACTTTTAAAAAGTAATTTCTCAAATAACTTTGTCTAAAAGGTCTTTTAAATGTTAACTTTCTTAAAAAATATTTTAAGATATATTATTTTATAATATTCATATTTTATGTCTCCCATCTGTATTAATAATGGAAACATAGCTAATTCTGTTTTCTATCTTCTGTTATTCTGCCAGCTGTTCAGGTCCACATCCTAAAGGCAGAAAAAGCCAGTGAGTGGTGGAAATTCACTGTCAACATAATCTCTGTCTACAAACAGGGAGAAAGTCGAATTCGCAGGGGAGATCAGTTTTTGTGGGTCAGAGCAAAGGACATAGCCTGCAAGTGTCCAAAGATCAAGCCCGGCAAGAAGTACCTGCTGCTGGGCAATGATGAGGATTCTCCTGGACAAAGTGGAGTGGTGGCAGACAAGGGCAGTCTGGTCATTCAATGGAGGGACACTTGGGCCCGAAGACTCCGGAAGTTCCAGCAGCGTGAGAAGAAAGGAAAATGCAAGAAAGCATAGTGAGGGGAAAAGAAAAGAAAAGAAGTGGCTATCAAGAGCCGGACAGAGAAACATGGATGAAAAGATCATAAGAGAAAGGAAGAGAAGAAAAAGAGGGACTAAACATGGCTGCTTTGAATAAAGGCATGAAGAGAATATTAACTTTTTTTTTTTTTAAATAGGAACATGTGTGAAGGAGTTCACGATGCAGTTTTCATTTCTTAGTCGTTTCCTTCAAGATTTGTTTGCTGTTTGCCAATTTTGCACCTGTGTTCAGCATAAAGAAAGGTATTTTATGTTAAATAGCTTTCAGATACATTTTGGATGGCTTCAGCCTGGTTAAGAATCAGATTAAGCCATATTTAATATTCTTAAACAACCTGGGGATTGAGGATTGGTACATTAAAAACCTGATCATATTTTTTTTAGAGCAAAGAAAAAAAGCTTGCCTTTTCATTACAAAATATAAAAATCTTCATAAATGAGTTTTGCATTTAAAGATTTATATGCTCCAACTTATGCATAATACATAATGGCATCTGAGATGCCAACATTTCAAAGATTTCAAAAATTCAGTTTTCGGAAGGAATTTTTTATATGATAGCCATCAAAAGTAATTTGAAGTTCTTAAGCCAATTTATATTATTACCCCCGTTAAAAGTACGACTTTGTAACAACCTCCATGAAAATCTCTTTACGCATACTTTAACGCATATATTTGTGCATATTTTTTATATAAGTATTCATTCAAATACTGTTGCAATTCTCGTTGAGCGGTTTTTCATTGAAAAAAAAAAAAACGAAAAAAAAATTGAAAAGCGCAACACAGAAGAGCTCTTGTACAGTGTAACATGTATATATCAAATAACACTACTAATCTTTGAAGACTGGTGCTGCTGGTTTTTACCCAGACCACTACAGACTCTGAAACTGTCCCAGCAAATGCACAACAAAAGGTTTCTGTTCAATGTTTCTCTTTTTACTGTCGGTGGGCCAGAGTTCATCAATTCAAAGATAAAATGAATAATAATAATCTAACCATTGCTGAAGAGATGCTTTGTACATCATTGTGAAAGCAGTGCCCATTCTCTTCAACAGACACAAATAGACTCAATTTGGTAGAATTATTATAATTTTTTTTTTCTGTTTAAGCCATGTGTTGTGAATCATGCCACAACGTCTTTACAACGAGAAGAACACCGAAACTGATTAAGGATCTATAAAAATGTAATGGCATGCTTGTACAAATCCTAAAATTATTAGCATGCATTTACAATTATTTTTGAACTTGGAATAAAACCACCATGTATATTTTTGTATAAGACACGATGACTGAGGTAGATGACTCGAAATACAAACAGCATTTCCTGCTCCATTTGATGCTCTGATTCAATTGTTTATAGTCCAGACATGGATGATGACATCCTTTTGTTAAAACAGTGTGACGAGTCGACTGTATGAACAGGCCTTTTCGGAAGTCCTGGAAGTGTTAGTAGAACGGTGTGTATAGTTAGTATTTTTCCTTGTGTGTACAACAGTATTTAGAAGTGTACGAACTACCTTTAACTAGTATTCATTAACTAGTATTTAGTTTTGTAGAGCAACGGCATCTCTCCATAAACATTTCCATTTAGCATCTGTGAATGTAGGAATGCATGTACAGTAATGTTTCACTACAATAGAGAATTCTCTTCACTGTGAGAAACGCTGCTCATACACACACACACACACACACTTATTTTGTTACTAATGAGACTGAGGTTCTCTAAAGTACAGCTTTTCCACCGATCACTGAGGATCATTTAACATTTGCTTGTGTGGTCAGTTCCTCACAGATCAATAAGAAAATAAACTGCAAGAACCGATCAATTCAGTTTCAAATACCAAAAAAAGAAAAGTTGGATTTGATGTACGGTTTACGTGTGCAGTAATGATCATCTTTACTCAATGATTATTTCTTGTAAATGTACACAATGTATGACATACAGATATTTATACATACGCTGTATTTACCGGTTACAAACAATATTCGTAACGGCACATGTAAATGTATTTTGTTTGGCACTCAGTATCTTAGTGCGCACTCCTTTTTATTTGAAGTATTCCAATGATGTAAATTTATGTTCAGTTTTTACTTTTTGGCAGCAGTGGAAAGATGGCTCCTGTATTTGACATTACCAGCAGACCTTACATACATTGCTTGTGTTCATATTATGAATTGTAAATTTAGCTGTGGCAAATACAAGACGTCTGCAATATTGTTTTACAGTGCATACTAATATATTATGGTTATTATAAGAAAATATTTAATGACACAAGACATTGTGGATTGTCTTTTCTTTACTTTTATTTGAATTTTTTTATTTTTTTTATTTTACAGTTTGTGGTTGTTTAGATGGTTGTGATTAAAATCCAGAGGGGGAAGATAACTACTGAACACCAACCTGGTAGAACTACATTCAGCATTCATATGAAATAAAATCTCAAAACATTACTGTGTGCCTTTTCATCCACCCCCCTCCCCCTCCCCATCCCCCCTCCCCCCTCCTATAAATCTGGTTTATCTGAACAATTTATAGATTTTAGGAAATATGACCTAACAGTGCTAACATGTGTGCTAATTAAAATATTACCGACAAAACAGCTGAGACCAAACTGACCAACTACATTTATTAGAATGTCTAACTGTCACATTTTCAGGCTAAAACAACTGACAGAAAAGTGTTAAAAACAAAATCAAGCATTCAGTTTTTTTTTCTTACTTGCATAACAGCCTGTAAATGTAGCTTAGTGGATAAGCTTAGAAGTTAAGAGATAATACATTTTAATTATACTGTATATACATATATTTTGTATTGCTTTGTGACTCAGACCTTGTTTACAAGATGGATACGGATGATTTTCTTCACTTCCAAACAAAGAATTGAAATAGGTTTTCCCCCCTCGGAGCATCTCGAGCTCGTGGTTATTTTCATAACACTATTCAAAGCTCTTTTCTATTTTTCTTTCCATTCCGAAACCTACTTTGATCATTATCTGAGGAGCTAAGAATTTTAGTTCTTCATAGTGGTCCATTCCTTGGCTTTATCCCAGTCACTGGTTCCATTACTTTTATAAATGTGAAAGGGGACAGGAGAGGGTTTTATACAGTAGATGTGTGTTTACATAAACATTATCTCTCGTTCACCTCAAAAACGGTTTTATTAATAGTCTCCGCTGTCCGTAAGTGTGCCGTCTTTCTTCTCTTTAGAGACTTGCTCTTCATTAAGTCTGCCAAACAGCCACGACAATGATAGCGATGAGGAGAAGAACGATCACCACCAGCATTCCTGATTGAAAAACACAAAACATTTGAATGAACGAACAACTTCATGCTTTTTGAGCAGACGATGCCCCAACAGCGGATAGAAATAAAAACCCCACATGACTGATTTTTAACACATGTGCATCCCCTACCAGCCGCACTGCAGAAACTTCATAAATCTGTTGTTTATATGATCTGCTTCTCAGAGAAACTTAATGCAATTTAGATTTCTGACTTCCTGAAACTATTATTTAAAAATGGTTTATGCCTTTTATTCCATTCATTATTTGCATTTTTCAATGAACACTCATTAAAATAAACACAGTAATGCCTCCTAGATGGGGCTCTTAGCCCTGTGTTTAATTCAAACACAAGATCAACACTAACTGATGGTGAGAATGACAAACAAAATGTGGTGAAACTTTCAGCGACGCATCTGCCTTTCATTAATCCCTCCGATAGTCACATTTCTCATATACTCCGTGTCACTAGAGGAATTCCATGAAGGTGTCGGAGAGGATGTCTCATCTCCTGTGAGTCACTGACATCAACCAGAACATTTTTACATGTGTTATAGATCTGCTTTTACAAAGCTGAGAGTTCCGACTCGAAAATGAGACACGTTTGAAGTTGTGAAATGCCAATAAATCCACAACTGCGAGCTGTGACTGAACGTTACACATTATCCCACTTTGTTTTGTTTATAATGTTCGCCTGGTTATAAGGCTATGCTTGTAGCAAACGTTTTACAATCATTATTTATTACTTATGCATTTCATTATATATTGAATATGGGTGTGTTTTATTAGAGTTTTAATAAAACTATTATACTTTAAGTGCTGCAAATTGCTTTTCATTGCAACACTGAGCACAACATCTAATAGCAAAAAAACATATATGCATCAGCGTTAACATTTATTTCTTTATGAATCCTTAAATCAAATCTATTGGATAACACAGTTTGTATGTTTCTAAATTAAAATGTTCAAATACTAGTAAAAGAAATACTAGGTATCTTGTATAATATACAGTAGCTACACCTTAAAATTAATTGCATTTCTGAAATAGAAAAAAAGACAATCTAAAATGTTAGGCATCACAGATATATTACAGACAGCTATTCTGTGTTATTAAACAAAAACAAAAAACTACATATAAATATCAAATGCACTGAACATATTCAGTTGATATGAAAAGTCTAAAATGTTACAGACTTTAACATACAACATTTTATCATAATTAGCGCATTTACAATTTATTTTAAAATGTTACATCAAATCTGGTAATTTTGGGAAATGCCACTTTTTCACACAAAAAACAAAAATAAAGCCACTATAATAAAATGTATCCTAAAACTAAAACGTCAGACATTTTTTCCCCTTTAAAATCATCCTAGAAAAGTTTCTCGGTTTTCAAATCACCCGTATGCGCTTTTTTGAATACACACATTTTCTGACTGTGCTTGTCTCAAGCGCTTCCTTTGTTTGTGCAAACTCTCAAACACAGCAGACGCGCCATTATCTGTCATGTCTTTTCAAAACATGCTTATCTCGGCTAATCAGACAGGATTTTGACATATGCGCTGTTCGTCATGGACACTAGCTGGTACTGTATTTGCAGCCTTAGTCAGTACTTTAGTTTACATTTCTCTCATAGTTTGGCTCGGTGGCTGTGTGTTCCCACTGGAGATCACAGCGCCAGCTGGCCTGCTCGGAGGCACAGGGCAAAAAGGAAGCTGTGCTCAACTAACCAACGCTGGTATTATATATATTTTAAAATTTGATATATATATATATATATATATTATATATAATTTTATATATATCTGTTTTTTTTTTCATTATTTTTAATATATTTTTATATAAAAAACCCAGACTTACCAAAGCCTTCTGCAGAAGGGTGTGAGTTAGGAAATCATTTTGACTGTGACAAGGAACAATGTCCGATTTTTAGTGAACAGATTCCCACTGGACAATTCCACATTTATTTGAAAGAAATTTGGCAAGAGAAGTGAAATATCAAACACCAAAAAGAAGAAAAAAAAAGGTCTTTCAATCTCCACTGAGCTGGTAAACCGTACAAAGACATTTTACAAGATGAAGGGAAAATGTTTTACTCTCCAAGTGCACAGGATCATTTTCTGTCTTAAATGCCAAATGGTGAAATGTCATTCAGATTTAAATCAGCCTAAAGAACGTTTTGTAAAACAAACCATCATTCACACTGTCAGACATCTACGCTTTAAAATGAGCTTCACACCAAGTCTGTTTGCTCCTCTTTTTCACCTCTGCAAAACTGTCACAGTTCTATAAGTAATCAAATAAGCTCTGTAACCCAATCACGCTGCCCCAATGACAACAATAATATTTGCTAGACAAATAGATTAGTGTGCACAGAGGGCAGAAGACCTGTGTGACCACCCAGGGGGCAGAACAAAGGACACACATTCTTCCCAATTGTCCTTTATTTATTTAAAATCAAAGCCGTGGGAGAAAGAGAGACATGTGAGGATCTAAACTTCAACTTGTCACATTCAGGGGCTTGAAGACTCGAAACGTAAGCCTCAACTTCATCGGTTTCTGAACAAAACATCTTCCTCTGCCTGTCAATGTTGTTCCTAACAGTCCTTTTTTCTTTTTCATCTTTGCAAAGAAGACCGTTGTAAAGAATTTGGCAGTAGAATGTAAACAAATTAAAAACTAATTACGTGAATGAAATAACATCAGACTTATGATGCGAGGACACATTTGGCTATTATTCTGGCATTTGACTTCAGTACTGAAGATATTTCTGACATAAAGATGAAGTCATATAGTTATTATCTATACACCACCCTTCAAATGTTTAGGGTCAGAAGGATTTTTGACAGTATATATACACACATCAAAACACAGGAAGTTTTAACCAGCTGGATTAATAACAAACAGGAATAAACTAAAGTAATCTTAAATAGACATTAGATAGAAAATTAGAAGACACTTACAGATACAACAGAACAACTGATATTAAATGTAAAATATCCTTTTCTAGAACACAATGCGAACACACATATAGTCTGAAAATAAGAGGAATACAGGAGCACTGTGCCCAGAGAAGTGAATGATCAGACAGCTTTAGAAGTGTTGTGGCATGTTATTTTTCAACATTTTCTTTCCACAAGACAAAGACAAGTGTCAAACAAAGTTGGGAAACGTGAGGAGTGAAGTGAGTCGGGGAACACACAAAAAAAGTGGTGTACGGGCGACAAGGCACTGAGGAATTTTTCCATTCATCAACCCCTCCTTCACCCCCCCTCACTGAATACATGAATATGGTTAGGTGTTAAAAGCAGACGCGGGATGAGAAGACGAGGGGTAGAGAAATAAAGGACCCAAAAAGAGAATCAATGCAACTCTGGCCTTCGGCTCTGGGATCTGCAAACAAACTCGCGTCTGTAGAGTCCTCTGGACAAACAATTGGAATTATGTGTGACATTAGAGGAGCAGGACCAAGGGCGGCAATGCATTTATTTCCCAGGAAAATTCAAGAGGGATCTTTTTAGGAATTTATTATTCACACTCTTCACATGCCCATAATAAAAATTAATTAATGATTAATTCTACATCTTCTACAAAGAGTTATTTGAATAAATAATGTAGAGAATTAATAAGTCAAGATTACTGGAAATAAAAGTTACATTGTCTATCTTCAACAGCAATAACAAAGATACAACAATGCCACATTTGCCACCAGTGGCACCAAAAAGGTTTGTAACGAGAGAAAATTGGTTGACCATCTCTTACTCCCCACAGACACTGGCATTAAAGGGTTAGTTCACCCAAAACTGAACATATGCCAGCATTTACTCACCATTATGTCGTTTCAGACCCTTATGAGATACTCTCTTCCATGGAACAAACCAGGAGATAGAAAGTATTCCTTTAATGAAGAGCTTAATGAAGACAGATATTTCGTGTCTGCTGCTCAAGTATGTAGACATGCTTGAACATTTACCACATGTGAAATGATTTAAGCGGCCCAGACATGGTTGGCGTGCACAAAACATGAGAAGTCTGAGAGGCTGCAGAAAATGCAATTAAAGCAATAGTTCACCCATAAATTACATTTCTGTCATTTCCTCAACCCCAATGTCATTCAAAAAAAACCCAAAAACACTGGACTTTTCCCTGCATTTACATAAATGCAGACTGGAGCTTTCAAAGCTTCAAAAATAAATAAATGCTCTTTAATAACTCTATGTTTAAATCTCCTAAAGGGCTTTTTTAAATTTAAAAAGTCATTCTAAACTCAGAGTAAAAAGAATTGTGGGTTATCTTTCTTTACTGCTCATAATTTAATGTTCACAGAATGATTCCCAAACCTTGTCTTACCATTCTCCTAACACTGCATATTTGCTGTGTCAGTTTCATAAATCAGACAAATATGGGACACTTGTTTACATAAACCCTCTAGCATTGCACATCCTCATATTATATACTGCTGACTGTACTATCAAGCTTTTCCTCAATGGATTTTTCTGACTATAAATATAAGATTGAAACGGTCTCTTTGTCATGTTAGTTGATGCATTTTCTGCCACCTTTTGACATTTTTCCCCATCAAATACTGACCGTTTGCACAACACGCAGGGTTTCATTGATGGTCTAAAGCATGTGAAGACGAGGCACGTGATTGGGTGTATTTTGCTAAGCACATAGTCATAACATTCTAACACTGCTCCTAAATTACAAGTCTCAAGCCTATCTATACTCAGGGTTAAAAGCGGGGGTTAGAATAATGATAACCCGGGGTTAAGCACAGTGTGAAACATCCTTCTGAGTAGGGTTGGGTGGTATATTGAGTTTCTATGATATATCAATAGATTTTTAGACACAATATAGGAAGAGGCAATACAGCTTATATCAATAAACGGTTACAAATGCATCTAAAAACCGAGTGAGCAGAAACAAATGAAGCAGTGAAATAGAATAGGAGTGCACTAATTCTGACTAAAATATACATTTTGCTAAAATATTTGTTACTGGACATTATAATGTAGAATATGTAGCATTCTGAAACTTCACGTAAGTGTATTTTATGATAGATGTAACTCTAAATTTGTAATGGAGTAACTCACTCTTAGATGAGCGAGGGTCTGTTCTTCTTACCACTAACATTTAGTCTTGCTTTTGTTATTATTCATTTTTATGTTTAATTTATTGATTTTTAATTCCACTTCAAAAGGCATTTTGTTTTTAATTGTTAAGTTATCTTCGTTATACTTAGAATGTATTTTGATTTGAACCTGCTTTAATTTTGTGCATGCTATAGCCAAATGTCTAGCTATTCACAATTTTTTTTTTTCATAGCCTTCAATAAGCACATTTTTTGTAGGACTGGCAGAATGTGTTTTTTTCTTAAACAGAAAATCATAAAAAAAATTAAATAAAAATACATCTCTCTCTACATAAATATATATAGTCACTCAGCCTAAATATACTTATTTATAAAGAACAATCTGTTCACATAATGGTGAATAAATGTTGGCAACAGTTAGAAATTGTTGCTTCTCTTATGATTCATCCACCAAGGATGAGGTAGGGTGCCAAAACAACAAGGATGTCCAAATGAATAAGTGAATAAATAAATGGAAGTAGCAACAAATCTTGAGAGAGTGAAACAAATCATAAAAAAGAAAAATTAGTGCACAACATTCAAGCTGCATGGACCATTTTTATTATGTTTAAGGATTTTTTTGTCATTTTGTCACAAAATCTTATGCTCCACAGAAGAAAATCATAAATCATAAGTTTGAAATGCGTGTTGAAATGAAGTTCCTAAATTATGAAATAAATTGTAATTTTGGTCAATTTATCCCTTTAACAACAGACTAACAAAATGAGATCACAGAAGAAAGCACCCTGATATATACAGATATAAAATACTGTAATGTCTTACAGAACTTTCCAGAAATCTGTGTAAATGACCTCTCTAAATGTCTCAGCCTGATCTCACCTTTACAGCCGCTTCAATAACAAACACCCAGATCACATGCAGATGGGTCTGTAAGAGCTCACACAGCACTGAGACCGACCGTAATGTGCAGATCTGACTTTGCCTTTTACAGGCAGCAGACTTAAGTCCTTTCAGTTCTCCAGACTGCACTAGAAAGCAGAAGGGAGGAGAGAAGGGACAGAAAAAGAGAGATGGCCGTAAATCTGAATGATGGACAGGCTTATTGATGCCGGGCTCTTGATGCAGAGTACATAAAACCAGAGCTTCAGTGGCTCAACAGAGGCAGAAAACTCACCACAGGAAGCAGACTTGGTGTCCAACAGCTTGACTCTGTGCGTCTCGTTTTTGATGCGGCCATCCGTCTTGTCCACGAGATGAGCAAGGTCATCAATGATCTCTGAAATACACAACAAGCAAAGTCAGTCCACAAGAACAAGGTGAGCAAATGTTCTTTGAAATACACCAGATCATCATTCATAATCATTACTTCCAAGACTTACAAATGCATTAGAAACAATTAAAAACAGTCTCAGTACATGATTCCAGAGAGAATGAGCGCAGAGTGCGACATGTGAAAGTATTCTCCTGCTGTCGTTTTGTGGTGTGTGTGGGGAATTTATAGTGGCCAGAAATGTGTTTGTGTGTGCTGGTAGCTGTGGCTAAACCGCACACCATCTGAGGCCTTATTGACTGTATTAGTATGTCTATGTTTGCTGACATCTGTGCAATTACTACTAAAATATAGCCACGAGTGGCAACGACTTGTGTCCAAGTCAGGCTGGACCACAATTGGAAAATTAGAAAGAACAGACCATGTGGATACAATTGTTGTGGATCAAGTGCTCTCATCACATTTGCACAGATTTAAGGTTTTCTTAAGTTACAGCGCCCCCTACTTCTATAAAATTGGTGCAGTTTTGGCATCTTTAGAACGTCGTCAAGATAGCAATTTTGGAAATTAGTTAGCTTAATCAAATAATAAATAAAATGTATATAAGATCATGATATCCATTTAACTTTTTAATTCAGGGCAAAGGTTCAGTGGAAAAATTTTAGTCCAAGTGGTATTGCAAAAGTGTAAATTTGCTTATTATATAGTGTCCAAAAGAAATTTACTGAATGCATACACTAAACACTGTACTACTGATTTTTGGGTCTCTCCGACAAACTCTTTCAGAGCAAAAAAAAAAAAAAAATCAGTACGAACACAACTGATTCCAGCAGCTTTGGTGCATGGACCTCTAATTAGTACTTAAATTAAATTACTAAAATAATCAAACAGAAACTGTTTCAGGTGTCCTGGAAGTAGTAGGATGTACTGTAGTAGGAAAGTTTATAATCCACTTTCTGAGAGGAAATGTAACAGATCTGGAGTGATATAGACACAGACTCACTCTTCCTGATGAATGCTACAATTCCACACTCAATGGATTGTATTCAAAAGTAGAAAGAGACAGGAAAATTTGGGGAATGGAACACAATGGGTCACAAAAATCACATTTAACAAATTACATCTTTTATTTAATCCAAAACTGTATCTACAATTAAAAATGCCTGTAATCAAACTGTAATACAACTGTATAGAATTCACAGTTTATATTACATTGTACCCATCACTAGACCTGTGCTACTGTACCTAAATAACTAACCAGCTGTATCATGATTTGCAGTGCTTTTGTCTGTTCAGAGTCCTGGAACTAATTCACTATAAAATCATTTTTATGACGTTTGTTTTTATTCGCAATCAAACAAAATGTTGTTCTAATACATATATATTACAAAGTCATTGCATGTGGTCAAAGAAAGTTTTTTTTTTTTTTTTGCATTGCTCCTCTCTAAATGTATGTGCTTAAGCTGTTTTATGGACAGATAACATTTTACGAACAAATAATCACCTTAATTTGATTTAGTTTTAATAGCTACAACCTACTGCAGATGCAACATAGAACAAAACTTCACCTGCATGTTCCACATTGCTTATTGAAATTGTTCATACACACAAAAGCGCATGAGGCAGTGTGCTGAGTTTATAGCTTGAGACATTTCAAACCCATTTTTAAGTGTAAATCTATTATGCGCACTGGTACATTAACTTTATATCACACACTTGAGAAGACTACCATCTGAACTAAATTTTCTCATTTTCTTTAACAAGCTGAAATGAGCAGAACGTGAACTGCAAAGTAAAAACAAACTGCAGCATCTTACAAAATTAAAAAAAAAAAGTTCATTTAAGCACAAAATATCATGGATCATTACAGAATACGTCCAATAAAATATATTATGATTGAATAGAAAGTTAATTGGCCGTTTTGCTGTAGTGCAGATCTAGCCGTGTGGCTTCCCTCCGCCCTTCTCTAAAAACACTAACCTTGCTGAAAGGCTCTTTCCAGAGTAGAGAGAGAATGAGTGAAAGAAATGAAGCAGAGAGTGAGAAATAAAATGAAAGAATGAAACGGAAAGAAAAGAGAGATTAATGAGAAAATGGTTAAAGACAAAAAGAAAGAGGGAACAAAAAAGCGGAGGGAGTGAACAGGTTGACCTGTATATGGACTTTGAGGTAGAGCAGAACACACACTTGAACAGAAACCACGACTGTAAAAACGAGCCGCTTACTGACAGAATTTCAATACCTAGCAGCAGTGAGCTGGATGTAATTCAGTAGAAACGGGAAGTTGTACGTTTTTTCTTCTGCTTGCTGCCATCAGCCTGCCAACTCAAATAAGCCTTGCTCCGCTGTGCAACAAGCTGTTTTGATGAAGCCTGATGAAGAAGAATCTCCAACACATTTCAGACTCTGATACAGAAGCCAAAACAGCCGTCACTCACAGCATTACTGTTATTGGTGGAAAGAGTGGAAGGACCAAAGGTTATATATATAATGTGTCGTGTCAGCTGATAGGTACAAAAAGATATTAATCAAGCACCAAAATAAAGCCAAAGAACACCAATGGAAACACAACACCACTAAGAACCGCAGATCAAGGCATATTTTGAAATGTATTACGGTCATTTTACCATGGGTGAACGTGCGGTCAAAGCAGACTTTGGTGTTCCATTCATTTCCATCTAAACACATGTGAATAAGAAGAACGGAAACCCGAGCATATGTGTACAAGTCACATATTTCACTGTGCAATAACAATACTTAAGATGGTTTATTCTTGAACTGTAGATTAATAAAGCAAAAAGAACTTGGCTCCCACAGATTGGTTCAATGCACAAAGTAAGTGAAAAGAAATATGTTTTAAGTATTATATTTTATATCATTTCATTTTAAATGTTTTTTTTAATATTATATCTAACTTTGAGTTTATTCCACAAGGATGAGAGAGAACACACTGATGACCGCAGTGGGTTTTTGGCCAGAGCCACGGTTGGATGGAGGTGCAGGTTTCCTGGCTACGATACAGACCAGGAACAGGTTCATGAGTATTAATCTGGCAGCTCTAGGAAGAGATCTGAACACATTTCTGAAGGATGAAAGCCAGTTTGGCAGCAGAGTTTTGATTACGGTCAAAATGACAGATCCAGTCAGAGGTCAAAAAGTGAATGTTTTTCACTTTTCTTTTTCAGAATATCACCCAGTTACAAACATGCACTTCAGTTTTATTGAAATAATACTCCCAGCCCTGGTTTCGCAGACAAGGTTTAAGCATAGTGCTAGACTAAAATGTAAGTTTGAGCCGTTTCAATTAAAAGAAACTTGCATGAATGATCTTAAAATATGTTAGTGCCTTTGTTTTGCCTTAAGATGCACACCAGTAATGCTTTTTTCTTTGGCATGTTTTTACAAATTACTTAAATGTCCCAATTGAACTATGGCCTAATCCTGGTTTGGGCAAAGTCCTATCCAGGCCCAAGTTCAATACAGGCCCAGAAGCAAAGAATTGTGTCGCATTACATCTGGCTTAACTTGAGGCTGCGCGTGTGGTAGAAGAAAATTAGCATGTCCACTAAGAGGTCAAGAGACTACAAATGTGGACAAAGCCACAGAAATCATGTTGGTAATGAAGAGGATCATTTGAAGGGGATATACAGCAGATTGATGCAGGAGAAGAAATATATTATGAACTATTTGAGTGTCAAAGAAAAACAGACATAACAGACAGAAGCAAGTGCCCCAAACATAAGGTAAAGTTTAGCTTTAGACTCTCATAACAATTCAGTAACTCTCTACTGGCAGCAGTGGACTCATGGGAAAACAAGCCTGCCCCCCTCACACAAGCTTGCCATTCCAGTGACATAATTCTCAATTTCCGAACTCATAGTTTGCACAGATATATGACAGCTGCCTTCTCTGGCTTGGGCTGCAACTATCAGCCACATAACAAAGCAGAGCCTGTTCCAAGCAAGGGCTGTTTATTTAAAATGCTATTATACTGAATGAACCTCTAAACCCACATTGTGGAGCACTGACAACGTGTATCCACACACACACTCAGAGTGTGCAAGAAATTTAAATATGCGAAAGTCAAAAATTTGGTTTCAAATACAGGTTTATAAAATGTATTGGTTGGTTTAATAGGGTTTTGAAATAAAAATATTTTCAATAAAATAAAATCAGAGGATTCTGTCATGTGTTATATTAATCATGTAACACATTTTATATTACTTTTTGCTAAGACATGAAACATGGGAGTGTACACACCTGAATCATTTACAAAAACATTACATAACAAAATACATAAATAAAAAAAAATCAAATTAAAAAGGTCAAATTACCTGATATTTTTGGAGACCTTGACCACATGACTTGAAAAATGTCAACAAAAAAAATAATATTGTTGTACTGTACCAAAAAACAACAACAAAAAATAATAATCTGAATGTTATGATATCGAACTGTTCGTTTTCACCAGTCAAGTATAATGTATTTATACATTATACATTCCACAACACTCAATTTCAAAGTAAAGAGTTTTAAAGTTTCAAAAAATCATAACGTAATATTGTAATAAACTTCATTGCTTTATTGGTAAAGGGATATTTTGTCACAACCAATAAAACACACAAAGCAACAAGGAAGGAATTAGAAGAAATATACATTTAGACGAAGCTCCCACCACTTGACTTAAACTGCATTGGTCTCCTAAAACAATACATCCTAAAATATGTTTGTCCAGGACTATTAGGCATTCATAAGGGACAGAAGTGTGAAATTTGGCCCACAAACACCTAAAACATTTTGAGGATATCCTAATGTCAACACTGCACGTGATGCTGTAAAAACGTGAACCCTCTGAGAGAGACACCAATCAGACACAGATGTTCTCGCATATGACCTCATGTATGCATTTTCTTTCTCACCATCCCGCCACCATCTCAAACACTTTGGGTCGCCCCACCTCCAGACCCATTAGAGCAAGCATCTTTCTCTAAACAACCGGTCATGATTAGCTTTCATTCTCTGCCAGATGCTTTTCACAAAGACAGACCAAAACAGTTAACAGTTTCATTTCCGTACCTGCTTGTAATGTGGAATGGGACACTTCCGATTCTGGGAATAATAGAGGGGAGTGATTTGCTCTTGGACCTGAGCCGCCTTTCCAGGCGCTAACTGCCAATCGTTTGAAAAAGTCACTGCAAATCCTTCCGAGAGACGGTCTGCAAAGGAAGGGTGGATGCTGACAATCCGTGTCCTGTCCTGTCCTCTCTGCCAGTTCTCTCCCACTCTGTCTGTCTCTCTCAGCTTACAGCAAGCAATTCCAGTGTTCCTGCTCTATTCCCAAACCAGAGTCTTCCAGCAGTGACTCACTGGAGAGATTTCTCTGCATTCAAATCTGTTTCCTATAAATAAGTCTCTGTTATCAGAATACGTCTCACGCTATATGGGCTGATCTTGTGCCTCAAGCAGAAAGTAGTTGAGCCGTTTCCTACTATGAGTTTCCTACAAAAAAAATAACTAACATGTGATGTGACATTTAATAACAACCATAAGTAAATGTCTGTTACTTGCTCCAAAATCAATTTACCAGTATACACAAATGCAGTTCATTTTAAAACTACAACAAAAACATTTTCAGTTGTAGCTAAAATAGTTTTGAAGGGTTAAATGATTGACTGAAGCAATGTTTAATTACCACTTCTAAGACTATACATGTTTTATCTATTTTGTTGAAATAACATGAAAAAATTCGAGAGGTGCCTCACTGTCAAATTTCTTTGCTAGAACTGGTTTACTTTATCACTTGAGAACATGACACTAAGAACACATAATTTTGTTTAGTCACCGGCTTCGTGAAAAAAAAAAACAAAGCACACTCTTTCTCAGTGTTGCATGGACATAACTATACTCTTACTCCGGAGTAATAATCAAGGAACTTTGGGCTGGGGACTATTTTTTTGCGCTGAAACCATGGTACAGCAGCAAAGTTCCTTGATTACTGCGCAGGAATCAGAGTACAGTTCCTAGTCATTTCAGCCTAGAAAAATTACAACTTTTATTGTTCTGTTGGTCTTAGTACACGATGTTACTACAGAAGAGTCAAGTTATAAATAGGAACCGTCTACGGTTAGCATCTCGCTCAAAAATGACCAAAGAGTTTCAATATTTTTGTAACATCTAGTAACATCGGATTCAATGATCTATGCTAAATTGCAGCTAAAAGTGTTACCGCCAGACCCAGAGATCGACTGAATAAATTTGAAAATGGTTAACCTTTAATTGTAGGGGAGTTGGAAAATTAGCTTCTTTTCAAAAAACAGTGGAGTATTCTTTTTCAAGAGTTCACGTTTCCTAGTAATAAAAATAGAGCAAATTTGGCGAGCTGTTTGGAACCACATGACTCCAGCCTTGTGAAGTGAAAAGCTGTGTCTTTTCAATAAACAAATGCATCATTAGTAAACCATTGCTTCTGGCTCCCCACTGGGAACCCGCTGATGTGCACATTTTGTATATCTCTCTTGGTGTGTTAAATAAGGAAGACATACAAAATGTGCAAAGCATTGGTCCCCAAAACTGGAGTTGGCAACCACTGCTCCATCCATAATATTGCTTTCTCCAGGTTTCTTTAGTGTGTGATGCCATCAGCTGTTGTTCCACTGATTCCGCTGACACATCGGATCGGGGGCAGAGCTCATCGACTAGAAAGAGGATGATGATTAGTTACTCAGCTTCGTTGTAAGAGGACCACAGGGCGTTGGCTTTTTCCCCTGGAGGAAGCATTATTATGGATTACGGACTGTTTTTTTTTTTGGCCAGAAGCGATAGTTTTAAGTTACAATACCTTAACGACAAGTTTGTTCAATTTATACACTCAGATTAAACTTCACAGAACATTAATTTATAGACTGGGGTCACATCAATTACTTGTGTATTACTATTTTGTTTTTTCAGGTGTTGGAACTCCCATTCACTGTAGATGATCCATTGGTGAGAAAGTTATGCAATGCTAAATTTCTCTAAATCTGCTCTGATGAAGAAACAAACTCATCTTGGAAGGGCTGAGAGTGATTACAATTTTAACTTTCAAAACAAATTCTAACTCTTGGGTAAACTATTCATTTAATATGGAGACTAAATGATACAAATAAAGGGCAACATAAGACCTCGATTTTGCAGGAGAGCAGCACTGGATCATGAGAGGCACTGTGAACTAGTGGGTAAATATGAAATCTGTGATTCTTTTAGAATCCTTTCTACACTGCCTCTCATAAAACTGTGTTAAAAAATTTGGGTGAATGAATAATTCAATTACTCACAAAGAGACAATGGCTTGGTGCCACAGGCTGACTTGAATTTTTGATTTAAAACATTCAAATCACTCTTCTACTTTAAGCAGTGCAACATCTGTCTGCTCACGTGACTGGGTCACAGGAGAACATTTCTAAGGTGCTGGGATCTATCACAGCTCTCTGGGAGAAATTTACCCCTCTCACCCTGCATGCCCCACAGGAAGTCTGACTGGGCTTGCAGCCATGTGACTCTGCCAGGGAGCCTGTCACGAAAACTATGTCACCCTGAAAAATCTGTACCCCCCTTTCCTGCAAAGCCACGGTTGTCGTAGAAGAGCCCGCTGGGTTGCGTGGCTGTGGGGGCTCATGCGTGTCTGCAGTAAAGAGATCCAGACAGCCATGCTGTCTGCACCAATGTGGAGGATGGTGCAAAAAAAAATCTGTTCCCTATCCCAATGGTCACTGAACACCTCCAGCATAGCCTCTGAATGTAACGGAACAAAAAGTACTTAAGAATTAAAACATATGCATTATATTACATTGTTATACTAAATCAAAATACTAAAGGTGCAATAGGTGATTGTCTTCAGAAACATTTACACTGGCTGAAAGTATCTTCACATACCGATAGCAATCAGTAAGTTAAGTGGTATAAAAGTATTCATAAGTATTTATATATCCTGTGGAAGGTTGAGGACCAAGAAATGTTTGTTCCTTCCTGTCTGTCAACATATGCACACTGTACATCTTCAGTGTATTCTTGAATGCTACACAGACAGCAAGAAAATGGCAGACAAACATCAAACAACCTGATCCTCCTTCCTGGTATTGTAATACTTTTACTAACTGTATTATATGAAGTTCTCACCAGTGAAAGACACATGATATATTGTAGTGATGTTGTCTCTGGTCATCTGCTCTTGAGTGTATATGCATTCAGGGGAGTAGCTTTGGATGGTGATTTACAGGGAGGGTGGGATGTTCGCTTTCAATGCTATCAGGCTGAGGTTAGCATTTTCCAGTTATCTTCTTGCACAACAAGCAAGACCAGTTGAGTTGATATTAACTATTTTTAATGCGTTCTATTTATTTGTAGATTAATAGACAAAAAAATAAATAAATAAATACATCTCAGCCTTCAGATTTTTTTTTTTTTCCCCCGAATGTGAATGTGTAAAATGTCAGATGCAAACAACTGCAAATGACACAGATTTATAGGTGCATATTAAATGTTTTCTTATTAATGAGTTTAATGCACCATACAGTGGCAAAAACAGCCTCTGTACCAAAACTCATGGTCGCCACTGTATTTTGTTAATGTGTGCTTATACATAATAATATAACTTTAGTGTAAAGAAAGCTTTAAAGCTAATTCTTCCCATCACTGACATCCACTAAAAAGGTGAGCCATGTGTGTCAACCACTGCGGTGAGAGGAACCATTGTAGAATGGGCTACTATTCTACAGGGGATATGTTGTGAAAGAATATTATAAATACAAGTGTGCCGTACTGTGATCAATGTATGCTTGCATGGATGTATTTGTTAGTGAAAAAGAGTCCTTCCCACAGCGATGTTTCAAGTTCTGCTTGTTTTTCCTTGCTGGTTCAATCACTACTGGGGAAAAGTGTTAATTCTCTGCAACTAACTGGGGTAATTTCTCCTCCTGGGGTGTGACAGTGAGCGTTTGCTGCCACCACAAATCCTCACAACTGTTACCACTTGGCCCTAAAGCAGAACAGAGTTTAGGGGCCCGTCTCTGCCAACAAAAACATACAATATTGGCATCTCACTCTTCCCACATGGACCACACTCTCCATTTGATGATATAATGCAGGCAATTACAATATTTACAAGAAATTGTGCTTCATCGTGGAATGCCTCACATCCCGTTTCCTCACTGTTTTATCCTCGATGTAAACACCCTCTCAGAGCTAGGATTAGATGGACTGTACTTCATGTTGAGAGTTTACAAGTTTATAAACGGACGCTAAGCCGAAAAAGGCTTGCTGAGTTTCAGCCAGTAAGAAAATACACACTTGGGTTTAGCTTGAAGGAACTAAGAAAAGATGTTTGTGTGATTTTGACACAAGCAATGAAATGATAACAAACACATTAGATCTCCTCTGAAGGGTCATAAAACAATAAAATAAGCTTTATGTCTATGTATGTACAATCTACATGGTCATTTATAACCATAATCCAAAACATCAACATCTAACCTCTTTTTATGTGGGTCAGAAACAAATAAGAGTTTCCAAGACACGCACACAAAAAAAGGAACCTTAACATGCATGAGCCAAGCTCCTTTTGCATTCATGTTAGTTGAACAGATCTCATGAGATTTTGTAAAATTGTACACCACTGTTAACAAAAATGTAATTGACTAAAAAAAGAAACATTTGGTAAAAGTTACGCAAAACGTAATCCTTTATGTCCAGAGACTTAAGTAAAAAAATACAATGTGTGTAATCCAAGATCCTTTTAACCCGATTCGAAGACCAGAAAAAGTTCTTCTATCTGGATCAGTTTTCATATACTTTAATTAACATTCTTTTGATTGTCCTTATTTGAATATTTACTATTTTTAATTGAAACCTTTTTTGTCGCTGTGTAGTAAAGTATGACACACTCAGCCAAACCTACTGACAATACAGAAACTGTGACACTGTTGATCCAAATGGGTTTTACTCTGCGATGTTGCAGATGGTATTAACAAGTGTCAAGAAGACCATTTTCACATACTACACAATCCAAGTTCTAAAGAATGTGGGAATCACAACAAAAACACTACTCATGAATCCCGCATTCTGTTCAGAGGAGATGAGTGCAGGGAAATGCTGCCTCGGGAGCAGGAATAGAACACAACGAAGCATTCACATTAAAACTGAAATGAAGGAGTTAAAGGAAGAGTCCAGATCTGGATAAGCAGCCTGGAAGGTGCCCGCCTTTCAACACTGCATCTGGATCAACCTGCTGAGGTCCTTTTGATGAACATTTTTGTGGATTTTCTGTCAGGAGAAAAAATGTCTGGGCGCAAAATATGTGTGACATCAACAACCTTAAAACTGGTCTGTTAGGAGACGGATAGAGCCTTTAGTCAGTGAGCTTGACAAAGAGGTAGCGGTCTTCAACAGTTCTTTGTGTGCGTTCATAAATACAGCTTTATACTGACACAATCTAAGAAGTGAAAGGAGAAAAAGAAAGAAAAAGAGTCAGAGAGACACATCGCACATGTGCACAAATTAGTCTCGCCACTGAATCGGGTTCACTTGAGCCCTCTAAATCAGGCGGTCTTGTGCTCTTCACCGTTCCACCTGATGATTCATTGTTATATGGGCACCAGGGCGGACGATGGGCGGTTGATTTAGTGATTCTCAAAGGAAGAGCTCTCTTTTTAAGGTGGGACTTCAAAGTCAGATCCCAAATGGAAACCGTGTTGTTGTGTGACGACAAGGCATTTTAGCTATCAAATAAGCAGAAAAACTGAATAGGTAAGTGTAGATTTACTGTAGCAAGGGTCAGACATCTAGGAAACAAATCCATCGGTCAGATTTGAGCAACCAATCAGTGGTCAGCCAAAGGAAAATTGGTGCATAATGATGGTTGCTGCTAATTGAAGCTCGACAAAATGTTGTAAAATGCACAAAGGCATTCCTCAAATGTGCTGAAGTTTGATGTCTGAACTTCAAAAGCATGTGTTCCAGATTTTTGCTCAACCCAAGTAAAGGGAGGTACTGGCAATGCAGTTGGACATGATCAGTATTTTGTGATGCAATAAACCCATGACTCACAAACTCATAAAACATAGGAAGAAAACAATCTCTCTTTCAAAAATCTCCTTAAAACGTTTCCCGGAAAATGAGAGCGGGGATTGCTGAACTCAGAGCTCTAGGTACCAAGGCAGAAGAAGCCAGAGTTTCCTCTACACACACAAACACACACATATCATGCTAAACGGCTCTCATTTGTACCACAGCAGGATGTTGCGGTTGCCAGGTTCAGCTCAAAGCCTCAACGCCAGGTAACACCGAACAATGGTACCATAATTAGAATGAGGGTACCAGCTGCACAAAACAAGAACGTGAATGAATACAAGCACACCATGACAGGATCTGGCAACCAGTGGTGAGTGTTGACATCCACACGGGCTTAATGCAAAACAGGGAACTTATATTTAAACGTATTTTTAAGACAGCTCTAGTGATTCGCAAGTTAAATGACTGACACCTCGGTGTACCTCAGTGTTATTCAATGCTTCCTCTGCACCTGTGTCCTAAGTGAAACGATTTATAATAATGACCGCAGGATTTTAATTAGCGTGAATGTGAAACTAGGTGAACCAAAGTCGAGGACTAGCTTGCCAACAGAAACGCTGACTTCAAGACTACCTTAAATTCAACAGTTCTTTTAATGTACTGCTCCTATAGGAAAAGCACAGTTTATATCTGTAAAAGATTCCTTCTTTCCTTTTTGCTTTCACAGGTGCACATGCATTTTTTTTTTTTTGCAGCTGCAGAGCTCTTTATTCAAAGTGACCAAAGAAGTATAAGCACATATGCACTTGTATAACAGCATTCTTTGCAGTACAATAGCATCAAGCAATTGCTCATGAATTACCACACGGATGTCTTTCAAAGTACAAACTATACAATTATTCATTGACATTTACATGCTTGAGCAATACTGACAAATTAAAGCAGCTTCACTCACAAGCACCAACATCTGAGGTGTTACGCAGTGGTCCGCTTTACTGCCCACTGGTGGTTATGGTCTTTTTCACACACTCTGAAACACTGTTCATGCTGTTTGTGGAATTTACAGAGAACCTATGGAGGTCCATAATTTCCCAAATGCAATGAGTTAATGCAAAAAAGCCGATAAATCCAAGCCAAGGGCTTCTTCACTGCGTATGGTTTCTTTAGATTTGATGGCTTTAAGACAGATGAAAGGACAATTTACCTAGGGCTGGGTTGAAAATCTAAATTACTTGATTTAAATTGATTCTCATTTTGAACCGATATTGATTCTTACAGTAAATCCCAGGGACCAATCAATACTGTGTTCAATTGACACGTGAACAAAGCTTGATGAAACATTACAGTACAGTGCCTCCCATATAAGAAATCACAATACATAAAAACTGTTTGTTGTTACTTTTCATATGAAACAAAGTTTCAGCTTTCCAATTAGGCCTGAACAATAAATCCCATGTGATATTTATCATGCACCTTGTCAGTAAAGCCAGTTCTGTAATCAGCTGTAAATTCCATTACATGTGTGATTTCACATTGAGCGGTATTTACTACAAAGAGCCGTTGTTCACCAACAAGCTGCACAAATCCATGTTGATAATTCATTCGCCACCTTTGCATCACCCTATAGTGCCATTTTGGAGAGTATCCACTGAACGCAAAAAGCATATTATGTTTTGTGTCAGTTGAAATAGTCCCATCCCTACTCAGCAAATACTCATATGTGACCCTGGACCACAAAACCATAACAGTTGCATGGGTATATATGTTTTGCATATATATTTGGAAATAGTATCCAAAGTAAAGACCATGTTCCATGAAGATATTTAGTAAATATATTAAAATTTAATTTCTGATTAGTAATATGCATCTCTAATTAAATTTCATACATACTCTCAACAACTATTAATAGATGCTACATAGACTTGTGAAAATAGAAATAAAATGAAAGATTGAAATTCTAAATGGTCTGTTTGTCCAAAATAGCAGTCTCTACAGGCCTACATGTACAGGCATGTTAAAATTACACAAGTGTGTTACAGGAGATTTAAAAAGTGTAAAGGTAACAAAACAACACAAAACTAACAGAAAGAAACACAATGCAAAGTTCAAAAGCAATAAATGTTAAGCCTTTGTGTGGTTTATAGGACACTGATCAAAGGTGGAGCTTTTAAATCCGAGGGTCCTCCTCTCTGACTCAGCGTTCCTGTGTTTCACATGCTAATGACCAGAGGCTCATTTGTGAAGGTAAAACATGAAGCTTTCTCTCCTGTTATCATTGCCATTGAATCTCATCAGCCTGATCTGTTTACCTTGCTGATTACAGAAACTATTGCCCGATAGATAATACATCAAACGGCTACTGCAGACAAAAGCTCTCCTTTCTGAATCACTTCAAAAGCCGTCCTGTGGAAACCACGCATGATGTGATCGCGAGCAACCTACGGCCTCTTAAAAGCGGGCTGCCGTTATGAAGGCCCTCTATGGCTGCCCTCAGCGATGACATTGTCAGGTGGGTTGCGGAATTTCCATTGGCAAGAGAGGCTGGTTTGAACAGCTGTGCTAACAGAACGCAATATCAGCCACTATAGGTACTATAAAAGGAGGATGAAAGACAACATCAGTTCTTTTGTGCAGTTCTGACATCATAAAGTGTAAAAATCAATTCTTCCACCTATATAATTAGTGAGGTGGGACTGTCCCACAAAGAGCTAATATAGCATTTTGCAGATGTCCGTAAACTAGATGCAAGCTACTGTTAAAAGAACCGTGAGACTAAAAAGTGTGACGTTAGCCATAACAAATGCACTTTGGATATCATCTAATTTGACAGAGCTTGCATGTAATAAGTTGGGAAATATAATAAAGGGGTAGTCATAAACTGTGGTTGGTTTTGGAAAAGAACTAAGGGGAACTAAGCGTTGGGACAGGATTGATTTTGCGCTGCACATAGCTCATTTCGAGTATCCTTTAATTCAAATCCACCACTGCAAGAAGCAGAGTTGTTAATTATACTGCTCGCAGACCTTCAGCACAGATCAAAATACCCATGTTTCACCATTCTCCGCCTTGGTACAGCAACAGTAAGGCTGTTGACAAAAGTTCAATGTCTGTCAAGAGAATAAACAGTGCAACACAAAAACACTGGTTGCACAACTCTCATCAGATGCTCTGTGGCAGTAACAAATATAATCAGGTCATATGTACTCTCTTAAAACGCTTTGATTTTCTTTTGTGAAGCGCATAAGGAGAAATTTAGAATGTTCATAATGTGCTATACCAGGGAAAGTAAATGCGGGTCAAGCTGTAGCTTTATAACGTTAAGGTTGAACCACAGATGTCAAATGGAGTATTTTAATAATGTCCTTACTACCTTTCTAAGCTTTGTCAGTTGCATTGCTGTCTACACGCAGGGTCAGAAAGCTCTCAGATTTCATCAAAAATATCTTCATTTGTGCTCCGAAGATCAATGAAGGTCTTATAGGGTTCGAACGAAATGTGAGTAATTAACTATTTTTATTTTCTATTATTTTACTATCCCTTTAAAATTGACAACAAAACATCATTCAAGTATTGTAAAAAAGTTGTTCATATGACTGATGTATTACATTCCAAGTACAGGTATCAGGAACAGACAGAAATACACTCACTGCTGTTAAAATAAAATCTATTTTCCTATATCATGTCGGGTTTGACATGAATTTATTTTACAGTATCATATGTAATCTATAGCCTGTGAATGTTTAGAGCTCAAGCTTTCTATCACATGATGACATGTATGCTAGGTAGCAAACCGAGGTCACTTTTCCTACAAATGAGAGGAAGGACATTTGTGCTGACCAAACCACCTTAACAATTCAAAACACCAGCAATGGATAGTTATACCACCTACTGCACAAGTCATCGCTCTCTTTAGTTACCTACAATGGTGTCCGTTCACCCAGGATTATGCTTCATATACATCATCATGTGACAGATAGCTTGAGCTCCAGGATTATTAACCTCAAAGCATGGATTATGTGTAATAATATTGTAAATGTTGCAAGTTGTTTCGTGTATAGATTTTACTTAAATGGATAGTTCACTCAAAAATGACAATTTTGTCATTTACTGGTCATTTACATTCATGACCTCATGTCGTTCCAAACCCATAAGACCATCTTCAGAACACAAAAGATTGTATGTATATGCAAATCAGCGGGTGCTGAGATATATATATATATATTCAAATGTCCATTGAAATATCGGAAATGGGTTTAAAAATCATATTAATTAATTAAAAGACACATTAAATTTGGGTGAAATTTGTTTACTATTTTTCATACTTTTATTACTTGTGGAAAAACCTGAAACACATATTTTAAAAGTATGGAATGGCATTGATTTTTGTACATTTTATACATTTTGTTAATTAAGCATGCTTTTGGATTTTCACTGGTATCTGTACCGAATACAGACATTTTGGTACCGTGACAACACTACTCTTAACCCTATTAAATTGTAACATATTAAATTTTAGAGGTCTCTAAATTATCAACATGATTAAATCTTTGAAACATGATCAAAATCATTAGAAAAAAACATGCTGAATTGTATCAAATAATGATAAATCTATACAGATATCTGCCCTCTAACCATTGTACCTCCTCTCTCTCCTTTTGGTTTCATACTCACAATCTGCTTTCCGTATGGAAAAAGATCATCTTCAGATCATCCTCTAGTCTAGACCACTAACACCTCACTCAAGCAGTCACGAAGAAACTGCCAGCAAGTCACCTACTCAATCATTTATAAGTGAAGCAATTTTTGTTTAAGACAGCGCGGTGATAGACTACATTGGATTATTGTGCTTTGGTGGGATTTGCAATGATTAACTAGCCTTTGTTTTTGGAGTGATTCTGTTTTCTGGATGTTTACAATAATGTTATATAAAATAACACTATTACTTTTAATAGTGGATTTCAGTATTTCAATAAATATGTTGGTCAATGACATGAAGGTCTTTTTTGGCAGGAAACATTAAAATGTAATTCATAATATGTGGCCCTGAACCACAAAATCAGTCATAAGGGTCACATTTTTGATATACTAAAGATTTATACGTTGATGTATGGTTAGGATAGGAAAATACTTGAGGAAAACACCTTTAAAAGTTGTCCAGATGAAGTCTTTACTGTGGCTTTACATATTATTAAATAATCCTCATTGGAAATGTTTTAAAAACGACTTAAAAAAAAAAAAAAAAAGACTCTTTTTTTTACTTGCACTAGGCTTGGTTGCCGACGATTGCCCCCTTTCCCCACTCCCCCTCTGGCCTGCACTCAAATAGGGTTTCAGCATTCATGCCGGAGCACGCTTGTGTCATTATACTGTGATGGTTTCAGGATAAACATGAAGAGCGGTGCTCTCGCTGACCACAATGGAGTCCATCGCGGTTTACTTTGTGGATAGTAATTTTGAGTCGTTTGGTCCGCGGTGGTCCACAGCCCTCTCACAGCCTATGGTTAAAGAGGTCTTTAGCTTTTGTTGGTATTAGAGCATCACAAAAACGTGACGTCACGCATCCTGTTCCGTGCTCCAGCAAGGTTAGCGCTCACACTACGTGCGAACCACGCCAGAGTCCAACTGAACCATGCTCTGGCACACCTCTTCCAATATACGAACCGTGCCCGGGAATGGTTCTGAGCACTCACACTAGTCAAACGAACCGTGCTTTGGTGGCCAAAAGCTCTCGGGCACAGTTCAAACTGCCTAGTGTAAGTACACCCTAAAATTAAACCCACAGCAAAATTGAACTGCAGGTCTTAAATAAATCTACTTTTGATTTTCACCTTTCACCATTTCTAGAATGAGATTTTTTGCAGGGATGCGCCAAAGCTGCAAACTTGTGGGACACGAGGTAATAAAGGTTTATTACTGCTGTATCCAAATATAAAATAGCTGTTTTAAATATTTTTATATTTAAGAGTTTTTCAATATGTTTGAAAGTATAGTGTTTTCGGTTATTGGTGCTTCCAGGTGCGCACTCTCTCTCTCTCTTTCTCACATACACATGGTTTAAAATCACCAAATAGCCTGTGATAAGTAAAGAGAGTCTTTCTCTTGCTCCCACACATACACAAGAATATCGTGTATCAGCGATCTCACAGCCTGGAGATATGACAATATGAAAAATTACCATATTCCGCAACCCTACCACATACAAAACTATTATACTACTATAAACGACTACTATAAAATTAATTGAAAATAGCTATTATATATATATATATTCTGTTTTTAATTTCCGAAATAAAACTCATTTTGATATTTTTGTGGGACACTGTGCCTTTAAAAATGGCAGCTTTAAAACGTTTTCAAGACAAATGCAAAATTTCTGTTGGACATTAGTAACCATCATCAACCCTTGTTCTGTTTCTCTTCCAGAAACTTGAATAATATTCCTGTTCCATCTTGATCTTTACATGGTAAAAGGTATCTGACCCCAAATACAGACCCCAGAGTACCTCATCATTTTTAACAAGAAAAGGAGGAAAGCCCCGTTTTGCTTTATCCTGAGGTGCAACATCCCATAAAACCTTACCCTTCCCTAGACAGTCTAAAAACTACTATAACAAGAGCCTGAAATCAGTAGGTGTTTAAAGTGTGGATGAACTAAGGATCTTCTAAACTTCCCCTGGCTCTGAATGGGAACCACATGCTGCTGCATAGTATGTTTGTTACCTACTCACTCTTTGGACTGCCCTGGGGCATAAGTTAACCTTCCCTCTCCTTAGACCAGCACCATACATCTTCCAAACCCATGTGGTTAACAAGTTAGCAATTAACCTTTCAATAACAGACTCTCCAATTTGCTCTTGCCATCACCCACAATGACAACCATGCCAGATTTGTGTCTGCAGAAAGAAAATACGATAGCAGGGAATCCTTTCACCCTTAAAAGCAGGTAGGGAGGGAGGCTGGCAGCTGAAATTGCAGTCTCCTCACCACATGGCAAACTCACTTTCCCCCCATAATGTGGAGAGAGCTCCAGGGAAATATTACTGCCTGCATGAAGACGTTAAGAGAAGTTTACAGGCAGACCATACACATTCCTGCAGGCTTAGGCAACACCGCTTTAAAAGTAATACTAAAGATTTGAGAATGTGTGTGTGAAGGGGTGATATTTTCACCCTTTTAAGAGCTCTACCATTAAAAGTCCTAAAAACATGGCAGGTGGGTCAACACATCCCAGGCAAGGGAGACCATTAAACAATCACCTATAAGGTTCGCTCTAAAATTAGAATTCCATATATCTCCATATAGACCCCACTGACTGCAAAGAGTTTAATCGCTCCATAGATTCAAGGACAAGCCTGATACTCATACAATCCTCCACATCTGCACATTCCATTGGTTTGATTTGTTTTGTACACTAATATTACTAAAAAAAATGAAAGTAGATGAACTCCTTGATCTGCCATTTCTTTCATCTTACATATTTTATTATTTAATGAAATCTCATTAGTTTGCATTTTCCTCTTGCCAAAATCTACAAATGAGTGTAAGCAACAAAACCTGGCAATGCCAGACAATCTGGTTGTCATTGTTTGAGCATAGCCTTTCCATCAGAATGGAATCAGCGTGGACATCTGGATACGATCTGAAGTTACGAGGGGGGGACTCTGATAGCATCTAATCCACAGAAAAGGTAAGGCGGTAAGGCAGAAGATTATATTTCTTTACTTTCATTCCTATTATTGAGCTATTCACACTATTGTTAAACAAGGGCCAACCTAACCTTGGGCAAACATAATCTTGGATTTTCCCTTTTCAAAATGTTCATATATTATTTAGGAATAAGGTGTGGTCATTTTAATGAAATTTTGTAGGTCCGCTATCCATTGTTAATAGTGAAGCAATGCATGAAGCACAAAGTCACTTTCAAACCAGGTAGTTTTCTGTTGGTGTGAATTTGCATGACCAACATCAACCCGTTGGATGTTTCACGTGAAATTCTAAATGAGTGGAATCCTACTAAATTGACTTTATTTCACCTACAAAAATTTGGTGTGCAAAAATAAACGAGACTACACCTTCATTCAAGTGTCAAACCGGACATCTGTGTTAATATTCATAATTGCGTATTTAAGAGGTCTTTGATTGGACGAATACAAAATCGCAAAACAAGCACGCAATTCGTTTCAATAACAGCTTGTCCATGTGTGAAAATGTTGACATGCAGGAAAAAACAAGTAAGTCTCTTCTTTATTCAAGTTTGACATTTTTAATTTCGCCACAGATGTTAAAACTAAACATCGCATGTGAGGGTTTCTGTGATCGTACAAAGAACATGAATATTTAATGAGCCAAGAACTGTTTATGATTAGTTGTCACTTGTTAAACAACGTGCTCTAGTACTCTCCTAGCACTGAACTTTAGTGTTAGGACTATCACCAGGTTTATAACCAAAGGTTAAAAGTGACGCTAACCTGGTACAAAGAGAAAGTTTTGCTAAAAATGGGTTTAAAAAGATGGTAACCCATGGGTTAAAAACATATGTGAGAATTTGCGGTCAACAAACATGTCCCATTCATATTTATACAACAAACTCTAGTTAATTAGTAAAGTTTTACTACTTTTCACACTTTATCAGTGTCAAAAAACTTAAAAACAGAGATAAATGAGGTAGCAATCCGATCCTGGATCCACATAGGATGTGGTATTAACCAATCTTATACAGACAGATCTGTATACAGTGGCTGAAATGAAACAACGAAACGAACACAAGAAAGTTCTACTCTTTAAAACAACTCAATTGCAGTTTTACTTGTATGAAGACTGTACATTCTCTTCCAGCTAATGAGATTTTACTGATAGATAATGTGCTTTTTGAATGCTCTGGTCTACTATTAAAGTTTCATTACATGGCAACGCAATTTTAATGCGCTAAATTCCTCCGTGTTGTGAAAACACAATGTGCTCAATCTGTCGTCTCCTCCAATACGCTGCAGAAAATTATCGAGTTCTGCGTCTCGCCATCATTCATAACACATGAGTGCACTGACATCAATTCACGTCTGTAAATGCAACTTCCTTCCTTTTCAAAACAAAGACATTTGTTCAGACCCAAAGCGTATTTTTCTCAAAACAAATCTGTCTCATGTCTTGACATGCGAAAAGTATCTAGAATGCTGCAAGAGGTGTAAAACGTTCAGCGCTCATCTTGGTCACACAGTGCGCAGAGCTCTAGATCACTTCTTCCTGTCGTCTGGGAATTCCTGCCACCGATGTTTAATGTGGGGCCAAGTAGCTAACGACTGTCATAAGCGCACATTCATTACAGATGTATCACACCATATCAAAGCCAAGATCCACTAAGCAGCACTGGTGGCCTGGGCGACGGGAATACGGATTAGATGCTTTATGGCGTCTATAAAAAACAAAAAGAAGGAATCTGAAAACAGCAACCTCAGCCTCTTAAACAGGCCTTTCAGCTTCTACTATGATCTTGTGGCTTCATTTTTGAAGGTAACTGTGAGGGTTTCTCTGCTCAAAGAAAATATTTGCTATGCTACGTCCGTGAAAGGGAGATCAGCTCTCCGTATGCTGTCCAAGTGGAAGGATTTATGGTGAAGGAACACATGCATAATGTGTTGAGTGATAAAGAACGAAGAATTTGTAAAGTTGTGGGAGTGTAAGATTCACTTCGCTGACTGACTTTGGCGTGTCATTTCTCCTCTTCCTCACCAGCAAACCACCTGAAATAAGTTAGGGTTTTTTAGCGCTCCTGACAAGAGATTCACAAAAACAAAGGCAGCTATATATATTTATATGTATGAACCCACATTTTACAGGTTGTGTGAAAAAAAATGAAAAAATACAATTTTGTTGTTTGCTAAATTAAATAATCAGCATGTATTGTTACTATAGTAAAGCCAAAGCAAATTATTAAAATATCATCTAAAAAAACTAAACAGTGATTTTTTATTAACTGTGTCTTTTATCTGACCACTATTTACATTTTAGATTCAGTTTAACCCAAATTGATTTGTATAAAACAACAAATAGTATACCAGGGCAGTTTAAGAGTTAAAAGAATAGCTCAGCTTAAAAAGTTATATTTTTATCACCCCAATAATACCATACATACAGTAAAGCATCATGCTCTGGGGATGTTTTATCTGCACAGGGGACAGGACGACTGCACTGTATTAAGGAGAGGATGAATGGGGCCATGTATTGTGACATATTGGGCAAAAACCTCCTTTCCTCAGTCAGAGCATTAAAGATGGGTTGTGGAAACGTTTGACCTCTGTAATTGTTAACAAAGGCTTCTCTACCAAATATAAAAAAACTGACTCAAGTGATCAAATACTTATTTGACACAGTAATTTCCAAATAAATTGTTAAAAAAAAAATCATACAAGGTGATTTCTGGATTTTTCTATTTAGACTCTGTCTCTCACAGTGGAAACACACCTATGCGGAAAATTGTAGACCCCTCCATGATGTCCATGAGAACTTGAAAAATCACAGGGTGATCAAATACTTATTGACCTCACTGTGTGTATAAATATATTTTGCTGGTGGGGAAAAGGGAAACTGCACGCCAAAGTCAGTCAGCGAAGTGAATCTTGCCCTTCCACAACTTTACAAATTCTTCGTTCTTTATCACTCAACAAATTATGCATGTGTTCCTCCACCATAAAACCTTCCACTTGGACAGCATACGGAGAGCTGATCTCCCTTTCATGGACAAAACTAAGCAAATATTTTCTTTGAGCAGAGAAACCCTCACAGTTTTTATGGCGAACTATCCCTCTAACTTTGACAGCTCTAAAAATGTATTTTCTTTCTTTTCCCTTTTTTTTTTTTTAAGATCTCCTAGATCCCTCTTGAAACCAACTTGTTTGAAAACTCCAGCCATCTGGAATGTCACTCAGGCAGGAAATTAGTGCACCACACAAATGCAAAGTGCACAATACACATGACAAAAAGTATGGGAATTTAACACGGAATCATATTAATACAACAAACTCATATGTGGTAAATGTTTTAATATTTATTATATGTTTTTTTATATTTATTACATTATCAATTCTAGTACTAAATTAAATAGTCACCATGCTGGATTCATTATTCACAATGCATTATGAAATTGCATCCTCTGTAAAAGATAAGGGCTGGCTTACAACTTGGTGTAAGGAAGGTAGAACAATAAAGGGGTCTTTCACACTGGAAACATTTGCATATTGTTCCTGTCCCCCGAGTTTAAGTTACTCTCATATTCACACCACAGTTCCATTGCAACCAAAATCTCCTTTTAGGTAGTTAGGTAATCCTGTTTCGGACTAAACTGTAAAAGCCCCTTAATATGGAACAAAAAATTAAGTTGGAACCATTTGGAACAACAGGTAGAAGCTCAATAGGTTTTGGAAAAGAGATTAAGTTCTCTCTCTCTCAAAAAAAAAAAAAAAAAAAAAAACTTGTGTAAGCCAGCATAAGGAAACACTTAAGTCAATTCAGTGTATGGCTTAACCATATAACCACAACTGGCAGCCTCCATGAGTCCTGACCCTCAGCATATGATGAAATTATTCCTGGGTTGAACCAGGAACAAAGTTTGGTGGAGTTGAACAGTGGACATGATGCCAGTGATCATAATTATGAAGAATCACTCCAGTCCACGATTGAAGAGCAAACTATGTACAGAAAATAATAGATAAGACAAGATAGACCGTTCAAATCAGGGTTTGGTGGGAAACATTTAAAGAAATACTGGAAGTACCGCTCAAGATGGAAGACCAGAACCCCTCTGCTGAAACTGTGAAAGTAAAGTGACCTACCATGAAATTTCATGTCTTGTGGGTTAAGAGACATTACCATGACAAACATTCCCAGACCCATGCTTCCAACAAAAATGACACCGGCATTGATGATTATAATAAATCTAGAGCTCCATTTCATTTGAATTTTGAATTTTCATTTGAGCCAGTTTGTGCTTCCAGGATGACCAAGTCATCGTTATCTCATTCAGTCTTTATCATATCTCTGTCAGGATGGCAATACGACAAACCACAACTCCTGTTCATTTCAACTACATGTGATTAGAATTTCCTTGTGGGATTTACTTCAACAAAAACTTCTCTACTATATTGTTTCACGAGGGATAGCCATAGAAAAAAAGATCTTGTTGAATGAATCAAACCATGAAGAATAAAAAGAGCTGTGATTGATGATGCTACCTTTACACAAGTCATCAACTTGCTCTATTCATGGGTCTCTGCTGGGAGTCCTGGCTCAGGCCCCCTAATCTTATTGTAAGTCACTCTGTACAAGCCGACACTGAGGCCAAGCAGAGGAGTGAGAAAGTAGGGATGAAGAGAGAATGAGATGAGACATGATGGATAGAGGCCTGCCCCAGAAATGCAGATGGGAGAAACCTTCCCACTGCCTTGTCTCGGTTTCTTTATCACTCCATCAAGTCAGAATGACAACAGAAGCCAACAACGACAACATCTTTTGACTTTTTACAGTTTTTCAGCTTCGAAACTCACAAACTGATATTCTGCCCTTTGTGCAGATGTCAGATCTGTCAAAGCTGGAAAAAGTGATATGTCTTTAATACAAATGTTAAAAAAGGTAGTAAAACAGAACATGGGGATGATACGAAGCATTTAAATATTGAAACAGAAAATCAGGTATTCAAAAGCCTGAATTCAATAAAATACAGCTGCAAGATATTGCAGTCCTGTCTGTTTTGTTTCTGTTACCAAGTTACAAAGCGCAAGACTGGTTAGTTTCTGCACCCTGACTTTATATAAACTTTGCAGTCCTTCAAAAACTACTAACAGTATTTGTGCAATGTAAAAGAGATCAGACTACTAAAGGTCTCCTGATACTGGGGATATAACTGAGGCCATTTCCCACATGCCCAAGCATTACAGCTGTGTGAGACGAAGCATCCTTGCTGCAAGGAAACACCCAATGATATGTGGATATATTCCAATAAACAATAAAAATAAAAAAAGTCATACTGTATTTGTTTGGTTTTAAACGCTGAGTGTCAAAAGAAGTGCACCTACTGTATATACTGTAGCTGGTATCCAGTATTTTTCCAATTAAAAAGATAATTATTATGATTTGGTTCAATATTTCTTTCATTATTGTTATTTTGTTACTGTGATAAATTTATTTATGGTAAAAAATGGATTTGAAAATAAAAAGGTGACTGTATTTATTAGAATACAGTTTTATTTGTGCCAAATTCCATGAATATCAAAATTTTTTTGTTATTGTTTTCTGAAAAAGAAATGAATAAATACTTCTATTAAGGATGGACGCACTAAATTGATCAAAAGTGGCAGGGAAGTTTATTATGTTAAACAAATAAATAGTTTGACACTTTCTTTTTATCAAATATTCCTGAAAGAAAACGCGTCACACTTTCAGCAACAATATTACGCAGCACAACTGTTTTCAACGTAAGAGAATAGAAATGCTTCTTGAGCACCAAATCAGCATATTAAAATTACATCTAAAAAGGATCATGTGACAGTAAAGTCTGAAGTAATGGCTGCTGAAATAAATATTTGCAGCCTTGGTAAGCTGCCACCCCAAATTTGGAATGCCAGTGTATTCTTAAATTTATCTTTTGTGTTTCAGGAAACCACCTCAAACAGGTGTGAAATGACATGACATAATGAGTAAAAAAAGATGACAATTTTAAATTTTGAGTAAACAATTTAAAAACAACAGCATGTGAACTTGAGCAATGCAGTCGTTTTAATTTCTTTCCAAGTGCTGTTTCAACGACAACCAATTTCATATTATGACATATTAAACAAATAAATGGGATGCTCTAGATTCACTCTGCTCTTAGACCTCCAGCTCAGTTTATATCTCTATGACTGTTTTATAACTTTTGGCGTTCTCTCCTTCCGCAGTAGATCTGCTATGCACCGAGCCCGTCTGCTTCCTCTATGGACTCCACCACAGGCAGAGTCTGTTCGAGTCTAAATGTGACACATCTATAAGCACAAAGACCGCTCATTACACAAGCACACAGGAAAAGCCCTTCATAACCTCAGCTTGTAAATCACACTGCATTCGGTTCCTCAACACAAACAAAATATCACAAATGGTTCCATCCTGAAGGACTTGTCGTAGTCTTCACAGTGGCTCACCGCAACATGACGGATTTTGGAAAACTGTCAAACCATCTCAACAGAAGTGCGGTTTCTTTTCTATACAAGTACTGGCTAAATAGAGTCCGTTCAGATGAGGGTTATTAGCTAATTGAGAGAAAACCAGTGAGTGTGAAACAATCTGAGAAATATTTAGCACATGACTGCATTTTCTTCAGATGGGTTTATTTATAAAATATGAGGAGAGGTTAAGGTGGGTAACAAACCAAACAGAAGCAAGTAATTCTTCTGAGGGCCTTAGAGAAAGACAGATCCCTATGAGGATTGAATCACCGTATTTAGATAATGTTGATAAAGCAACACTAAAAAGAGAGGAGAATATAAATGAACTTGCCCAGGTTAAAAGCAACCACTCTAGGCAAAACAGGCAGAGCCAAGTATGCCCTCTCAAAGACCAATGAATGTTTAAACAGCAAATAACAGAAACTTTTGGCATGCCACTATGACCCTTGTATTGCCAGTAACACAAGGCACCTTGTACTGACCCAGCAGACTTCAACTTCATTTGCCCTCGAAGAGAAAAAAAGCTTCTTTTGCAGTGCACAGTCATCACAAATAACCACACTAATTCACCCGCCAATGACACGCGCTGATGTCATAGTTCCAGGCCAAATATCTGAGAAACATCCACACCAATAAACTCAAATGATGTTGACTTTCAACACAAAAAAGTAACACTCTGTTGATATAGGACTTTTTTGTAATACACGGAGGAATAATTGCTGCCATGTTGTCTTTGGAAGCTAAATTGAGTCCGTTTTCTTGGGTTTTTGCAGTTAGACAGTATAGTTTAAAACACATATAGAGTTCATATAGAGCTTTTTTCATGTTAACGTAACGGGTGATTGGCTCATCTGTCAATCAGCAAAGTGGGCATACAGTGGGATCAAAAATCTAAGACCTCCAGAGCAAGTGCTTTTTTTCCACTCATACTGTATACTACAGCTAAATTACATTTATTTAATATCCATTGTGTTAATGACTACTCAATATGAATGAACTCCAAATTTAAGCAAAAGCTGGTGATTCATGGTATCCAGTAAAATTGCAATTTTCCAAAGTGAATCTTGCATGTTTCAAATGGAAGCAATGCATTGTGGTACAATGTTCCTTTTGTACAAATTTACTTAAAGTCAACATGAAATGAAAATTGACACATCTTATTTTTAATATAATTCATTCAGAAAATCTTAAATTCAAAAATGTAAACCACCCACTCAAAACGACTCATCCGGTCACGAGCGATGGCGCAAAGGCATGACTAATCAGTGTCTGTCTCCCTGCCTCTTCAGAAATCCATCACTGAGAAACACCCATCTTCCAACGATCCAATCAATTACCGAAGGACAAAACCAAGCCCTACCCTTCATTTTTTGCCATTTCATAAGCCATTTCACTCATATATACGTCACACTAAAGAAGAAAGGACTCTCTCAACTTCCATTTATTGCCGACTTTAAAGGGACAGTCACCCAAAAAACTAAGATAGCTTCGACACACACTCAAGAGAGTATCACAATGCATGCATTTGTGTTTCTCCACTTGCAAATGAGGTGCAAGATGCATTGCTGTCTATGCAGGGCCAGAAAGCTCTCGGATTTCATCAAACATCTTAATTTGTGTTCCAAAGAAGAAAAAGGTTCAGAATAAAAATTTGGGGATTTCAGATTTTCTTTTTTTACTTTTGAACTAGTGCTGTACAATTAAGCATATCGCAATCGCGATGTCAGCCTATGCAATTACATTACAGCAAATGTTGCGATTTTATTAAATAAACAAATACATTCGTGGATGTAACGTTAACAAGACATTCATTCTTGCGTTCAGACAACGTGACGGTAGGGCTGTCATGGTTAGGAAATTTCCATTGCGGTTATATTTTTTTAAAGGCCAAACAGCAATAAGAACATGCATTTTCTAATTAAAAAAACGAAATCAAATCTTTCTATAGTAGGCTATCAATAAACAAACAATAAGAAATTATATTTTCCAATTTGAAAAACGAAAAAAATTCTTAAGTATCACATGAAAACGAAGTGTTGGCTTAAGTGAAAATACAGAGAATAAATAAAAATTAGGCCTACTTAAGCTTTAACTAAAGTGATTTAGACCTGGGTTATCATATCCTGGTTTCGTGCGACTTTAGACAGCAGCGGATATCTAGACCAATTATCGCGCCACCAGGACAGTGGGTTTATTCTTCCTGCCGGTAGCGCATGAGCTCGTTATCTGCTCGCACTCTCTTGGTTATGGGCGCTGACGCAGAGGTTGTCCTTGACTTCAGCAGGTCTCCGAGAGTCTTTTTCTTTGCTGCAGGTGGCACCACCGCTTGCTCTTAGTCTCCAACCACTGATGCATTGTCAATACAGGTGATGAATTGTAAAACAATAAGGCCACAGCCTCATGAAGAAGAAAAAAAAAAAATAACCCTGTCCCTGCGCTTGCTGTGGTTTCTGCGTTTGCTTTCCTTCCTCTGTGGTTGGCTTGGCAAAAGTACGGTAAAGTAAAAACTCGAATGCAACGACAGTTCGTCTTCAAACCTTTGTAGTTAGTTTGCACAGCATACTCTTCTTATTGAATTTAAAAAATATTAAAGCTAACAAATGCTTTTATTCATTTAATAGACTTTTGAGGTTTGGGCAAAAACCTGTGTAAATTATGTGTTTTTGTGCATTTTGTTTTTTAGCAAAGAGGGATTTGAGAAAATGATTGGCACACTGGACAAGAGATACCAAAAGAAATATACTAAGTATATGTTAAATCCTGCAAAATGTTTTGGGACAACAAGTAAAAATATAAAAATGGGTAATTGTTTTATTTATCAGTACTTTTGACTTTTTAATTTTATTTTAAAGTTAATTTAATGTAATTTAATTCAGTAATGTAAAGATGTTTCTGTTATTTAATTTTGTACAATTTAGTTTTAAATTGAAAAATTGTTAATTTATAGTTGTTGCTAGATTGCAGATCTCAGTTGAGAAATACAGATTTCAGCATTATTAGTAATCTGTGTGTGCATTTTCCTTCAAAATAAGCAAGTTGAGTCAAACCACTTATATATCATATCGCAAATCACAATTTAGACCTTAATAAATCGCAATGTGACATTTTTCCCAAATCGTGCAGCCCTATTTTGAACCCTTTACCTTTGACCTATAAAGATATAGGCCTGAATAAAAACTAAGCATCATTTGCTCATTTGTTGGTCCAAACCTGTCACCTTAATTTATATAGTGCTTTAACCTTCATGCAGTTCCAGTAACATTAGACTGTTTGCATTTGTCAACACAAATAAACCTGGAGAGAGTTATAAACCACTTTAACATGCAGTTTGTGTTCAGAAGATGAGTGAAAGTCTTACATTCATTACTGGATCATTTCCAGCGATTATTGCCGAATTGTTTGCACAGTTGTTTAAACTAAACTGAGCTGGACAATGATTTCTCTGAATTCAATAGTGAAATGCCTTTAATTGAAAATGTAGTGTTTAATCTTGTCATTGTACATTACTGACAGTCTGTTCTCATATCTGATACTATAAAGTGCTTTGACACAATATGTATTATTTAGGAAATTACAGATTTTTTGAAAGTTGAATAAACTAACCCTTTAAGTGCAATAACCATTTAAATACATTCACTGTCCTTAAACTAGCTCAGTATACCAGTCAGGGCACGTAATTTTGTTTAAATGGTCAGCACCAGGATATTAGGATGTCTGACGCGGGACAGTTTTGCCAGTGTGTTGACAGTACTCAAGAGCCAGCAGGAAGCTTCAGACTCACCGAGTTAACTACTGACCACCCTTCACAGCCCTGGCCTTAAAAGGAGATCAGTGCTGCCTCTCACTTCCTAAATCTAATGTTTAATCTATTTAGAGTAAAACACTGTTACAAGACTAGAGTGTTTTTATGAAGAAAAAACAATAATTCAAAAGAAAAAAAGAACATGCGAGAGGACAAGAAGGTTACACGGCAACAGGAAGAAGCTTTTTTTCTTGAGCTTTTTTGCAAAAGCGATCCATTTTCTGCTGTCTCTTTTAGGGCATTAAACTATCTTATTACTTTTTACATTGTCGGTTATGTCACATAATACAAGACTGTAATGGAGCGGCTAAAACACGCTGTTGGAACAGTGATGCCTAATTCTGGATATATAGTCATGTTCAGACGATCGCTCTCAAATAATGCACACCAAAAAACACTATCATCTTTCTATAAAAACGTAGCTGTGGGTTTTTATAGGCGCTATCTTGTGTAGTTAAAAGAGAAAGAGTGAATACTTTTCACAAGTCCTGATCTGAGGAAACTAGAGCTTTAACACAAATCAACCCAATGCAATTCAGTTCTCTGATGAAGACCTTGGGTTGTTCCTCTACAGCTAGACATTAGTGATAGGCTGACCTTCTGACTCCTAATCACAGACACTGACCTCTTCACTACCGTCATTGTCACCGTGATGTCGGAGGTCTCAACTGCAATTTAAGTGTGTGTTTGTGTGAGACCGTAATAGCCAAAAGATATCATTAATAACATAAGAAGCATTAATTCACACATGCAGTGGTTGCAAGTCACTTGTTGTTATGCTAGAGGTCAAAATCTCAATATTATTATTCAAATACTAATAATGTGGCTAATATGGTATTTAATCAGCATATGCAAATTGTCTTTGCTTTTAGTAACACTTTACAATAAGGTGTCATTTGTTAACATAAATAAATGTATTAACTAACATGAACAAAAGCCCTCCGTTAGGTTTAAATTTAGAACTACGTACGTCACATTTTGCTTTGATACAAAGTCAAATTATGACATATTTAATTGATGATTGAAGATAATCAAAAAATGAATCAAAATTATGCTCGTCAATCTGTTAAGGCAGGCTTCACACAATGTTCAGATAGCATTCCAGCTGCACTAATTTTTAATCGTTGGTCTATATGCAAATGCGTCTGACAGATGTTTTTGTATGTTGTGTTCTACACCATGAGCGCTTACGTTTAAAGACACTCAATCGATTTTAAAAGCAGTCAAAAACCAATCTGAATGACCCAGTTACATCGAGTTAGATCTATTGGGACAGCTCATAACTGAAACAAATCAGATCAATTCTGTATTTTATGTAGACCATGGAACCACCTGAAGAGCAAAATTTCTTGAGGAATAAACGTCCTAGAGAAGGTTATGGAAATACTAGAAGAGTCGCTTTGCCAAGGACAACTGTGATGTGAACTGTGAACCAAAAGGAAAACGCAAGGCAGAATCCAAACATTACTAAGATCAGGCCATCTACCAGATCAACTAATCAGGGACAGAGGGTCAATTGCCAGATCAGAGGGGCCTGCCACAACTGAGTTTATTGGATGAAAGGGAGAAAAATATGTAGACATCAACAATTCTTTCGACACTTTACTGATTCTGCCTCTCTTCATGAAAATGGCTACAATAATGCCAATTTTGAAAAAGGCCGACATTACATCACGGTTAAAGTTTGCTAGAAGCCACGTGATGAAACTTTTAAGCCACCCAAAACCTTCTGGAAAAATTTTGTGGTCTGATTAGTCCAGGGTCGAGTCGATTCAACTAAAGCAAAGGAGACTGTTTGGCGCAAACCAAACATGGCCAAAGACCAAAGCATCACCATCTCTCCCATCAAGTATGTTAGTGGCAGCATCATTCTCTTTTCAGCAGCAGCAACTGGAAACCTTGTTGGCACCAATACCAACAAGGACAGAGCCAAATACAGGTAAATACTTGGACAGAAGCCGTTTGAGTCAGTCAGAAATCTGCATTAAGAGTACAGATTCATTTTCCAGGATAACAAAAATCAAATGCACACAGCTAAACTATAAAGAGATGGTTAAGAAAAAAAATAGCTGTTCTGGAATGACCCGGTCAGAGGCAAGACTTCAATCCAAACTTCAGCATGATCAGGAAAATACATTGTGCAAATGCTAATTTGGAAGAGTTTAAAATTCCAATACATAAAGCTCATAGAATTACTCAATTCTTGAATTAAATATAGAACAACCATGAAGTACCCAAGACTCAACCTTTATTGTCCACAAAATAAATGCAGCTAATGTGACTTTGTGGCTTTGCATTTGTGAAAAAAAACTAATATTGCATTAATTGTGTTAATCAAATGAATTAATCCAAGTTAATCATAAAGGTTTCTGAATTCATGCGTTTACCGTTACTGGAGTTATAAGATTAATAGTTTTGGCAAAAAAGTAACAACATGAATGCTTTTTGTAAACACTGCCCATGTGCTATATAATAGTGTTGGGTTCGGGTCCACCTAATTCGATTCCAAGTCTTTGACCAGTCGAGTCTGAGACAAGTCCAAGTCCAAGTCAGAAATGGGCCGAGTCGGACTCAAGTCAGAGTCCCAAAATATAAATATATATAATTATTACATGGCTCTCTGGAATGCTTGATTCCCGCTTTGCGTCGGGTCCTGATCACACTGTTAGGGCTTATTTCTGCGATAACTACCAGCTGCCTCTACATTATACCTTACTTATATTTACCATAGTCTAAAACTGTAATAATAATTAGTAAATAAATGAAAAAATATTTTTTTCACTGTTTGGACATGTTTTTCACAAAAATGACTGTTTTAGTTATTTTGACACATAAGAACTTCTACCGCAAATATGTTCAAAACATTATTTTTCTAAAAGCTGCCACCATTTTAAAAACAAAATAGCAATTTAAATAAAATGTTCTCAAACTTACTGGAGGCAAGTAAACCATCTAACGCCCAATCCCAATTCTACCCCTTACTTGTCTAAATTCTCTTTTGGTTGGAAGGGTAGGGGGAAGGGTTCTAATTAATGAATGTAAAAGTAAAAATTGCATTAAATATAAATGATCGTATTAGTCAGTAAAGTTCCTGAAGCGATTTAGTCAAGAGTGACTCTTTTTCTATTGCTGTTTGATTCATTTGTATAATGTAGTCGGCAGCAGCAGGTTTACGGTACTTTCGCTTTAAGTGAACATGTTCAGTGAGTGCGTACATAAACCCACCGTTTCGAAAAACTGGACAAGACTTGAAAACACAAGCAAATACTGAATATCTTGATAATGCATTGAGTTAGTGACATTTCCTTGAACACTCAGTTGGAGTCCGAAAGGTTTGAGTCCGAGTCAAGTCCGAGTAAAAATGCATCTGATGAGTCTGTGACAAGTCAGAGTCTTTTGAAAACTGTACTCGAGACCATACTCGAGTCCGAGTACCCCAACTCTACATATAAAATTTTTAAGTGCATAAAGAGCACAGAAGTTTGGAAGAAATCCCTTCCGCTGAGTCTTGAGATATAGGACTCCGCTCAAGATCTTCTGTGACAGCTTTTCATAGGGCTGGTTTCCAGAAGAAAGCAGGACTTTAAGGCACACATGGGATACATTGTGGGTTATATCTGCAAGACTCTAACAGATGTAATTCAGGGGAGGTTGGTGGACTGTGGAGCAGAACAGCACCGTAACTCTATCAGCTCTCAAAAGTGAGTCTATGAAACAGAGACCATCCAATCTCATTACTGCATTTAACCTCCTGTTCTAGGAAGCAATGACGCTGCACTCTTTAGAAAAAGAAGGGAGAAAAATGAGGTCCCGTTCAAATAATTTGTTCTCACTCCCGTGTTTAGTTGGGGGAGGCAAGAAGCAGACTAAATCAATCACGCTGAGCTCCGAATAGCCTGAGACAGGGCAGAGTTGGTGAAAAGCAGCCAAGTGCCTGCCATTCCCAGCATTAGTCTCCACCAGAAGGTCACCATAAATGATGAACCTGAGATTTGTTTAGACTATGTAAAACTGTATTATAGAACTAATCCCTGGTAACCCATACAAAATAATTACATTTTATTGATCATCTCTATTTAATAAAATGATGAAATGTGACCTTTAAAACAATTGGAAATGTAGGACTCTTTTTAAGAAGCCAGTTGCTTAAGCAGACAGGCAAGAGTAGTAACACTGGAAGCGGTCCACAGTAATTACGCTGCCCCCTGAAAAGTATTGTGGGTAACCTTCAACGTGCCAACAAAAGCAACAGGGAGGAGGTGACCTTGCATCAAGATTTCTTTTTTTAGACAAGTTGCATTGACGCAGAACTGACTTCAACCAAAGATGTTTATCTATTAGGTTAATGTGCATTCTTACACTTAAGATCGTGGACTGCAAATACAGACTCTCCATATGCTTACTCATACATTAATCTTATGTTGTCCCCCACACTTATTTGATTAGCCTATTTTTTTTTTAAACAGACAATGATATGCTGAGCTGTTTTACATTTTACATTTCATTTACATATTTGCATTTTCTTCCGTAAGTTTGAGTCAGTGGAATAAAATAACTAAAATAAAATTTTAATTCAACAAGAACACATTTAACTTATGAAAGTGACATCACTGCAAAAGACTACTAACAAAATAAAGCTGTTCTTCTGAAATCTCTGTTCATCAATAAATAAAAAGCATCACGGTTTCCACAAAAATATTATTTGTGAATAACAACTAATAACAAATAAAAAACTCATTCCTAGTGAATTTTTGTATTGCTAATTTGTATTTTAAGAAAATATTGTATTTCAGCAAAATGATCTTGGTGGATAGAATATCTCACTTCAAAAATGTATTATTTTACATCGCTGTCTGTTTTCCCCAGTCTATAATGTCTCATTTTACCAGCTTTGCTAGACAGACTGAAGAACATTGTGAGAAAAGTCCAAATCAGCTAGAACCTCTAGATGAGGTCACAGACTACTGATCTGAGCTCAGTTTCCTCCATGTGACATTGACATCTTCATGCACGATGTAATTCCTCCATGTTCTCATATTTCAACTCTAATAGATTCACCACAATGATGTGATGTCTCTATGCAAAGGACACAGGTCTTATGTTTAGAAAATATGTTTGACACATTGCATCAGGAAGGAGTAAAAAAAACATGATAGACCAGGTGACGGTGGGTTTCCAAGGAGCCTGTTCCAAATTCTCTCTTTAACCCAAGCGTCAGCTCATTTTTCAGCCAATGACATCATATGTAAAGTAGCGAGAAAGTGGTGTGACAAAGTAAAACCAAGCTAACCGCAAATTAGACGTTATTCACAGAAAACATCTGAATGTTCAGCCAGAGCTGTCACATACAGGCTACTGCACTTTTTTCTTACCGTTCTGTTCTTCCAGCTCATTGCCGATCTCCTGACCCATCTGTTTTTGTCTACTTATGACTGCAGCCAGAGCATCCAGGCCAGCATCCTGAGCTAAAGAGAAAGACACATGAGAATAGAGACAAATTTAGACACAGCTGTACAAAAGAAAGACAAAAAGGCACATACAGTATTTACCCAAAAATGATCGTTTAACGTGCATATTTTATGTTCCTGTGGTTAACATCATGTAGATCATCAAGCGTTGAAGGACAACCTAAATGCTTATCTCATGTGGGTCAGAAAACCAATTGAAAAGTACATAAATTCAATCTAATTGAGCCTCATAGAGAGCGAGAAAACCATTAGCAGCAGGGTGTTGGCATCTGTGCCATTTAAATGACATATAGTATGATCTGATGTCACTTTTGAAAGAGGCAGCTGCTACAATGTAGTACCAAAAGGTACTTTAGCGGTAACCTTGAAGCTAAAAGTATAACTTGGGTAGACAAAACGGCTCCTGCTTTTTCTCAAAACTCCTACTAGTTGCTATTCTCAAATGAGTAGCAGATCTCATAAAGGGGGAGTAAATTCAAAAAAGGGTTTCTTATAATGCCTCATCCCATCAGGAGGCAGATGATTATACTGACAGCGGAAAGAGGTGGCCAGACAATTGTCAGCGACAAACAATGTCAATAACACATCAGTCATAAGACCGAAAGACTTGCAGTCATATGCAATATACCTTCAATAATCTGCTGCTGTTGGTGTTTAATTTCTCCAAAGCCAAGTCCTCTGGTCTCCTCAGACTCATTAACCAGCCACGGGTTCATGGCAGGCCTCGAACCATTTCCACCCGTCATTAGACTTGATCTGGAGAAAATACACACTGTATCATGTCAGTTTATTACACAGACTCTTCTAAAAATCTGAAATAAATGTTCATTAAAAAGTACAATACCGTGTACTTAACTTTTATGGGACTATGCACCGCATTCCCATGATTCACAACAAAGTTATTAAAAAGAAAGTATTTATTTGATCAAAAATAGAGTAAAAGCATCATGAAAATTAATTATATATTTTTAATTAATATTATTTATTTAAATAATAAAATGGAATTTGTTCCTGAAAGAGGAAAGCTAAACACATCAACTGCCATTACTTAAGGCTTAAGTGTTATAAGAACCTTTAGAACTGCATAAGAAACACTGCATATTAAGAAGCACAAATATTTCCAATTTTATAATATTTTTTGTTGTAACCTTAATATATTTTTCGGTGTTCTTTGATGAATCAGAATGTCCAAAAGAGCAACATTTATTTAAAATCAAATCCCATTACCAATGTAAACATACACTGTGCTTTATAGCAATGGACTTGTTTGTCCTAAACGGTTTTACTTGGAACTGGCCTACTACATTTGTTTTATTAAATTATGCTTACATCAGATGGACCGCAGATTAATAATATAGTAGGTCTATCTTGAAAGGCTTGCACAGAATATTACATTTTTTTTAGAAAGTCTTTCTACAAAAACCAACAAAAACCCAATGCACTGTTATTTTGCAAAAGTAATATCACTGTAACACACCGCCTCTTTTAGCTTATTGTTTTAATAAAACACAAATGTATGTACATGCGTTTATGAATTCAGCAGTCATCGCTGTAATACACAAAGTCAACTTTCTCATTAGATACACACACAGTAACTAGATTACGTACACAGTGCAATATTATAGTTATTCCACATGCACTGTCAATCAACAGCTATGTGCACAAATCAAATGGACACACATCATCTACTTTACAAATGTAAATAAACTTCGAAGCATGTCCGTGAGTTGTTCAAGAGCCACAGGCTCTTTTACCAAACTCACATCTGTAGCACTCATGTGCCTTCAGAATAAATAACCTTTCTATTTTTTACTTCTAAAATAGCAAACAACATCCCCTACTTTGGACCTTCTAAGATCAGAGAACCTCTGTTTATTTGTTCATATGGGTTCCAATTTGTTGGGCCCGGAGAGTGAGTTTTCATGCCCTACGTTACAAGGACACAAAGCATATGAACCGCCTCTGGCTTTTATACAAGCCTTCAAAGCACTATGCCAAACCGAGAAGTGGCCTGTTACCCTGTGGAGACACTGCGTTGTGCTTTTGCACTTTTCTTTGATTAATGTATGAAACCTGTTCCCTCTGAGGCTCCTGGACAGCTCGCAGAGAGAGAAGTGAAGTTTAAAGGCTCTTCTGGAAAAGCTATCAGCGCTCAGCATCGTGCAGAGAGTTATGAGTCGGTCACTAGCTCGCATGGGTGCCCTGCTTCCTGTAGGTTCAGAGCCTATATCTATAGTTCCAATACCTATAAAAACAAATTCATCCGTGGAGCTGATTACAAATCAGTTATTATTATTTCTTTTTTTTTTTTCCATATCATGTCTGGATGGTTAACAATATAAATGATTAACAATGAACCATATTAAGTATTTTGGGACAATAATGTGACATTTAAAGACACAGTTTAGTTAAATTCAGAAAAATACCAATTTGTGAAATTCCAAGCCACATGGTGCAACCAACATAAGGAATATATATATATAATATTGTTAATATTCTGTGTAATATTCGGGGGAGGGTAAGGATATGGACGTGACATGTCCCATACTAGGAATTTGTGGTCTGCATTTAACCCATCCCAGTGCGCACACACACAGCAGTGAGAAGTGTTCAACCACGCACACACACTCGGAGCAGTGGGCAGTTTTAAATTACCATATGACACACCTAAGGTATTTATTTATAAATAATTAAATTAATAAAAACTTAGCACGTGTGTCTTAAACTAGTTTCCTTTATTTTTTTTTTATATGTAAATATCCCATATCCCATCATGTACTTTTTTAATAATTTTTATTCTTTGGACTTTTTTATTTTTTATCTTTCCTTTCAGGAATACATAGTTTTTCGTGCAGGTTAAGGTGAAAAAAAAACATCAAAAAAGGTATTTGGGTAAAACTCAAATGACCTCCTCTCACTAGAAGCACCAATTTCTGACAATGTCCCTTCTCTTCCACTTAGTTCAGCATCAGCGAAGCTACATTTGGGTTCAGAGAGGTCGCTGACCTCTGAAGCTGGATCTGTTCCTCTCATTCTCATCCTTCCTCACAAAGAGGAAGTATCCTTCTCACATGCTTGTTGAGCTAAACCTCTTTCTTCTAAATCTCTCCAAAATTCCTCCAGCTTTCTGATCTACAAGAGTACCATAGCAGTCACACAGTGCCTTATGGAGCGTTGTCTCTATCCAAGTCCAAGCCGATATTAATCCTCTAGCCAGCGAGACAAGTGGTCAGTGGCCGATCCTAATCTTTCTGACATGTTTGGCAACTTGTAGCTTGTGCCAGCCCCTCTCCACTTCCTCTGCTCCATCTCAGTGGTGTGAGGATTAACGCTTATCCAATTAACCTCCGCAGAGCCCGCAGACTTAATCAGACGAGGCATCACACTGGAGCGAGACCTGGAGACAGACCTGGTCTCTTAGAGGCCCTATTTAACTAATTACAACTTTGTGCATTACGATCAAATATAAAAGAGAGGAAACGGGAGGAGGAGGTTAGGGGGACTCTGGTCAGGAACTCAGAATGTTCAAATGAGCGGCATGTCATTTTTCGCTTGATTAGAGGTTAATCTTTGACAAAGGTATTGTTTCACGAATGCCATAAGCCTGGTCTTAGCCCTATGGAAAAAAGTGAAATGCTATTTCGGCTTATTGAAGCAAAGCTAACACCCCTACTGGCAGACAAAGACCACACAGTGAGATGAATCCAGGCCCTAAAAATCTTGCCAGGCTAACACCCTCATAAAAAATTCTTTAGCATTTAAAAAACTTGATCAAATGACTGCAATTTATTAACGCTCTTTAGCTAAATGTGTGCAGAGCGTAACAGTGTGATCTGAATGGGACCAATAAAGACAAAATTCAGCCCTTCCATGTTAAAGAATTAGAAGATTAAGTCCACAAAGATGGGTAGAATAAAAAGGAATCAAGCCTATAAATGATTTCTAAAAGTCCTCTAATTTTATTCATTAAAGATTAAAGAGTAATTAAATACCTCTTCTCAGCCTTTACCACCCACTGAATCATATAGGTCTAATCTATCCAATCTTAACAGTAGAAGTCTCTGTATTAGCTCAGGATAGTGTATATACTATAATAATATTATACTATAATAATATACTATAGCACTTGTATTTTAAATGATATATTATATAATACACACGCACACATATATACACACATACATACAAACACACACAGTATATACAGAAATTATTCAGACCCCCTTACATTTTTCTCTGCTAAAATCATGTACACAATGTACACACGGCACCCCAAACTGACAGAAAAACATTGAATTGTTGACATTTTTGCAGATTTATTGCAGATTCAGACCCTTTTCTGTGACACTAATGTATTTAACTCGTAGGTGTAGGTACTGTCCATTTCCTCTGATAATGGTTGAGATGGTTCTACACCTTCATTTGAGTCCAGCTGTGTTTGATTATACTGATTGGACTTGATTAGGAAAGCCACAC
>JAUYWG010000158.1:117732-154487 GCA_034779775.1 Enteromius afrohamiltoni | reverse complement strand
AGACCTAAAAATGGCTGTCCACCAACGTTTACTATCCAACCTGACAGAACTGGAGAGGATCTGCAAGGAGGAATGGCGAGGATCCCCAAATCCAGGTGTGAAAAACTTGTTGCATCTTTCCCAAAAAGATGTTTTTGATCAAAAGTGTGCTTCGACTAAATACTGAGCAAAGGGTCTGAATATTTGTGATTTATTTCTGTTTTTCTTTTTAATAAATTTGCAAAAATCAACAATTCTGTGCTTTTCTGTCAATATGGGGTGCTGTGTGTACATTAATGAGAAAAAAAAAGAACTTAAGTGATTTTAGCAAATGGCTGCAATATAACGGAGTGTTATAAAGGATAGTTAAATTCATTTTTTTGTTATAGCTAAAATTTACAATAACAGAAAAGAAGAGTAATCCAGATAGATGGAGCAAGTTGTTTTGCCTTCCTATCCTAGTATGTATAACCTGAAACGGAAAGGTCAAAACAGAATAATGACCATCTCATTTCTCTGAGGAAGTTCGGCTCCCGAGCTGTCATTTCGATTGAGAGTCAGAAGCACACAGGAGATTGGCGGTGACACATTAAGTCTCTGATTGGTGTATTTTGGAGAGGATGTGAGCACAGTGGAGAGTAGGGAAGTGTAAACAGTCCGGATGGTGGAAGTTCAACACTCAGCTCTGATCAGCAGAGCAGTAAAGCTGAACTGGAGCCCTAAGAGAGTGTGCACAGACTTCCGTTTGAGCACAGGTCGCACCATTTCTGGCATGAAGTTACTCAACACTGAAACACCACTGCAAGGCCAAGAAGCAAACATGGCAAGCAAAGGCCTCTATGGTCTGGTAGACTAACTAGGGCACAAAGTTCATAATTTCTCTATTGTTGTTCTGCATAACCATCAAACTAAGGAGAATATCAGACTTTGCAGATTCAATAAGGAGTATTGAATCTGAACTCGGGCCAGTGTGAAAGAGTTTTAACCAGCTGGCAGTCATTTGGAACAGTCACTTCCTCTTTCAGGCCATTGCTGTGTTGATACTGAGAATTTTGCATTTATCTTGTACATCCACATTACCTTGCAAACATAACCATGATTTCGCATTGTCATATCATTATATACAAACGCACACAATTTTTACTACTTTATGAAAATAGCATCTATTTTTTAGTAAGAGTAAAGTATATTTATAATTAAAACATAATCCTATAGGACCATGAGGCGCTGAAAACTACTGGAAATTCAGCTTTGCTATCAATAATTAAAATAATATAAAACAAAACAGCTTTTTAAAATTGCAATACTACACAACAAATTACTGCATTTTTATCCAATCAATAAAGCCAACGTGAAAAGAAACTTTCCAAAACAACATGAAGTCTAAATTTTTAAATGGTAATTTGCAAACCAATTATTATAGCTTTTGAATTATAGTGCGCTTTCTGTAAAGATCAAAAGGCAAATGAGGCAAGCTTAGCATTTAAAGAAAATCTAAATATTTCTGCCAAAAATAAATGTATTTATTAAGCCTTAAATTAACAAATATATACAAACACAAAAAAGTCAACAAATATAAATAAGTAAATACTGCTCAACCATGATATGATAAGTCACTTAAAAGAATCAAATTTTTTCACTTCTTAGAAATGACTTTTATTTGCAAAAAGATTGGTGCTAATAATCTTCATATAATGCTATTATATTATACAAAATTGCTAAAAAAATTAAATGAACACCAAATAAAATATGTACCGTTTAGTGTTGCATTTTTAATTAAAAAATAAATAAATAATTAAATGTTGCAAATATAACGTATAACTAACCCTGTGGTATATTCATTAAAATTATAAAAAATAAATAGTCACAGAATGCATGTACCTTGATGGCTCAGCTTCTGATATGTCTCCTTTGAAAGAGGCATTCAGTCTCGTTTCTCTGGTAGCAAGATCATCAACAAGGTTCTGTCTTCTGTCTGCTTCAGCTTGCATTCTAACATTATTCGTTAAGGCTTTAAAGTGACACATTTATGATTGCATAATTATACTCATCTCACAGAACAATATTCTGAATCATCATAAACATCTGTGACTTACGAACATAAAATGCTTTCACTTTTATTCACCACAGTGGTTTAGGGCCACTAAAACCCCACTTCTTTAGTCCATACGGTTCATGGTTTGTTATTATACACTGCCCCCTACAGGTGTTCATGAGATATCACAATGTTTCTCATTGTTAAAGGAAGTTCGCGGTAATGCCAAAATTATGTGTTTGTTTAATCACCCTAACGTCATTTAAACAGGAACGTTATTCAAAACAAAAGGAAAATTTGGCTTCATGCTAAGTTTATGCCAGTTCTACCATCACTATGAGCTCCTAAAACAACAAAATATTCATAACCTTTTCATCTGAATCAGTGATCTTAAGATCTATTTCATGAACCATATTAACCGGTTTATTGAAAAGAGAACAATTTGCTGATAAACTGTATAGAACTAGTTGTTGAGTTGCAAGCTCATTGGAGGGCAGGATAAATAGTAAATAATAAATTGAAATAATAATTTAGTTTGATCGGATCTTCTATTATAGGCTATGACTTCTTATTTCATGACTAGAATGCACTAGTTTTATAGCATTTTTATATTGTATTATTTTCCAGAGGTTAAAACAATTTAGAATGTGTAAAATGTCTCATTTTGTGTCCATCAATAAACAAATAAATGTTTAACACTATTTCTGCAATTTAGATCATTTTCAGCTTCAAGACAAATAATAATCATTAATTAATTAAAAGACGTGGCAATGATGTAAGACGCTAATTAAATTATAACGTTAAAAAAACACCACACTCTTCCTCTCAGAATCTTTGGACTCCACGGGCACCTTTTGAGAAGCAAGAAATTAGCCTAAGATTTAATAGATTTTTTTTTTTTCTGGAAAGGATACATACGCCGCTGAGCAGAAGCCCGATTCAGTGTCTCCCTGAGCTGTGCTATATTCTGTTTGAGCTTCTGTAATGATGCTCTCAGGGTCATGTTGAGCTGCGTGAAATAATCAGACCAGACCAGAGTGAAATAACAGCATTACGATCACTTACATATATGGCTTAATTTTATTGTAAAAAAAAAAAAACAATCATTAAATCCTGTCTTTACCTTGGCTGGATTTCCTCCAGTCCTCTGCTGTCTGTTTCTTTCATGGATGTTTTCTGCAATTTCTTGAGCCAGCCGACAAGCTGCATCATAATTCTGTAACCTGAATAATGAAAAACAAAACAAAAATATCAAATCGGTAGAATTGTTTTACACCTGCAACAGCTGTTTCAAGAAATTAAATCACAAAATTGATATCAACCAACCAACCAACCCACCCACATGACAGATCTCAGCAAACCGGCCTGACAACATTTGTGCCAGCTGTTCACCCAGTAAACATACATGTATGTACACAAACAAAGAATTATTTATTAAAATATATGGTTTGACGAGCAGTAAACGAAATTAATAAAGACATAAATTTAGTCTGACTGAATACAGACACACTGAACCAAAGGGCAGATTGAGTTTGCTACACTCTATGATATAAAACCTCACTTGTTTATTAACAATATGACTTTAAAATGCCTACCACAAATCCTGTGACATATTAGGGCACTTTCGTTGGAGTTATGAAAAGCGTTTCTGTAGAAACTCAAAGCAAAATCGCCAGCAAAAAAAAAAAAAAACTGCGAAGACTGTTCCTGTTTGGCCGTGACGTCATACGGTGGCCTTTTACAGACATGCTGGGCGTTTCTCACATATAAATACGTAGACGTCGCCGCCATGTTGGTCCGGGCAAAGTTCCTTAACTATCATATCAGGACAGAAGTAATTGTACCGGAATCGTCGGCAGTTTGAGGATTTACAGACCGTCGCACATAAATAAAATAGATCTACAGATTACCTTTCATTGGTAAGACGGAACAGTTGTTTATGGTGTTTTTGGTCATTATGTTGCCAGCCTAATTAGCCACCAGTGCATACATTTAATAACTTTATGTTAGAGATATTTCTAGTTACCTTAGCTGTGAGAGCTGAACTTTTAAATTGATTCTTACTAAGTTTCAACTTTTAGTTGTAGTTTATCTCATGAAGTAAATTGTGCTTTGAGCATAATATGCACAGTGATCACTTTGACAAGAGTGTCAGACTGTCAGGATCAGGGAGCTAAAGCATCTCTCTTTAATTTCACTTCTCATTTACAAAGATGAGTAGTGAAATAAGGTTATAAGGATTTAATAGCTTATAATAAAACTCCGGACTGATTTTATATATGTATATATATATATGGCAAACAGGAGCACACAAGCCTTAAAGAAATCTGAACTTACTTTTTAATCTACTATATTTATTCTTCATTATTTATTCTGTATTATTCCATCTTTGATATTACATTCTATTTGCTATTATTTATCTATTGCTCCGGAGATCGCGTTTGCAGGCTGCATACTGTACGTCATCAAGCCTGGTTTATTTCAGTTAACTGAGCATTGTATTCGCGTATTATTTTATTATTCATAAGCATATTAAAGCTATTTACTCTTTTCTAAGAATAATGGTCAAATTTATAACTGCTTATATTTTAAAATAAGATCTTCTTTATGATCTGTATAGCCTATAAATGCAACGTCCGAAGGATGCAGCATTCAATATGAGAAATGGCCACTGAAAGTAAAAATTTTTGTCTACACTCAAATATGCGCTGTAATAAACAAGCACACCGCTATGTGTTATGCACCTTAATAGGTAAATGTATTCCAACACACCTTATCTGAACCTTGTCAGCTTAGATGAAGTTCAAAAGAAGGCTATTTCTAAAACAAATCTTTTATCTGTTAACTCAGCTCATATAGTATATTCACACTGTACTGATAAGGTTTACTGTTGCTCACAAAAAACTATACTGTGGGTATTCAGACCCCCTTAATTTTTGTTATTTTGCAGCCATTTGCTAAAATCATTTAAGTACATTTTTTCCTCATTAATGTACACACAGCACCCCAGATTGACAGAAATATCACATGGCCCCAAGTATTCAGACCCTTAGCTGTGACACTCATGTATTTAACTCAGGTGCTTTCCATTTCTTCTGATCATCCTTGAGATGGTTCTACACCTTCATTTGAGTCCAGCTGTGTTTGATTTATACTGATTGGACTTGATTAGGAAAGCCACACACCTGTCTATATAAGACATTACAGCTCACAATGCATGTCAGAAAATCATGAGGTCAGAGGAACGGCCTGGAGAGCTCAGAGACAGAATTGTTGCAAGGCACATATCTGGCCAAGGTTAAAAAAAAAATGCACTTAAGGTTCCTAAGAGCACAGTGGCCTCCATAATCCTTAAATGAAAGATGTTTGGGATGACCAGAAAACTTCCTAGAGCTGAGTTCCAGAGATGCAGTCAGGATTTGGCTGAAAGTTGTAGAAAGTCAACCATCACTGCAACCCTCCACCAGTCAGGGCTTTATGGCAGAGTGACCTGACAGAAGCCTCTCCTCAGTGCAAGATACACGAAAGTCCGCATGGAGTTTGCTAAAAAACACCCAAAGGACTCCAAGATGGTGAGAAATAAGATTCTCTGATCTGATGAGACCAAGATGGAACTTTTTGAAGAAAATAAAGTTAAAATAAAGCTGCACAATGTTTATAAAATAAACCTTAACCTAAGTGTGTTAACATGTAACATTCTAACAAAAAGAACAGGTTTAGCATCTTATTTAATGCTATTAAGCCCCCATTTTGAGTCCCATTTTGTTTCACATCTAAACATACAAGTGTTTAAATTAATAACAATGTTGAAAACAGAACAGACTTTTAGAATTTCCTGGAAAAACAGGCATTGAAGTGTGTCTGGTATAAACATTCTCTGACACTTCGAGACAGAATTTCTCTGTTTCTAACCATAGACGGAATTACGTTAAACATGAAATTAGAGGCGTTAACAGCTTTAAGAGCTGTCAGATTCTGTCAATGCATTTAATTATTTTTTATTTTAAATTATATGCAAATATATTTTGCTATATTTAAAATATCTTGTAAATATACTCTAATATTTCCAACCATAGTGCAAACTTTTTGTCATACATCCATGTGCACTTGCTCTTGTGACAATGATGCTATGTTTTGGGGTTTTGTAATAAGAATATTCCAAAATCCCTTTAAAGCATATTACATGCTTATATAGAATTAGACATTATTACGTAGCCTAGTTAATAAGCACTATCAAATATCTTACATTTTAATAGATGGCCAAGATTAAACGGTTAGTCTTGTTATGCGATGTTACATCATTGGTTTTATTGCAATTGTTCATATTCAAGAGCTATATTTATGAAGAGGCTGTCTGAAACTTTCCACTGTGTACGTAAACTACAGCCACATGTACAAGTCACGTGACAGTCACATCATCTGAACAAAACCCAGGTGTATCAGGTCATCACAAGAGAGCAACAAACCTACTGTTTAGCCTACTTAACTTTAAAATGCTTCAGGTTACTTCAAATGTTTCACGCGCCCATTTTGGCTCTACAAATGTGAATGTCCGGAATGTGGAGGATGGCAATAATTATGCAGACCAGACAAGCTGTGGTAGACTCCGTTCCCTATCTCTTTATGGCTCTGAGGAAACAAAACACTCAACGGGAGAGACTGACAAGGACAGAAGCTACATAAGACCTCGTTCAAGATCATTCTATGTTTGTGACTCTGATGATCCAGCAACGGGGCATTTTAGCAGATGCAGTCCTATCAGACCAAGAGCAAGATCACTTCACAGTGAGGATGGGAAAAGAAACAGTGGCGGGACAAGTATCACTGCAAAGCCTCTGAACAAAAAACCTAAAGGAAACTCAAGCAAACGGGCCAGCAAGGATCTTACAGGTACGTGAGTGAGATCTTTTTAGCTTTGAAAAATGTCATATTTAAGCTACTTAGTCTGCATTTGATAAAAACATAGAAAATGTGTAAGCTTGTGTAACACCCCTGAAGGGTTAATTTAAACAAAATTAATAATTAGTTAAGTAATAGTTATTCTAATCATAAAATAACTTTTGTGCCGTACCCCTCATTTATACAATGAAAATATAACTACATAACTAAGGTCATGACACTGCAGGTGAATAGGGTAAAAAACAAACTTATATTTAAAAGTCCCAAGATCTCAAACTTGACAGGTGCATTAAAGAATTATGGTTGCCTTATTACCAAGTTGTTTGATTACATTGATAATTGCAGACATTTTTTGTATTACATATTAAATATGCAAATGAGCATTGTTTAATGAAATGTGTACTAATTTGCATACATTTTATAGATTTATATGTTTTTACAGAGGGAATTTGAGTATCTCTAACACTTGTACAACACATTTTTACAATTTGGGAGGGAATAAAATGCTGCGTTTAATTAAATAATTAAATATAAATTATTTATAAATTCCTCTTTAAAACCTTCAGGTTAAAGACAGGAATAAAAATATTATATATGGCGCATTACTGAAGTAGAGATATATGGCTCAGTGTAAGAGAAAATGTATTTTAAGGAAACGCGGTCACAATCTGGTCACAATCAGCTGTCTGCAGATCAGTCTCCCCCGAACTCACCATCACCTGTTCCTGGATCAGTCTCATTCACCCGCTCACAGTCACCTGATTATTGACACCTGCTCACTCTAATCAGTTCACTACAAGAAGCTTGCACTTGGGCTGAGCTCAAGGTTGAAACTCTCTTCGTATCTTCGCTCACCTGTCTGACCAAAGGCCTACCTGCCTGTACTGGACAACGTACTTTGCCACTAAGACTGAGTATCCTTATTGCACTTATATACTTACCTGCTAAGCCTTGTGAACTGCCTCCATACCTGCATCTATTGCACCCCATGCTGCATGTGCTACCTACCTGCTTCAAACTCCTCAGCACTGTTATACTCCTCTGTTCAAATAACCGTACCTGTTCCACTTTACCTCTCATCTCTGCTGAAGCGTGACAGAAGCTCAGTCCTTTTAAAACAAACAGAGGAACGGTGCACGGTGAGTAGCATGAAGCAGGATGAGCCTTACGACACGTTTCTGCCAATACTCCATGAGGTACGTTCACAGGCACCCACAGCTAGCCCAGTGGCTCGCCCTCCTTAGATTTCTGGAGACAATATCTCATGTAGTCAGGGGTGTAGCAGCCAATTTAAAAGTGGGGGGGACGGTATGGTGATGTGATCAAAAGGTGTTCATACAGTATAATAAACCCTGAATAGAAGAACAAGGGACATTTAACAGCACCAACGCACAACTGCGCAAAGTGTCGAAATACACAGAACAGGTTCTGTTGACTTTCGACATTAAATCATACCATGGTAACGTGTGATTGGTGTCACCGCAACATTCTGTAACACATACTCACACTGTGTGTTTGAAAAAAGGATGTAATAGTCCTCTGCTTTTTTCTAGAGTGCATTTTACCCCAGACCAAGTGGGTGAACGAATTAAAATTCACAAGAGCAACAATATTTGAAGCTCATTGCAGATGCCCAAGAGATTCGCACTGTGATTGGCTTAAAGGTCATTCACTCAAATCTAACTAACAAATCAGAGAATACGGGCGGAAATATTGGCCCTAGGTCAAAAAAAGTCCAGGGGACAATCACCCCCCTATTACCTGGCTATTACCTGGACCTCTGCCACACAAGAAGCATTCACAAGATGGCCTTCTAAACCACACCCATAATACGACATCCTGATCCAAACTCTAGAAGTGGACACCACCACCACAGACGTGGGAGCCACCCTCTCACAGTGGCACGGAGGACCTACAGTTCTTCATTTCTGCACCCACTTCGCAAGGAAGTTATCCCGGGTGGAGCAGAACTACAATGTAGAGAACCATGAGTTGTTTGCTATTAAATTGGCTCTCGAGGAAGGGCGTCACTGACTTGAGTTTCCTTTTGAGGTGATAACGGATCATAAGAACCTGCAGTATCTGAGAGTCAAAATGACTGACCCTATGTCAAGCCCTGTGGCTCTGTTCTTCACCCGGTTCGATTTTAACATCTCCTGTTGACCGGGCAATAAGAACCAAGTAGGCAGATGCTCTTTCTCGTCTTCATCAGCCAGATCCAGCACCAGATGAACCTGAGTACATCCTACCTCAGTCACTCTTACTCGCTTCCATTCAGTGGTCCCTCCATGACCAGATCCAGCAAGCCACGCTCCACGAACCTTCCCCCATCGGTCCAGAAGGAAACAGCATCTTCTATCTGTTAATGCCTTCTGGACTCTGTGCATACCTCCCCATAGGGTCCGGACACCCAGGCAGCCGATGCACCCCCTCACTCCTCTGCAACAGCTTCTGGTGGCCTTGGATGGCCCGGGGTGTGCACCGCTACATTCGTGGCTGTCGGATGCCAGCGTCAGAAGATGCTAGTGGAGGAGGGGGTAATATCACGCTGTCACAATCACCTGTTCCTGGATCAGTCTCATGCACCTGCTCACAATAACCTGATTATTGACACCTGTTCATTCTAATCAGTTCACTTCAAGAAGCTGCTCAGCCATGCAGTCGAACACTCAACGTTGAAACTCTTTTCGTATCTTTGCTCACCTGTCTGCCTGAAAATCTACCTGCCTCTACTGGACAACAGTGCTACAGTGTACTTGCCACTAAGGATGAGTATCCTTATTGCACTGTTATACTTACCTGCTAAGCCTTGTAAACTGCCTCCATACCTACATCTATAGCACCCCATGCTGCATGTGCTACCTACCTGCTTCACTCACCTGTGATAACTTGCCTATTTCACTTTACCTCTTGTCTGGTGGCAGAAACGGCCTTTAAAACCATGTATTGTAGTTGAAATCTATTGACACAAATAAATAAAGTGCTAGAAAAGAAACACTTAACAGTGCCTTTAGGTCTGTCTTGAGGGCTGTAGATTTTTATTTCCACTTGTCTGAAGAAAAAAGAAAGGCCCAAAATCTCAAACTTGACAGGTGCATGAAAAAACTGTTTTTTGCCTGCAGTGTCTGCCCTTATTTTTGTTGTAACCTTTTAAAAAAAGATCTGGTACACATATAACTTTCATTATGGTTTGAAGCATAAGTTATAATGTTATTGTCATTCAAAGTCATGCTGCAGTTTTTTTTTTACTTTTAAGCAATTCAACATTTTTAACAGGAAATAAAGGAAGTTTAAAGGGTGTACCCATGATGACCATTTCTGAGGTGGATAACTGGGAGATAAGCTCTTCTTCTGGGATGAAATATGGTCAGTATGTGGACTGGGAAAAGATCGACCCAGAAGCAGCCATCCGTTTTCGGAAGATCCTCTCAAGTGATCAAAATGCGCTCAAATCAATGGGCCGTACAGGATTCTGGTCCATGCCTCATACTCTCAGAGCCAAGGCTTACCAGCACATCATCCACAGCATCGAGAACACATCGAGCACCGCTGATCTGGAGACTTACCAAGGCTTGGTTAGGAAGCTTTTTGGGGAACTGCAAACAAGCACACATCCTTTCCCTAAGTTTATGGAGGATGGAGAAATTCCCAGATACTGCCTTAATAAAGCAGGTCTAAATTCAGTGAAAAAAATTCTCATTTGTATAAACAACCATTTTCCTGATGTCAGCTTCTGTCCTATTCTGTCCGCCTTGGTGTCTCTTCTCCTCCACTTCAGTGGAGATGAAGCCCAGTGTTTCCACAGTATTTGTTCCCTGGTGTCCTACACAGACACTAAAAAGCGTTACATTGACCGGACTTTCCTCACTTCACGTGCCTCATGCATGACCTTTGGTGATCTTGCTAATAAATACTGCAGGGGAATCCGGAAACTAATAGCCAGCTCTCACCAGAATCTGTTTGAGTTCTACTCTGACTGGATCATGTGGATCTTCGCCGATCTGCCGTTCACATTCGCTATCAGGGTTCTGGATGTCTATCTAATGGAAGGCTACAAAGTTTTATACCGTGTAGCTCTTGCTCTACTCAGCTTTTACAAGGTCTCTGTGTCTTCACGAGTGGCCCATGTCGATGACTTCAGACAGGACATGAAGAGTTTTGTGCAAAATGTGGGACGGCACAGTACTATTGACGCTCTGCTTCAGAGGGCTTTTGGTATACAGCTGCCCACACGTAAAGAACTGACTTATCTCTTCAATGCCAATAAGAAGGCACTAATTCATAAGGACATCCACAATAAGAGGTGAGGTCGTAAAGTCATTTTTCGTGTTCTCTGTAATTCCTATTATATGTAAAACCGAACTTTTAACATTGACAATAGAACTACAACAAATATCTTTCTTTTTCAAGCTCATACCAAGCTATGGATTTTCGGGCCTTCAACTCCTCTGTAGTGACTGAAACGGAGATGAGGGTGGTCTGGGCTTGGATTCCAGAACGATTTGCTCTGTTCAGTCCTGTGCAGCTATTCAGTACAAATATTCATGGCAGAAGTCTCTCTTTGTAAGTTATTATGATTCACAGGGGCACTTGAATTATACTATCAATATACAGTATCATTATAAATACTTTTCAGTGCAACAAGATCCTTAAGAAATCATTCTAGTGTGCTGATTTTATGCTAAAATACTGATTATTATTACATCTTAAATCTCTTGTACTATTAATAGTTTTGTGGAACTATTATTTCTAAATTTGATATATTACTTAATTAGTAAACATCCTGGTTGAATAAAAGTAATAATGCAATTAATTTATCTATTCATTTATTTAAAATAGTGTGCTTTATTTATTGTTTTGCTAGGTTTTATTCCAAAGTTGAGGGGCATGATCCAACTGTTTTACTCTTGAAAACTGAAGATGAGGAGGTATGTATGCATTAAAAATAATAATCTTACTGAAAATACATGAATACACAGTATTTTCTTAAATTTCGATTTGCTTTTGCTTGGCCTCGTGGCAACACAGATTTGTGGGGCTTTTTTATCTTCTGATTGGGCTCAGAAGAATTGTGATGAAAAGGGATTTAATTTCTTTGGCACAGGAGAGTGTTTTGTTTTCACTGTGAGTAAGTCTACATTTGCCACCTAATTCTATTAATTTACAGTGCTTTAAACGACATGATGCATTGTATGCACACGAATACGATTTTAATCAAATCAACTTTTCAGCTACGACCAGGAATGGAGCGGTACCAGCGCACAGTACTGCAGATCTCTGGGATGCCTGACAAATGTGTTTCCTCTCATCAGAAACAAAGTCTCTCCACTGGCACTCCCACAAACACTCACTTGGACACCGATGGAGCCTCTCAGAATGAAATATACGAGTCTGCATCGTCAACCTTTAAATTCATGGCAGGAAATGATGAGACACTTTTTATTGGTTAGCTGTTTTTTTTTTAATTACATGAAAGCTTTCAGTATGTAATTCAGGCTCAGTTATGCCCTATTGTTTTCTATAAACGATGTGAATATTTGCATGCCCTGAATGCACTTTTTACCTGCAAATGTGCTGCTATGCTGCACATGTGTCAACATTACTGGGAAAAATAGCCTCTTTCTTAATTTAGAATAAATGTTTTGTACACATTGCTTTACTTACGGCTCTTAATGTGTGGTCTCTATCCTGCAGGTGGTGATGGTGGCCATGCGCTGCACCTGCAGGCTGATCTGACAGCTGGATTTTCTGAACACTGTGATACGTTTGAGAGTCCACCTCTCTGCAGAGGATGCTTTAAGATCCAGTCTCTAGAGGTGTGGGGTATCCAGCACTCTTTGTCTGTTCCACCACTGCTTTCAGAGTGAGGACTGTGGAGAATGTCAACTTGCTTGTCACCAGAAAGCAAAGCAAATTTTTGACTGCAGTGTAGGGCTACATGTTCATTGTTGCGCTGTTGATGTATGAACAGTAAAAAAACAAAATTATAAATTTAAGATTAAAATATCCATAGTAATATTTATTTATATTTTAAAATACGTATTATATTATGCAAATTTCTTTTTAATATTTGTGGTCCTGTTGTTCACTGTATTTCTGGAATATGTTCATAGAAGTTGTAAAGTATTCATTTATAGAATACAAATAAACAATATTAAAAACTACATTTTTCCATAAAAGAGAGATTTACATCAGATGCAAGTGAAATTAAAAATGGCTGTGGGAAATAAAGTGGATGTAATGTGTGAAGGTGAGTAAATACATACTGGTCTTCAGCTGGGTAATAAAGCAAACACCTTTTTTCGTGTTCAAGAAAGTGAACTGTTAAACTCGCACTGGTGCAGGTTTTATTCTGGGTAAGCAATTGCAAATCAAAACTGAACCAATCTGTGGCAAAGTGACATACAGTTTGATCAGGGCTGGGACTAAACTAAACTTTTGCGTTACACATAAGCAACTTTTTTTTTTATATATGAATCTTTTCATTTAAATAGGCTATACATTTTAGCTTAAGTTTTAAAATGACATTATTAGTTTGTTTACATGTTTTTATTTAGCCTGTCTTCTGGACCTATAAATGAGCTTTTGCCACTGAAAAAACTGTTCAACTTCTCAATTAATAACCAAAACAGGAACGCAATATTCTAATTCAAGGCGTCTGTACAAGCAAGTGGGTGTATGAACAATTCAAATGAATCGATTCAGTTAAATGAACTCTTTCACGCTACTAAGCAACGAGTCTAAACACAGCGTGCTGCTGTTGCTAGGATACGTGTGTTTGGCTCCCTAGCCAGCAGCCTTTTCGACTCGCGTTTATTCGGAGGCTTTAAGTTGTATGGCAATGGCAGAAGACACGCAAGAAGTCCCTCAAATCGCGTTAGAGGCTGTTATTGGTTTTAATGGTAAGATAAACCGAACCTTATCACATTTTATAGTTTGGTTTGTGCTAAAATGGATGTAACTTAAGCGGTACTAAAACATAAAACGATATATTGGTTGTAACGTTACAGGTCATGTGATTTCTGGACTCAAAGTGCATCCAGACAAAGAACATCTCATTTATCCTCTTGGCTGCACTGTTATTATTAAGAGTCTGAGAAGTGGGAGACAAACTTTCCTTCATGGCCACACAAACAATGTGTCTTGCATTTCTGTGTCCAAAAGTGGACGCTATATTGCATCTGGACAGGTCACTTTCATGGGCTTTAAGGTGAGTTGGTCCAATAAAAGAGAAAAAACGCTATTTGCACACGGCTTAATAAAAACACAGATATGCTTTATTTTCCTGCTATGCAATGCTTCCTTGATACTCAGTTCTACAGCTTTCTTAAAATAACAATGCCGTTTTTCATTACAGGCTGATGTTATTATTTGGGACTATGAGAAGAAGGAGATTTATGCCCGTCTTGTGCTTCATAAAGCTAGGGTTGAAGATCTTAGCTTCTCCCCAAATGATAAGTATCTGGTATCTTTGGGCGGACAGGATGATGGCAGGTAGAATCTTACTGCATTGATCTTGAATTAATATTTCCCATATCTTAATGTTTCTTAGATCTAGTCTCTTAGCTTTGTTTAAATAAAATATATTAATATCACCTATATTACAGTTTAATCTAACTGTAAGTTACAATAGAAATGATTTTCTTATCATGTTTACTTGTTGGTTTTAGTATTGTAGTGTGGAACATCGAGAGTAAGGAGGCTATATGTGGCAGTCCTGCTTCAGCACAGAGTGCTGGTCACTGCCTCGCCATCAAGTACACCAACCTTAATGATGAAATCTTTGTCTCTGCTGGAAAGTAAGCCCAGTTTGCATTTTCTGACAGAATTGCAATAGGTGCCAATATTTATGGCCATGACTGTAAATAATAATAACAAAAATAATATTTGTAAATTTACCAAAAAATTTTTATATTTCGAAACTATTTTCTACCACCACAATAAAGCAAAACTATACTGCGCTGTTTGTTTTTTAAGATATTTTTGTTGAAAAGTCTAACATGCCTTTTACCTAATAGTATATATGTTTTTGTGTCATGTATTATAGAAAAATACAAAAATGATAGAGAAATGAGTACTACAAAGTGATGTAGTGTCTTTAAAATAAAGTGCGTATCGCTTTCTGCAAATGTTAATTTAGTGTGTTCTCATGGTGTTTTTTAATCTAGTGGAACTCTGCGAGTATGGGAGCTTGATTTGCTCAACAGAAAGATCAGGCCCACGGAATGCCAGACTGGACAGCTCAAAAGAATTGTCAAATGTCTAGAGGTGAGTAAGAATCACTGATACTGCCGATCCTGGTTCTTTCATTTGTTTTTATCTGCTCATACCAGTGTTTTTATGTCCAAAATTGGTATATACTGTAGAACATAAACTAATATAAATGTTTTTCTTGCCTTGTAGATCCCAGACGATGATAATTATTTCTACTGTGGAACTACTAGTGGGGATATTTTAAAAGTGAACCTGAAAACAAGGTTGCTCAACAGCTGTGGTCCTGTTAAACAAAAATTCAGCAAGGTGATTTAACAAAAATCTTAAAAACTATTTTCACTTTGTCTCATTTATGTTTCCTACAATTTAGCTTTTATTCATTGCACTACACTGTCTAAAGAACATGAGTTAACAAATGAAGTCAAAACAAGATATCTATGAACAAGCCCTTCTGTGTAAAATTGCACATCTCAAATGCTTTTTGTTGTTGCTGCAGGGAGTGAACACTCTTAAAATCTTAAAGACTGGTGATATTTTAGTTGGATCAGGAGATGGGAAGTTGTCTTTGTGCTCAGGAGGGAATTTCAAACCCATTATGTATGTAACAACCCTTGTTCCCCCTTCTTTATTTTGCTCTTTGCTTTCGTGCTTTGTGATTTATTCTTTATTTCTTCCTATATATCCAATTCAACTATTTATTGTTCACTGATCATTTGTAACAGGAGTGTTCAGCTGGAGGGAGGGGTGACATCAGTGACCCTGCGTGGAGACGGGCAGCAGTTTTATGTCGGGACAGAAGCTGCACAGATCTACAGTTTAGGCTACATTGACTTCAAGCCAGAACTTATTGCAACGAATCATAACAGTGCTGTAAAGGACGTGGCCTTTCCATTGTGAGTGATATACTCCCTTCTACCACTTGAGGGAGCAATAAGCTTTATATCGGAAACCTAAGAAAAAAGCCTTGACCCTCCATGTATTTTGCAAATCCTCTTCCTTCAGTTCTCTTTTACTCTCAACAGTGGGACGTCAGAGCTGTTTGCCACCTGTTCACAGAATGATATACGAGTGTGGCATACTGAATCCTCTAAGGAGCTTCTGCGTATCATGGTTCCTAACATAACATGCAACGCTCTGGGCTTTATGCAGGATGGCAGGAGCATCTTCAGTGGTCAGTCTTAACTGAGGATGCGCTATTGATCTGTTCATTAAAAATGTTGCAAATTGTAAAATGTGAAAAATATGAAATGTTTTGATGAACATAATATTTATTATTTTATAATATATGTAAATATAAAATGTGTGTGTTATATATAATGTTATTACAAAAATAATTTTACAAAATAAATAATAATTATATATTTAATAGGCCGACTGCAAAGAAATCTACAATATAAACCTCCAACATTTATTGTGAATTAATTATACAAAGTATTAAATTGGTATTAAAATACAAAATATTATTCACCAACTGATAAATTTTATTTTAAATTTTTTTTCCAGCATGGAATGATGGAAAGATTCGCGTGTTCACCCCAGAGAGTGGGAAGCTGAAGCTGATAATTCATAATGCCCACAGTATGGGAGTGACTTCCATAGCAGCAACCAATGACTGCAAGAGGATTGTCAGTGGAGGGGGAGAAGGGCAGGTACGGCATATCAGATACACATAAATAACTTTTATGTGCTGTGCTTTGGTTTCACTGTAAATTATCCAATCTACCAAATACACACATGATCATACATAATTATGATAAATTTTAATTTACATAATTTTTTTTTGAGAGAGAAATAGAAAAGTATCCATACTCATACAAGAAACTGACACAACTACATACAAATATATATTTTTTAGAAATAAGTACAAAATATATACTTTTATTGAGACAGGGTGCATTGAATCGATAAAAAGTAACAGTAAAGATATCTATAATATTAAAAAAAAAAACCTTACCATTTAAAATAAATACTGTTCTATTTACCAAAAAAATAAAAATTCCACAGAAATAAAAACCAGAACAACTGTTTTTAACATTGGTAACAGGAAGAAATGTTTCAACATATTATAATGATTTCAGAAGATAAAGTACACTGTACACTTAAGATGTATTAAAAATAATATAAAATATTTATTTTAAATTGTTATAGCATGTCATGTATTAGTATTTTTTATGTATTTTGAATTAAATAAATGCAGCTTTAGTGAACATAAAATACCTCTTTCAAAACATTCAAAAAGTATTTCTGACTTAAAATATCTGAAATGTAGTTTTCACATTTTTAACCAAAAGCAGAGTTGTTTAGCTTTTTTTGCAGAATGCAGAATAAATGTATTCTTTGGTGTCTTTTTGTAATAAAGGTGAGAGTCTGGGATATATTCCAGAACTCATATCGTCTCATTGAAACCATGAAGGAGCACAAAGCCACGGTTAACTGCATCAAGATCAAGAGTAACGACAAGGAGTGTGTGACAGCCAGCTCTGATGGAGCCTGCATCATCTGGGACCTGGTGTAAGTTTGAAGAGCATCAAATCATAGACGTTTAATGTAAACCTGCTGAGAGAAAAGTCTTACCCTCAAGTTATCCCTCTGGGCACAAGCCTGTTAAAAAGTTAAATCAACCACCTTTTCATGTACCATGCATTCAGAGTGGAGATTTGCAATCTGTTTGATATAACCTTTAAGTATATCTGTCTGTCGTCTTCTTTTCGTTTTCCATCCAGGAGGTTTGTGAGAAATCAAATGGTCTTGTCCAACACCCTGTTCAGTGTTGTATGTTACCACCCTGAGGAATTCCAGATCATCACCAGTGGCACTGACAGAAAGGTACAAGACTTGACTGATCTACACCGATGTTTGAGAGAAACTGTGGCCAGAAAGAGAGAGTGACAGATAGGTGAGAGAGCAGACAGAAAGAAAAAACAGAAATAGATACTGTGTGCACAACAACAAGCTGACAGAAAGCTCTCCCAGTCTCCTGTGGATGTAGTAGGATCCGCTCATTCTACTCTGTGCCAAATAGTCCATCTGCTAGTCTTAGGGCACAGCATCAGTGTCCATTTAAAGACCGCAGTTTATTAGCATACACGTGTGTGTATTAAACGTACAGTACGTCCATCACACAGAAATATTAGTAAGAATGATACCCATAGTGCTTCAAAAACATTCATATTAGTATTTTTTTTAAATAGTACAGAATTTAGAGCATGCTTGCTCCGTTTTGTTTTAGGACCACATATATTTTAGGAAAGTAGCACAATTTATTGCCAATGGTATGATGTGTATGGTATAAAAGAAAAGTGTGTAACATTTTCATCAAGTATTTGCTGCAGTTGGACAAAGAACAAAACTGCTTGGTTTAAATTTACCATCTAATAGCAGTAATTAATAATACTCCAGACAGTAGCCAAACAAACATAAATGCGAGTCTATTGTTGTCCAGGAAAAGCAGCCAAATCCAGCACAGTAGGTACAGTACTTGAAAGGACACAATGCTGGGGTCATGCCGGATACCAAGTGCTGGCGTAAAGCCTGCTGGGACAGTGCCATCTCAATGAGGCGTACCAGACCCACTCTGTCTGCAGTTCCAACAGTGCTCATTCTCTTTTTCTCTTATTGTTTTATTTGTTTTCAGCACAGCATCATAAGTATGAGGGTTGATTCAATCTGACAGTGTGTTATAATGAAGGAGAATCGTTCAAAATGAAATAATTTCTTTGTTTTTTGTTTCTTTTAAAGCGAATAATATAATAAAAAGAAAGCCAAGTCACAAGAGTGAACATTTCCATTACTGCTGAAATGCAATCAGTGGCCTACAGAAATTAGATTTATGTAATATCTCTTGTATACAGGTTCAGACAAAGACAAAGAACAACCGAAGGCTTAAAGCTGTTTCTTTTTTCTTAAGTTGCACTATAACAAATTACATCTTGATATTTCTGTTGCAATTACATTAGCTCTTTGATGCAATGATCTGAGTGCACGCTGAGCAATTACATTGTCTTTATCTGTTTTTTCATTATAATAATGGTTGCTGTCTTAACCTTCACCTCTATCACATTTGCCATCCATATTTTTCAATTGCATATTTTTATTAGTTCACCATTAAAACTAGTCTAATCTTTACCGTTAAACAGATTGGCTACTGGGAGGTGTATGATGGTTCTGCAATCAGAGAACTCGAGGGCTCCTTGTCTGGAGCTATAAACGGCATGCACATTTCTGAGGACGGAAAATATTTTGTGACTGGTAGGTACCTTCAATATATTTTAACATCACTAATTATTTCACTTGAGTCATTCTTCTGTCATACGGCAGATGTAACAACAAACAACAGGTGGCACGATAAACAATATAAACAGAAGTATTTATAACGGTGCTGAAAAGCATAATTCGCAAAACAGTTGGATATATTTCTGCTCACCAGGGTCTAAATAAATACTTGCCAAATTCAAACTGATACCAGCAGTTATTTTTAAATGAGTTTCACAGTTTGAGCTGATGAGGTGCTAATCTAACATTTCTGTTTTTAGTGCATGCTCATGCCGCTTTCTGCAGTTCTAATGCTAAAAATCATATCTCTCTTTCAGGTGGTGATGACAAATTACTGAAGCTCTGGCACTATTCTGATGGTGAAGTGACCCATGTTGGTGTCGGGCACAGTGGAAGCATCACAAATGTGAGGATATGTCCCAACAGCAGATGCATTGTCAGCACCAGTGCTGATGGAGCTATCCTGAGGTGGAGATATCCACAAACCCTCAACAATGAATGAGATAATCTAATGCAGTTCAGATATACTCTTGCATTGCATTGCATTCCTTCTTTTTGAAAATAATTGTATTGCAAATTAGGTTATGAATCCTTACGAGATTTAAAGGTACCATTAAGCAGTCCAATTCCAGCCATTTCATTGAAATAAAGCAGCCTAGAGCCCCAGTTTCGGAGGACTTTTTGTGAACTGCACTGTCAGCTAATATATCACCTGAGAATCTCCAGAGAGCTGGCGGGGGAGGTTTGGAGAAGTACAGCACCGCGTGAACCTAGCATCTGGATGTGCCTGTCCCAAATTTTCTCCCACCTCAAGAGGAACAGCCTCAATAATGAATATCTTTAACCCCTAACTGTAAGGATATTCGGTCACATACATTTTCGCAAAAGGGTTGCTTTGCTTATTTTATTTGGTATGGCTTACACCACAGATGACACAGATCTGATGACCTTATTGTTGCTAATATTAAGACATAAAAAAACAAAGTCAGTAGGCTATCCAATCAAAATTCAGCTCAGTAGTCATAAATCTGTCTTGAAGGTAAGGTGTGCGATAAAAACAAATAAAAACAGGAAACAGATACCTCGAGGACAAACCTGTACAGGGTGTCTGATAAAACAAAACAAGAAACATATAGGGAAGAGTGTAAATAAATAAATAATGTTGGTATAATACAGGTTAAATGCAGTCTTGCATTTGTGTTTGTGCTCTTTATTCTTTATCTGGTCTCATTCTTCCTTGTTAAATGGCTGCATAATGGGTCTACAGTTATGAAAATCCATTAATATGGTTCATGAAAATGAATCATAGACATATTTTTAAAAGGAAGCTCGCAAGGAAACAGTAGGGGGCTCCTAATGCTTTGCAAAAAGACCGACCACAACTGTGGAATAATTGTTTATGAACCTTTTTAGAATTAAGGAATTTATTCATTTAAAATAATGCTTTTTCTTGACAACGAGAAGAAAAAAGTTGCTAAAAAGGTCATTTGGAATTACTGAGTTAATTACAATAATGTCCAAACTGCAGCTTAATCGTTTGAAAGAGATCATGTGTGCTCACGTGAATATCCCGATATGTATTTTGACAATATATCGTAAAATATTTAAAAGACGGTTTATTCTGAGTGTGGACAGTAATTACTAAATAATAACCCAAAGCTATAATTAAATATGCTGGATAAAACACAATTTCTGTTTGTGTTTGGAGGAAAAACTGCGACGAAGCAGATAAATACAGGTGTTGGTAAACTTCCGTTTGTGGGCTATACTCATTTCCACATTCACCTCTCAATACAAGTTCAAAGTAAACCAGGCTAATAAGATTCATAGTGGGAGGGTAGAAAAGCGTGTATCTACCATTCAGACGCATTTACTCCAACCAGAAGCCAGAGAAAGACAGAGCGGGCGACAAACAGCCAGTAATGGTCATCCACACATGTAGGTGTGGTGTAAAGAACAAGAGTTGTGTCTGAAGCATGGAGTTAACCCTAGTGTAATTCCAGGTGCGTACGAGAGCGTCATGGATAAAGCGAAACTAGCGCAGCTGATATCAGTGATAGGGAATGTCGGGGACGCGTCAGTCATCACGAGCCTCGGCGCAGACACCGGTGCCTTTACGGTCTGTTTTTCGTCGTCGTGATGCTTTAGTGATGTAGGTTTTCGAGACGCACAGGTGGGAGCACCGTGTCTTCACACCATAGTGCACTTGTTTCTCTTTCTGACTTCCACTGATTGGTTTGGGTGAAACGACAGACTAAACATGGATCCGCCGTGGGAAACCAGGAAACAAACAATCAAAGCCAAATCTGCCAAGCACAAGAATAAGACGCACAAGTCCCAGAAGCTGTTCAGAAGGAAATCGCTAAAATCGCTTGGAAATTTCATGAGCAGGATCGTCAAAACTTTGGGCACTTTGGCACACTTGGGGGACGCGGACCAGCCGGACGCGGCGGAGGAGGATGATGGTGGGTTTGGAGACACTCTGAGCGCCCACAACTCTGGGAATCACAGAGAGAGCTTAGGGAGGAAGACCACTGCGCCCTCATCCTCCTATGGGTCTGTCAAAGAAAGACTGTCCTGGTGTTACGGCGAGAAAACTCCGGGAGTTCAGGGTCTGAAGAACCACGGAAACACCTGTTTCATGAACGCCGTGGTGCAGTGCTTGAGTAACACGGAACTTCTGGCAGAGTATTTAGGTCTGGAGCAGTATAAATGTGAATTAAATGAGCGGAGGATCAACGGGATGATGAAGAACGAGGAGGTCAGAGGTGAGGTGACGGAGAAGCTGGCATCGCTCGTGAGGGCGCTCTGGACGCTTGATTATACGCCTCAGCTGTCAGTGGAATTTAAGGTGAGTTTCGGCTTACAGAACGGAGTCACGAACGCCCCCTTGAAAGCAATCAGTGTAAATAACTTCTGAGCGATCGTTTTGTTTTTCGATGTAAAGTAGATAGTTATATTTGACTTCAACTTAAGCTCAGATCAACAGGTAGATTTGTCAGACAGTGATTCACACAGATTTAGAGAATCGGATAAGATGTTCATTCAAACGATCCGAGTCAAATGAAATAGCTATTTTGAGTCGGATTTTAATGAATCTGTTTATCAAATTCAGTTCGTTTTTTTCGGACATCGCATTGATGCTGGTTCACACACAGGCTGACACATTCACGGAAATGACTAGACTTTCTCATGACTAATTCAAAAGTCTACACTCCAGTGTATTTGGTGGAAGAGGGAGGGGCTTAGGGTAGGAGGCGACAGGTGAATCACATGTCAACAATTCCACCAACTCGTTTATTAAGAACGTTTTTTTTTTAATTGTTATAATAAAAAAGTCACTTGTTTTATGCGGTGTTTTTCAGCAATGCAAATAGACTTGCATGGTGCATACCTGACAATAACACTCTTTCAAACACCATGCTTTTAAAAGCAAACAGATGAATAGGATAAGAATTCTGCCATCCACTCTCAGCATACATTGCTCACAGCTGTTTAGTAGTGTACATATGCCTTGAAGGCACGATATATATACACAGTCCTGTAACTCAATGCGTCTCCAGAGAGAGAGAGAGAGATGGAGAGAGGGAGGGAGAGAAAAAGAGAGAGCTGCGCATTAGTCCACATTGTTAACAGACTTTGCCCCTGGTGTTCCCATTCATTCAGATCTACCCTGTTCGGCTTTCATACTGTGGACAGTTCCTGTTCTTTCTATAGACCTCATTAGCTTAAAGTATCAAGTGCATCAAAGTGTAGGCTACATAAAAGCTAGCCTTTCCCCCGAATTTCTTATTTCTCAAGCAATTATTGTGTAACATTATTTCTAGTGTATGCTTACAGTACATTTATGCTTTTGTGTACAGAAACCAAGTCATTCCAACAAAACCCCCTCAAATTTGTTATATGGCCAAGATTTTAAAATTAATTTTAGCATGATTTCTATAATTTTAATGTAGCTATATTTTATGATTTACAATAACATCAGTTTATTGTTAACAAGTAGAGGGTATAAAAGTTTCTTAAGTGTATTTGTAAAGACAAATCAGGCTTTGCTTGATCTATTTCAAGTCCCCCAAAGACAGCTGGACAAATGTACGTGTCTCTGTTAGTGTGTGTTTGGACTGTTTGAGTGCTTCTGCGTCATCTTGGTTACCCAGCAAGGTGCAATACTGATACACACGCCACCTTGAGCACAGCATGTTTGTCTCTGTTCCGACATCATCCTAAAAATGCATGTTTCTGATATCTGTCCCATTTCCATGCATTCCTCCTTATTTATATATATATGAGTTATATTACAACCAATTTAATTTTAGTTCCTCTGTCAAAAAAGATGGCACTGACTTAGGAACAGATTGCAATATGATATAATATTAATAAACAACTTTAATAAAATAGTTGTATTAGTAATATTTAATCAAATTCACAACACAGGTTTCATGCTTATCTTGTTAACAGGGTTTAATATTGATTTACAACAAAGACTTGAAGACATGTGGTAGGCCACAGTGGATATTTATTTAGACTCTGAAGTGAAGAGTAAATGATGAGGGCGAGGAGGATGGGCATCACTGATGGTCAGGGGAAAGTTAATAATACAGCGTCTGGAGATCAGCAGAAATGAATGACTGTTTTCCATATGGACAAACAAGACTCGATGACTTTTGCTCTGAGATTTTCCTTCCTTCCTGTCTGTCTCTAAATCCCGGGTGTCAGTGGGAACACTTTCAGATGGCAATTTGTAACTATTTAGCATTTTGGTGAATATATAGCTAATTAGTATGAATTTGTGCATCTCATTCATACATTTTTATAAGATATGCTTTCGCCCCACTGACAGTTCTTGTTTTGTTCTTTTAATTGAGACATTGATCACTTGAGATCTGGTTGCATGAATGAGTTTTATACTGCTTAGAATAAATATTATTTTTTACTAATTTTACTAATCTTTTAGGATTTTAGGATTTAGGATTACACACAGGACCTATATGTAACAAATGTAAACATATATATATATATATATATATATATATATAAACTTTGTAGTATTATTAATGCTCAACATTGTGCAGCGTTTTACTTAGAGTAAAAAGTATATACATTCTGTCCACCTTTTTGATGTTAGTGACAAATTGTAGAGTGGAATAATAAAATGGCTCTGGGACAGAGTATAAATAAAAGAATGGTTCCAACACTTTAGGATGGCAAATAAAGAATAATAAAGAATAACAATATGGACATGTTTTTGTTCTGTTTTCAGCGTGACTTTAATTAACATTTTTATTCTCCAATCATTGAATTTCTCAGTAAGCTGTATTCAGCCCACTGGCCATGTCTTTGTCACTAAATGAAAAACTAGTTGATTCTAAAATGCAAAGAAGAATGTAGTAAAGGCACATTCCTGTCTGCTAAGCTTAAGAATAGAAAAGAAACTCTGCAAGCAGCGCTGAAGCTGAGGTTATGTAATGCCGTCATTCATCACGTTGCTTAGTGAATTGCCAATGGAACCAAGACAGGTCGTGTTAACCTGCTAGACTTGTTTGTCATTCTTGTGTAAGAGAAGGGAGAGGTTTGTCCTCGGAAGGAAGTGAACAGAGACCAGTAATTTATGTCTAAACTACCTCTCACACAAATTATATTGGCTGCTGTTTGGCCATTGGACCTTGATATACTGAGAGAAGGCGGAAAGATCAAAAATGAAATGTTTTACAGTTCACAGTTTCAAAGTCTCAGTGCTGTTATGTTCATCGACTTCTATTAGTCCAGACAGTCTGCTGTGGAATGAAAGGGTTGATTGTTGATCCATCGCTTGTGACTAGTTGTAAGGAAGATAGTCAGGCCTTGTCAGTTGAACTTGCTTTTCTAAATATACTTATCCTCAGGGTACGTTTGATGCACCTGCAAACATAAAGTGGCTGTATTATATAATTCCACCTAAAGTTGTGTGTAGTCTGTGGTTGTCGTCCGCATTTCAGTTCAGCAGAAGTATCAGTTTACAGCCTGTAGTCCCAGTTGAACAAACATTCATAGGTGTAAATGTCATAAAGCTGCCGTACGAGGACATCTCTGAAACTTTGGACTTGTTTTACTAACGCAGGCTTCATTTGAATTGATAAAGGGTACCTGTGCAGCAGATGTGCTGTTGAGACTGAAATAACATCCAGTATAGAACAGTGTGAATGCCCTTAAAGGAACGGTACACTCAAAAATAAAATTCACCGTCTTGTCATTCCAAACTTGTATGACTGATTTTCTTCTGTGGATATTGGATAAATGTCTCAGTGTTTTTGAATAAATAATGTTAAAATGTTACTTTTTTCTTTAAGTCATTGAGTCGAACTTGAGAACCAGAACAGACATATTTATAAATGAATCATTCAAACAAGCTAAAACCTTACTGAAATGAATCATATTGTAAGAATGACTTGTTTACAGATCAGACAACACTTCAGTACAGTAGGGGTGGCCGATAAAAAATTCTCTACAATCTGCTTTTTAAGAAATATCGTAGTATCGTGCTATTTTTTATCATCTCCCTCTTAATATGCTGTACAACCTGACATACATTCCCATCAGTGTTAACTCAGTGGTAGAATTACTCTCACTGCACTTATTCACAATCACAAAAGTACATTATTCGCTTTAAAGTCTTGCTGATTAAACATTTCATTTGTGTGCTGTCTGGATGCGCTTTTCTAACGCGCAAATAGCTCCTAATTACTGAACTAAGATATTTATCACATGTGATTGTGATAAAACTGTCAAAAACACACAGCACTTGTGTCTAAAGTGAAAGTAAACAATCAATAGCAAAACGTGGTATATTAGATGCATGCAGCTCTTAAAGGGACAGAAATAAACATGCCGCTTGTCATTAAAGGGATAGTTCGCTCAATTATAATTGTGTCATTATTTACTCACTGAATATAATACAGTGTTCAACAGAAGAAAAAAACTCATTCAGATAAAAACGAACTGAGAGTGAGTAAATGATGGATGTGGTGTAGAAGGATATAGTGTTTCACCTTTCATCTTTGTTAATTCAATACTGCTGAATACACCCACTCTTCCTAAAAAAATAAAAGCACTGTTTGTTTATTCATATTATGTTTATTTGTAATGTGTATCTATTAAAATAACAAAGATAAAATGACAACGATTTTTATCTTTGGTCATTTTGGCCTAAATATATACCTATTTTATACTTTGTTACCTTGAAAGGCTTTGTTTTTATAAAAAAAAAGGCAAATTAGTTTGTACTGCTCAGACAACTTGCAAAATAGTAAAATCAATGACAAAGAATCATGATAAAAAAAACAAAAAAACATAATATGATATTTTTGCCATATTGTCCACCCCTACCTCTGCAATTTAAAAAAACTGCTTGAAAAAGAATCGGGATAAAAATTGTTAATCGTGATTTCCACGGAAAAAAAATTTATATTATATTTTTTCCATATCGCCCACTCCTACAGTACAGTATTACAGTTGTATGGCTTTAGAACACTTAGAAGAGTGTACAAATTGCATAGACCCTTTTTATGGTGATTTTGCATCAGTTTATTACCATTCATTACCAATCACCATTCATTATAATAGCATTATAAAAAATTAATGAAGACTGAATTTTCATTTTGGGAGCACTATTCCTTTGATACAGTTGAGCAAGCAACATAACAGTGATAAATGTTGTTCATCTTGCAAAAAATAAACATCATGTACTGGTTAATGTGATACTGAAACCATACGAAATGACAAATAAATGTTATATTTATATAGGGTGGAAAATGCCATATTTGAGGAATTTTGTTTTTGTTAAGAGAAGAAATCTGCAAAATGAGGTGCTAATAGAATAGAAGAATAGAATTCATAATGCTGAGTAACCCATATATTTTTAGTCTTACTGAGGCTTTGTGATTCCCAAAATCTGCTTCTATCCCAGATCAATCCAAATATGATAAGCAGATAAGGAGATTATTATGATCTGATTATGACATTGTGCTAATGTGCTCAGAATCCTTTTCATGTTTAACCTGTTCTTTATGTCCGTTAAAAAGTCACACAGGACATTTGGTAAATGTTAGCTTTTAGACCTCAATTTATTGACTGTACAAAGTAAGTTAAAACTAATTTTTTACGTCTTTAAGTTTGCACAGAAGGAAGTGGAAACTTCTCTTCATTTACGTCAATTGATGGTGTTTGTCTTTTGTCTTTTTGCAAATTTGCAGTTTAAAATTTCAATTTTATAGCACACTAACAGAGTTGTAACCAAACTATGTTTTCAGAATATTGCAGATATTTCTATTTATACAAGAGTTAAGGGCTGTCCGTACAAAAATGATGACTAATGCTAAGCAATGTGTTTATAATCACAAGTGCATGATGCTGAATTCAGGGGAAACACAGTATAAAGGTTTTGAGTTTATTGACTTTCGACCACTTGCAGAGATAGATGAAAAGGCATTTAGTCGAGACAGCTTTGGTCAATGTGTTTAAAAATTAAAAAAAGGCCTATATGTCGTTGAATGAACACGTGAGCATTCTAGGAACTGTCCTGAGCAAAAGAAAGCAATCCAAAACAATTAATTCTAACTTCACCATTTTGTGACAAAACACAGATTGTGAGTCACTGTTACCAGTTGTATCCTTTTTATTTGTTTAGTGTAGCTTCCTGCTCATTCATAAGCAGAGTAATTGCTTCATTAATTCAACATTATTTATGTGCTACAGATGAAATCCAAACACAAGTAGTCAAATGAGACAAATTAGAAACGCATGTTAAGACCAGGTGTAAACACTATTGCTTCTTGGCCCGACCATTTATAATCATATCACTGAAAACTCTAGTCCTTGTATCTTATTGGCTGAGTAGTGTTCCAAGAGACTGTATATAAGAACAGCTGTATCTGGGGGTGTGAGGAGAAAAACAAGATTTGTATGATTGAAGATATAATGCAATTAGTTTTAAAAATGTGTCCATATCAATATTTATCTGACACAATCTCCCGCTTCTTCTAGAGTGTTGTGTCCAAGTATGGCTCTCAGTTCAAGGGGAACGCTCAACATGATGCTTTGGAGTTCCTGCTGTGGCTTCTGGACAGTGTACATGAAGACGCCAACCTCTCCACCAGCAACAACCACAACAGCAAAACCAAATCATCCAGCAAGGTATCACCCTCAGTGCATCCTTCTACTTCTCTTTAGTTTTTTTTTTTTTTTCTTCAAAATCAACTGTGCAGTGCAGTGCAGGAGAAAACTCCTTCAACCATACACAGTGGGCTGTGCTCTTCACACTGACATAAAATGATGTCAATACAGTAGGTAAGAATAGTAGCATGTCTGAATTCATAGGATGTCTTAATACTTCCACCAAGATTCTGAAGTGTACATTCAAAGGTCACTTTGTTATTATTTTATGTAGTTATGGGAGAGGACAGCTGTCACTTGTAGGTCACATGACGGTCACATGGCCGTTGTATCCTATTGAAAAAAACTAAACAAAAACATATGCTAGTAATGTTTTGAAGCATGGCAGCTGGTATAAGCTGGTCCTGAGCAGGAGATAGTTGCTTAGGACCAGCTTAAACCAGCTCATATTCAGCTACGATGCTTCAAAACATAGGCTACCTAACCAGCACATGGTAGATTTTTCCCAACATTTAATTCTTCCTATGTTCCTACTTCATAGAACATACTTTTTAACATTCATGGAGTAAGTATGAAATGCAGGAGTGCATATTCAACAGTATGAGATTGTAGAAACAGCAGTAAGAAAATATCTACATAAGCTAGTTGAATGCAACTAGTCTGTTGCCATGACTCATTCTTAGGAGTGTTTTTCTCAGCGCAGAGTATCAAGTATTACATTGAAATACCCTTTTGTTCGTGTCAAAGCTGTATTGTGTTTCTGTGCTACTGAAGTAGCTTAACAGAACTACAAAAATGTTTTCAAAAGCCCCTTTTGTGCATCATTCTCCCCCAAGTTTAAACATCACAAATACAGCTCTTACAGGTCTATAAAAGTGAAGGGATGTCTTAACAGGTAAAAACATTGGGCTATTTTAATAAAAGCTCCATTATATTAGGAAGACTTTCAGCTAGAGGTTTACTGTATCTTACTTGTCATAAACTCTCTTTTTCTGCTCGATTTTAATATAAAACTATTTTTGGTGTTACTGTATTTCATTCATTCATTTAAAATAATATTTTTGACTTTAATAAAATTTAAATATCACAATTCTTTTCACTGTCTAGCACCCTAATTGTGATAAAAATGTACATATTATCATATTCAAAAATGATGGATTTTTTGTTAACCTAAAATGCTCATTTGTGAGTTTATAGGATGCGTTTACAGGCATTTTAAAATCGATTTGGTTCTCTCTTCATGTCAACGCACAATATTTCATATGACCATGCTAGCGAGGGTGTAGGAGGATAAAGTGAGTGGGTGGATTGGTGTGGGGGTGTTGGGAATGTGTTGTAACGTTTCACTGAGACCTTATTGTAAGTGTTTATCCTCTTTAGAAATCAATGAGGAATTTGAGAGTGTGAAACTGCTTAATAAAATTTAACGGAGTGTCTAAAAGAAGGTGCTGGTTTGATTATCGCATAATCACCTTCTCAGAGTTTGGAGACTGTTAGAACGCAGTGGATTGTATGGGGTGGCAGACAGCAGAAGGTCAGCTGAAGTCTGTGTTTTGGCAGTGAACACACTTTAGTCTTTGTCTGCTGTAGTGGTAGCGAATGAAGACGCCAAGCCTGCATGGTAATGTGGCAGCTCCATCAAGAGCCATTTTTAGACTTATCACAGAATGGGTCCGTATCTCTGGCCCCTCAAATCACACTCTGATCTCATCCAAACTGAGGCACGGTTATTAACAGCTGAATGACAGCTAGACACTTTCAGACCCCATTACTGCTTAGAATTTGACATTTGAGTCTTTAAACCGTGTCTGGGATTGTTGATTATACTGGGAATTTTTATAGTTTTGGAACACTGTTTGCTCATTGCTGTATTGCACCTGAGTGGTGCAACATGAAGCGAATTTAGCATGAGCTTTGTTATTACCGATAGGCTAATTTACATGCCTCTGATTAATGATTGAATTATGCTCTGAATTATGCACACAGTGAATATGCCTGTGGTTGGTTACAGTGATGCAAAAATGTTAAACTAGTGCAAACTTTCATCTGAGCAAAGCAGACTTTAGAAGAATGCTGGAAGTAACATTTTCCATGGGTGCTACAATCCTGATTATTCATTTGAAGATACTTCATACTTTATTGTGTATCAGTAGATTATAATAAATTCCAGTTTGTGTTAACCATATATAGATTCTGGGTTGGCCATTAATTCTTTGATGGATAATATTGCATTTGATTAAACAATCAGATGTGAAAAAATTATTTTTACATCTACATTTTATGTATTAATGTATTCATTTATTTTTTAGCAAACTAAAACTAAAGCTATTAAAATAAGTTTCATTAATAGCAAAAAAAGTGTAATAACATAAATACAAAATAGAAATTTTGTTTGGTTCTATTTTGTTTTAGAACATATTGGATTACTTCAAAAAATGAAACAAGCAACAAAAAAGTTGTGTTTATTTTTTTATATTAATTTGTCATGTTTTAAATGATCTGCCTTAATGTTTTTAAAGCAAACAATATCGCAATGGGCTATAACCAAAGATAAAAAAGGGGAAACAGAAAATACTGTTGAGATTATTTTACAAAGAAGAGGATACAGACGTACCTATGTTATATGAAGCCTCTGAAATTTGTCAGAGATATGTAGACAAATCACATTCATTTTAAGTGTGAACCCACTGAGTATTTCAACATCAAGCGCTATATTATCGTTGTATTAGAGTGAATCAAGAGATGCTCTTAGTCTGCACAAATTTATTCAGAAAGAAGAAAACATATCATGTATTTCATGACACTACCTAATTATTCACCTTGTCTAATAAGCTGCATAACTGTCAATGGTGGACAGATTGTGGGAAGGCCCTGATGCCCTTAAACCCATTTACAAAAACATGTCTCAGTCTGCAAGTTACTTTTCATAGATCTGTAGCATAGTCAAGACCAGAGTATCCATGTCCAAAAAAGTACAATATAGTATGTTTTTTAAAAAGAGTACTTATTACTGTAATATTATACTTTAAAACAATATTACACAATAAATGTTTTCTTGCACTTAATTGCATATTATTTATATTTAAATTAAAATTTATTAGTGTGTTATTATACCATAAACAAAATATAGTTTAATATTTTCTTCTATTAAAACTTGATACATGACTTATGTCATGTAAGTAAATATATTTGCAATTGTTGCAATTTAGTAAAGTTGCAATTTATTACATTAAAAAAATGTTCACCTACACAACTACATGTTATAATTATAATCATGCATTTTATGCATGCCATTGTAGGTACATTAAAACTTCACTATGCTACTTATTACAATTTTTAAATGCCTTGTGTTACATTTTAAAAGTTGGGAAAGTATACTCTCTTTAACTTCACTTAAAGTCCTATTTTGATTAATTTTGCAATATTTTGAGATTTAATTTTAAAATATACTTTTATGTTTACATTTAATAAAATTAAATTCATTTCTTTTTTATAAGGATAAGGTTAAACCTGAGTACGGTGTACATTTTAGGACATCCTCAGACCTCTGTCGTAAAATGAAAATGCGTCATGCCTGAGATTAAAAGGCCTCTGTTAATGGACCAAACGGCATAGTGACTTCAAAGGCTTCAGGTCTCTGAAAAAAAACAACGTCCGGTGTCAAGTCTCGTACAATAAAGCATAGGGCGAAAAAGACTCAGATTAAAATGCATCAGACAAAAAGTCCGCAGCCGAAACCGTACTTGAGTCAAAAATGAGTCAATTGAGTCCATAACAAGGCCATGGTCTTGAGACAGAGTCCAGTCAGGACTACAACACTGATATGTACAATGTAAACATGTCAGATATTTTAAAGATAGAGAGAGGGCAAGAGAAAGAGTAAAGAGAGAGGGGGAAGGTTAAGTGTTTTTTCTTGGGCTGTTTGTCAAAGAATGTCAGAATGATTTGCCATTAAAGTGTTCACTTTCGCTCAGTGGTTAACTTCAAAGGATTGAGAGTTTTGGAGATTACAACTCACTCAGCCTGTCTTGGCTGTTGCCTGCTATACTGGGCCTGCATGGATGTTTGATAAGTCTATAAAGATGTATCGTCACTGACTGTACCAGTCATAATCATGTTAGTGCTCCCACATTAATATTTTAACAACAAAATGGAACCATCTCTGAAGGAAAAGTTTCTCATATAAATTTCTCCACTACCTCAATGGCCAGCTGTCCATCTGTAATTTCCCTTCATAAGTGACCTTCAAAGTACAGAAAAATAAAAGGGGTCAAATTGGCACTCTTCTCCACTGAGATCTTATAGACTTTCTGGGGGTGAAAAATTTCTGAAGTGGTAAGTTTGCAATTGACGAAAAAAGCTGCACTTCAGTTTCTTTAACTGTTGTCACAAATATCCAACAGGTACACTTGTACACTGCATCCAGATGCGTTCATTAGTCACTGTGAGATCTCTTTGCTTTAATGGAAGTGGTGCTTATATAAATCCAAGGACGTTCTGTTCACTTCAGATTGACTTACTGGTGTTTCATTCAATAATAAGTGTGGGTTACTTTGTTATTCGAGCCACAGGGAAATGTCTCACCAAAAATATCTTAATTCACAACACGTAAATGCTTACATAAATTTGTTCTTAACCTCAAATGTTAATGAATGTGGAGTATTCTCCAAATTCATTAGTTCACAAGCATAATGAATGATACCAGTTACTTTTTTTACACACCAATGCTGTTATGATTGTACTGTTTCAACCAAAGATTGGCTATTTACAGATTGTGTTGTGCATATTGCTGTCTGAAATTAGCAATTCCATTCTTTCTTGCTGGTGTATGTGTTATGTTCAGCTGGACGTGTCAGTCCAGCCCTCTGGCTTGCACTCCAGCATCAGGCTATATATGTGTTTTTATCTCTGTTTCCATGCCTGGACTCATTCACACAAACTCATATCTGTGTTGTCACGAGTGTTCATTCATGTCTCCGCCCCGCTCATCTGTTGCCATAGTGTTTTGTTGTTTTACTCCGCCCATTAACCTAGTTTCACCTGTTTAAAACCTGGATGTCTTTGTGTGTTTCCCATGGTCCATTGCACGGTCGTTCAGTTTGTTCTCTTTCGTTTTTCCTAGTTTGTGTATTCTGTTTGGATTTATTGTTGCCTACTTCTGCTCTGTTTTGGATATTCGCTTTGTCTCGCCTCTTGGACTCTGTTCGCTATTGGTTTTGACCCATGCTTCGTTCACGATTACTCTCCTTCTTACTGCCTCAGATATCTCTGCTTGCTGGCCATCGACCCTGTACTGTTTGACTCTGTGTTTTCATTAAAGTAGCTTTGCACATGAACCCGCATGCCTCCTCGCCTCCCTGATTGTAACAGAATGGACTGTCGCACAGGATTTAGCAGCTGTGGAATTTTATGTGAGTACCAAGACTATTCAGTGCCTCGCTGGCAGGATTATAAATCTGTTCCCGCATCCTTCTTGAATTCACAACACGGGCGTAACATTGAGGATAACATGGAGGAATTCATCATTTTCAGCCACCACGTGAGAGCTAATGAGGAAGTAGTTAAAGACTTTTTTTGTTTTTTGTCGGGTTTCGACCTAGAGCTGCTCTAGTTTGCCCAATGATGATCCCGATTGGACGTTAGAGCAGCTTATAGACTTTGTGCTGTTGTACTGTCCTTTCACTGTGTGCGGAGGAATCCCAGCGCCGTGAACGTCACGCCGAACCCGTGGCTCGGCTCTTGCATGGCCAAACGGCACGCCCGCTCCTGTGCAAGATGGCCGCCGAGTCCGGGTTTGCACGCAAGATCACCGCCGATCTTGAGACCACTACACACAAGATGGCCACCGATCGCGAAACGCCACGCAAAATGGCCGTTGTTCACGAGACATCACACAGCGTGATCACTAAACACAAGATGGCCGCCGGTCCTGAGCTAGAACACAAGATAGCCGCCGAGCCCCAGCCTGCTCACAAGATGGCTACCGCCCCTGAGCCAGCACCCCTGTCTTTTGCCACCACGGACGTCTCCCAAGTGTTCCCAGGCGTCGTGAGTGCTACCCAGGAGGTTTTCAAGGCTGGTCTTAGGTACGAGAGACTGTCTTCTTGCTTATTTGACCCCCCTCTTATGTCAGTAAGGGCGGCTGGTGTGCTCAGGATTCCTGCACAGGCCATTGTAGAGACTGTTCCCCTATCCACTGTGTTTCCTGTAGTGGCAGTTGCCATCCTGAGTGTGTGGGCCACACACTGCTTGCCGGAACCAGCCCATGACTCTGCTCCACCCTGGCCCGAGAATCCCGAACCTGTTTTTACTCCTGAGCCCACCATAGACTGTGGTCATTGTCGGATCCGCCAAACTCTCTGTGGACCTTGATTTACCGTGGCCCGATCCACCTGAGCCCGTTCCCCTGCCTCAGCTCTGTCCTGACCCGGCTATGGAGCATTCCCCAGTGGTTTCACGCTTCTCGGAAATGTCGACCCAGGTCATGGATTCTCTGAGGTCCTTGCTGGTGGCTGCACAGCCTCTGAGTCGGTCGGTTGGGGCAGTTCAGGAACTCAGAACGGACCCTGAACTGATCTCTGAGGCCCGTGAACTCGTGCCCTGCTCTGAACCATGGAGGCCGTTACTGAACTTTTGTCTTGCCTTTAACTGGCCTCGGAGGTCGTTGGACTACTATCTAACCTTTAATCGGCCTCGGAGGCCATTAAGTCGGCCAGCTCTAAAACGGTCATGGAGGCCGTCGGTGAAACTTCGGCCCTGGATCTTGAGGCCGGCCTTGAATCAGCCGTTGAGACTGTCATTGAGCTTTTGCCCGGCTCTGGATCAGCCAAGAAGGCCTGTGAATTGTCATTTCGGCCGAGGAGGTCATCTTCGCTGATGGCTCAGTCCTGGAGGGCATCATACTGATGGCTCGGCCCAGGAGGGTGTCTGCTCCGCCCTGGAAGGCTGTCTCCTCTGCCTGATCCGCCCAGGTGGGCTTCGTCGCTGCCTGTGCCGCCCAGCAGGGCGTCTTCCCCGATGATTCCGCCCAGGTAGGCTTCGCCGCCACCTGATCTGACTTGGAAGGTGTTCCCGCCGTCAGCTCCGCCCAGAGAGACGTCTCTGCTGCCTGCTCCACCCCGGTGGGCTTCTCCGCCGCCTGCTCTGCCCAGAAGGAGGTCTCCGCCATCTGCCCCACCCTGGTGGGCAGTCCCTTCGGCACCCAAGTCTGGGCATCTGGAAGCCGCCCCTATGGGGGGGGTTATGTCACAGTCAACTGGAAGTGCCAGCCCAGATCAGGGGATGGCACTTCAGTGCCCAGCAAACTCTCTGTGTTTTATGTCTGTTGTCATTCATGGACTCTCATCAATGAACTCATGTCTCCGCCCACTCGTTTGTTGTCTAGGTACTTCATTGTTTGCTCCACCCCATGACCTACTTTCACCTGTATATATACCAGTCTGTTTGTTTTTCTTCCACGGTCCATTGCACTGTCAACCTGGTTCTTGTATTTCATTTGTGTTTAGTATTCTTCTGTCTTGTATATTGGATTTATTGTTACCGACTCTCGCCTGGACTTTGACTACTCTTTTGCTCTGCCTCTGCCATTGATGTTACTGGTGATGACCCTGACTGCCTGTCTACGCTCTGTGTTTAAATAAACAGCTTGCTCTTAAATCCGAACGCCTCCTCGTCTTCTCCCTTGTAACAGTATGAGAGTCAGGGGACAAGGGTTTGCAGAAGTGATGTGGGAGGAGATTCTCAACAAATTCTGATCCCAAATGATCACAGGACACTCATTTGAGATGCATGTTAATAACCAAAAAAATTAAATAATGTATTTTAGCTGACTACTATGATCAGAGCACTGAAAATCCATATTGATGCCATCAGGTGAAAACGCAGCCATTATGTGTATCTGTATCTCTTATACTTGGTGCAGACAGTATATACTGTAAGTGAAGTGCATCCTGCTCGAGGAGCAGAGCCATGTTTTCTTGTGTGGAAGGTCACCTATGCATGTAATTTCAATGTAATTTGTTAAAACTTGATTTAGTTCCTTATTAGTTTTCTATTATTAGTGTGTTTACAGATAAAGGCACATCACTATATGAAAAATCTGCCACTTTTGCCACATTGTGTCCTGGTCTATTATTATTTGAATATGGTATCATTGGTTTCAGATTAGTATGTCCTCAAATACCATATATTATATAATATATATATATAT
>JAUYWG010000158.1:38435-57223 GCA_034779775.1 Enteromius afrohamiltoni | reverse complement strand
CCATAATATTTTTTTTTAACGTTTCTTTATTTTATAAATAAATTCTTTTTTTTTTTTTTTTTTTTTTTTTTTTGAGATAAGAATCTGCTTAATGCAAGTTTTTGTATAAACGTCTTGTTATTTATTGCAATGTTTTATATCCATAAATGTAAATGTACTAATTGTGTTAACCCCACTTTAACATCTTCAAACAAGAATTGCATTTGTATTTAAGTACAGTATCTAGATTTCTCCTTAATACATAACTGTACTATTATATATGTGCCCTGCTGTGTTTCTCTCTTTCTCTATGTGTTTTCTGTAATTTGTATGTTATTGCAAAAAAAAAAACGGTACGATTCTAGTGGGTCCTCTCATGTGATTAGCCCTATGGTGTTCCCAAATGAAGCCCCGCCCCCCTTACGACAGAAGATTCGGCTCTCCCCGACGGGGGTCGGCTCTTCTCGTTCGCTACACAGAATCGGCTCTTAGAGCCAGCTCGTCCGTGAACGACACATCACTATCTGATTGACTGTTAAGCTCGGTGTTCATGCCTACCTTTTTCTTGAATGGATGGGTAATGATCTGCACACGTGAGTGAGCTGTAATGTGTGTGTGTAGTTGTGCTTAAGTGCATAACGGAGCTAGAATTTGGCTTGCAAATTTATAAAAGAAATGTGAAAGAAATTCCAGAATTCTTGTTTTTCAGATAACTGTAAATTAGTGTGATGCCAAAAATTGATTTTGAAACTTTGAAAATAACCATAATTACGCAGTCTTCATGCTACAAAGGTTTTCCACTTGGTTGACATATAAACATATAAGTAAAATTTGATTTGTATTATTTTGTGTCCCCTTCAAAAATTGCTTGTGAGAAATGTTGTGTTTACTGTCCCCCCCCTACTGTTAAATTAAATTCACACCCATGATAACTATCTATAGTTTCTTTCTTTGAAAGTTCACACATGGTGATGCACAACATAGCCACATGCATTCAAAGCACTTGTTGTCTGCTTTGTTGACACATCTTTCCATCTGTTGCGTTCATTTAACTACAGTTATGATCTTGTCTTTGAACCTCCATGTGCGTCTGGAGCGTGTCAGCCTGTGATGGCCTTCAGGGGATGTTTTGACTTGTAGTAATATGGCTGATGCCAGTGTGATATCATTGGTGGTGTTATTTATTTATATACAAAGAAGTAAGAGGCAGCACACACAAATATATACATCAAAATGCATAAAAACATTAATCAGCTTTTTCAGTGTGGAGATGATCTTGATCTTTGATTGTTGAGTTTTTAAGCTAGTCTCAGCTACTTACATTCTTTCCAACCAGCAACATCTCTCCATTGCCCCTGAAAATAACAATAATCAGTTTTTTACAGATGTGAAGTTAAGTCGGTCAGCTGGTCCGTGTGATTAAAAACGTTAGGATTTGGTGGTCATTATTAGCCCAATGTGATTTGCCCGTATTTTTTGTTTAGGCTTCTATGACCATCACCAAATTATAAGATCCTGAAAAATCTCACCCCCTGCCACTGTGCTTCATTTTCCATTTTTGTCTCATGAGAAATTATGCTTCCTTTGTCTTTCATAAGTGCTTTAGGCACATTGGACCATATTTCCTAGAAAAACTGTAATGGCCTACATTAGCCAGATCGGGTGTGCAGTCTGACCAAAACCTTGTAAGACTTAATAATAATAATAACGCTATAGTATAATAATGCTATAGCACAGTCACTGTGTGTGTCTTATTCCAGCGTTTAGGGTCAGTAAGAAATAGCCTATACATGCTAATATATATTAAAGGATGCATTACATTTTCTAACAGTTTAGTTTTTTTATTTATTTATTTTTTTATTTATTTTTTTTAGTTGAATAAATGCAGCTTTGAAGAGCACTTCCTTTTAAAAATATTAAAAACATCTTATTGACCCTAAATATTTGAACAATAAAATACACCCTTTTTTTCTTTTTATAAATATACATATGTAATCTCATTTTGTCTTTTGTTTGGAATTTAAGTAACAAAAACAGTACAACAGCTTTATGTAATACTTGAATTTTAACATAGTCATTCAAAAATACAAGCTAATATTAGAAAACAATTTGATTCAGACTTTAATTTCTGATAGAATAAGCCATGTTAGACGCCAATATTATGCATGATAAGCACGTTGGACTTGATTGTTGCTAATTATATTTCTTAACAAGATAAATCCCACTCTGTTGGGATTGGGCTAGTAGAAACATGCAGGACAGAGCTCTCTTTCTTTTCATATGTTTTCTTCCAACTTTCAAAGCAATTGACACTGGTTGTAAAAAGTTGGAAAAGCAAGTTTTATCGTCCACATGAACGCTTCAGAAACTAATGTTAATGTATGAATGCACTGGACATGCTGTACCTTGCCTAGCACAAACTGTGAGAAAACATTTTTTTCTTTACTGTTTCAACATATATTTCTGTACTAATGCACAGCATGACTATAAATAGCTAATAAGTTGAATAACTTGACATTTGCAAAAAAATGAACAGTAACAAAACTGGTATCTGATTTTCCTACTTTACCAGTAAAAAGAAAATGAATGAAAATAATATTATTATAAGTAAAAAAGGGATAAGATGTTAGTGTGGATTTGGATAGAAAATATATAAGACAATAATTTAGTGTAGACTTGTTTTGTGTATGTCAGTATAAATTGTCTTTGGTTTGTATGGACAGAGCTTGTCAGTGTTAAGAGCAGGCTAGTAGACAGATGTGGTCAGAGGCCTTGTGCTCTCTCTCTCTCTTTCTGCATAATTGTTGTCAACACCTCCAGGTTTACATTGCATCTTAACCGGACATGACATCTATGACCAGTAGAGTCGGTAACATGATAAACAGGTGGTGATTTAACGCAAATGCAGCAAGTAACAATGCATGTGTGGGCTGTGTTCTTTCAATGTTCTTAATAGTGGTGTAGTGTAATTATAAGGTTACCTAAAACCTAAACATATTTAGGTATTTATAAAGTTAACCTATTCCATATGGGTTGTCTTTGTCCATATACAAGAATATAATACAATTGTGTGACTATTACGTGTGTGATGTATCCGTAAATTTATTTATATATATATATATATATATATATATATACACACACACACACACATTTAATTTAATTAATTAATTTATTTTTTGAACAAGAGAGATAAACACTTACAGTGATGAAAGCCAAAATACTAAATGTCATAGATTTATATTTACTGGGTAATCCACTATTTGGGGGATGGTCAAAATGGCAATTTTTACATGAAATTTGGAACCACACTACAGGAGGGTAAAACTGACTTAAGAAAGATGGCATTATTTGTGTTTACAATGAGATTGGTTTGTCTATTAGTAAAATCTGTTTATTATTAGACAAAACTGACTGTTCAAAAATTGCCTCAAATTTTTGCCTCAAATTCACATAATTGTAACTGTTAAGTGTTAAGGGATATCAGTAACGCTTTAGAATAGGGGAACACTTGTTCACTAATAACTATGACCTTTCCCTCAATAACTGTAAATAATTAATGGTTATTGAGGTAGTAATGTAGACTAATATTCTAGTAATATGCATGCTATTAAGAGACCCTAAAATAGAGTGTTATTGAGATATCTTAGTGTCCTTTTAGATTCTGGTTCTTAACAAACCAAAAAAAAAAAAAAAAAGCCAGTGAAGTTTCCAAAATTGTGTTGATTTGAAACCGATTGACCCGTATGTCTGTGGTAACCAAAATGTTTAGCTTCTAACATGGCAAAAATAGCTTTTATTTTTTAATTGGGTCAACTTATTGTACTTATGGGTATATAAATTTCTAAATGGTTTAGTATTTTGAGCCTCATTCCCACTTCCTTCTGTTGCTGTGTAGTTTCTGCCTAGCAACAGTGCTGTGCTGCGGGCAAGCAGGCTGCTGCTGGTATGATTTTCTCTGAATAGGGATTTAGTGGTTGTGGATTGGGGCCGGATGACATCTTTGAACCACAAACCTGGGTTTAGAATTTGGACTTGGTTTTGGCAGCACGTATAGGTATCTATCAGCTGTATTAATTTTTTTTCTGGAACAAAGATTTGATTCTGTGTTTTAGGTTTAATCTCAGTTGTTGTTGTTTTTTTTTATCCAACCACTGTGAGGGGTTTTACTGGAAAGACACAAAATTGGGGCAAATTTTGCATATGCAAATTCTGCGCCCACATAGAGATTCCTAAAACTCAGATTCCTATTCAACAAGATGACAAGAGAGGGAGAAAAGAATAAAACAATATTTTTCTCTCTCTGTCTCTGCATAGAGTGGGTCTGGATTTAAAAATACCTCTTTACAATAAGATTCATTGGTTAACATGAACTAAGAATGTACAATACTTAGACAGCATTTATTAATCTTTGTTATTGCAAATTTTAGCATTTTCTAATGCATTATAAAAAAAAATTAAAGTTGTGTTTGTTAACATTAGTTAATGCATTGTGAACTAATATGAATAAATAATGACCAACTGTATTTTCATTAACTAACATTAAAAAAGATTAATAAATGGTGGAATAAATGCATTATTCATTGTTTGTTCATGTTAACTAATACATTAACTAATGTTACCAAATGATACCTAATTTCTTTACAACTGAGATAAGCTGTATTCATTTCTTCTAGTTGTCAAGATTTCCCTGTTTTTTATATTTGGCATTTGACATCTTGGCTTGTTTATAATGTCACTCTATTTTTCTTGACGACAGAGAATAGAGGCGCCGTGGCGCGGTGGGAGTGAGAGCAGATTAATGGTTGTTTACACAGAGAGAAGGGATGGGGAGACCATCTTTCAAAGTTGTGAGAATGTTCCAGGCTATAGGATAGGATTCCCATTTCTCTTATACGGATGTGTCATAACATACATGACTTAAGCAAGACTGAGAGAGTGTCTTTGAGTCTAAAGTAATCAGATAAAGTGATGCTTTTCAGCCCTTCACCTCTGACATTGTACACCGTACAGTAATGTACTCCTTCATTTCATATTTGACGACGAAGGTCATCATTTGCACAGATGGTATCATTGTGGTTACCGCATTATACTTCCAGTTATGAAAGAGACGTAGAATCCTGGCCATCAGGAACAATACTAATTACCCACATATTTTGCGCAATCCATCTGGTTTAGTTTTGCTATTCCACAAAACAGACTGTGTGCAATGTATTTCTCATTAGTGCCAGAGAAGTCTTATGTATACAGGATGTTATGTGTGGCTTAAAGTTGAAATGAAGGATATTTCCTGTATGCTATTTATAGAGCAAGTCCTTGCGTTTAAACAACACAGTCAGTGATACGATTGGCTGTTTAGGTCCTCTGTGTTCTGAGGGAAGTGGGCTGATTGAAGGTTTACTGTGTGAACACTAGGTAGTGACCCCATGCTGGTCAAGTTTTAAAGTGTCTTTTGTTTTCCCATCAGGTTTTAAATGAAGAATGTGACCAGAATTGGTATAAGGCAGAACTCAATGGAAAAGAAGGATTCATCCCTAAAAATTACATAGAAATGAAACCACACCCGTAAGTATTTGCTCTTTTTAGTGACAAAAATACTAAATATATAAGAAAAACTATCTTTACGAAAATGTAAAATCTGTCATCAAACACTCACTCTAAACCCATAAGACGTTTGCTCATTTTTTAAAGACAAATGAAGAAAATTGGAAAAAAAAGTCCAATGGAAAACAAAAACAGAATCTTCAAATAATTCATAAATCATTCTTTACAGTAATCTGTATCAATGAATAAAGTGTTTTAATCCAAGTCTTCTGAAAAGGCAAACATATTTCTAGAAGCTCATTCATACTTGTTTGACCAGTGAGGTTTGTTCTCACTTGTCAAACAAGAGCTCCTGCGAAAGCGAGTGAGATTTGTTTTCAACAACTCAAGCAAAAAATGTCACTCAGTTGGTGTAATGGACAATGCAGGGCCAGAAATCTCTCAGGTTTCATAAAACATTATCAAATGAAAGTCTTACATGTGTGTTTGGAACAGAATGTTTATGCTAGGGGGCACAGTATTTTGCATTTTCTCCATGTTAGTAAATGAAGGAAAATAGTGCAATAAAACATATTTAAATTAAATGGTTACATTTTTCTGTTGCTTCTTTTTTGGGGTCAATATTGCAAACTTTGCCAAGTTATTGTTAAACGTCAATGTATCGTCCGATATATTACATAATTTGAATGTGCTCAGTGCATTCTACACAATATCTAAACTACTGCTTTTGGATTTGTTCTGAACATGCAGCTGGTTTTATGGGAAGATTCCCCGTGCAAAGGCTGAAGAAATGTTAAATAAACAAAGACACGACGGAGCTTTTCTCATTAGAGAGAGTGAGAGTGCACCTGGAGACTTCTCTCTGTCTGTCAAGTATGTATTTTTCTATTCTATTCTATTCTATTCTATTCTATTCTATTCTATTCTATTCTATTCTATTCTATTCTATTCTATTCTAAGGTTTTGCCGGTTTGTATATGACTGGCACAGTCTGCTGCTTTTGAAATTTTGATGCAGTAATTGAATCTGTTCTTGTAAATAAGGGCATGTCAATGAATAATTGATGCAATGCAGCACAAAATATGGTCGCTCTCAGCACTTTATTTATGTGTTATTGCAAATTCTTTTTGTGTGGTTTCTAAACTAGGCCAGCACTGTGTGAATCATTCAAATAGTTCTCCACAGATAGCTGAAGAATTTAGGGTTAATGATAAACTGAACAGAGCTGAGTTCTTTATCATAATTGCAAAATCCAAGTGTTAGAAATGCAGTCGGCTATTATGTAATTTTCTAAACGCTATGTTTTTTCCCTTTCCTGTAGATTTGGGAATGATGTCCAGCACTTCAAGGTTTTACGGGATGGAGCAGGAAAATACTTCTTGTGGGTTGTCAAATTTAACTCGTTAAACTCATTAGTGGATTATCATCGGTCCACTTCTGTATCCAGGAATCAGCCCATTTTCCTCAGGGACATTGAACAGGTACCACAGGTAGGACTGAATCAGTGCTGAAACATTTCACAGATTCTGTTTGTTACACTTTGGAGTCCCATTTTTAAAACATTAAATGCAAAAATGTAATAAAAACTATATTTTTCTCCCACCTTTTCGACTGTGTACAAGAATTAAAATTGTGTATCCATATATTAAAAGTTTATTGGCAAAAATCGGTAACTCTGTTTTTAACAATTTTCAAAAATCATGTTTTTTCATAGTGCATTCCAGTTATTATTAATGACGTACAAACAAAACTAAAAACATCGTAAATATCTTGAACCTATAGGCAAATGAGTGGTAACATAAGGTACTTTTAACAATGTAGAAAATAATAAGATTATAACATATTTTACAGTGAACTTTTATATTTATAGTAAATTTTATTTGTAACTTGAAACCAACATTTTCTGTTAACTTTCAAGTTCTGTCCTGGAGGGCTGGTGACCCTGCAGAGTTTAGCTCCAACCCTAATCAAACACACCTGAAGCAGCTAATCAGATCTTATGCTGTGTTCCAGGCAGGTTTGTGAAGCCCTAAGTCATGACTTCAAACCACAACTCACGACTTTATAGCTAGATGTAAACAAACCAGCATGGTGGGCCGTAAGGGGCTCATGCTCATTTACAATTATTTCTATCAGCAAAGGTTCCTTGCTTACTTATTGGAGGGAAATGGATGACGGAAAATGGCAGAAGAGAAGCTGTTATACCTTTTATTTTAGTGTACCACTTGCATAAACACCACGTCCTTAGGGACTGCCATTTTTGTTTTGTGGGCTTTGTGAAATCAGAACTTGGAACTGGGAGTACATTAATCTTGTACGAGTTCACAGGTGGGAAGTCACAGGTTTTACTGCTATTCCAGTGCACTTTCATGGGTAGAAGGTTGGAAAAACATGGGTTACAGGTTGCCCGGAATGCAGCATTACTTGGTATACTTCAAACTTCCAGGGCAAATTGGAGCTAAACTCTGCAGGACACCGACCTCCCAGGATCAAGTTTAATGTTCTCTGCTTTAAAGTGTAAGGGCTTAATTTAGGTTTCTCCCATTTTTTTTAACCACCTTGTCTGAAATTACAAAAAAAAACTATGTAAATATTTAATACACACACACATTGAAGGCAATATTATTGTAATTTTCAACATTTCTACTTTTGTTCCGCAGCATTCCACATATGTTCAAGCTTTGTTTGACTTTGACCCTCAAGAGGATGGAGAGCTGGGTTTCAGGCGTGGAGATTTTATCCAGGTCCTGGACAACTCGGATCCTAATTGGTGGAAGGGGGCTTGTCATGCACAGACCGGAATGTTCCCACGCAACTATGTCACACCTGTCAATCAAAATATGTAACTTACCGAGAAAATGTTTGCTTGCTTAAAGCACCTGTGGACATCAAGCTGGGTTGCCATGGAAACAGAAACCACAGACTGAAGGAGAGAAGAGTCTCATTTGGAGACGTTGATGTCAATTGGCCGGAAAAATAAAGACACTTCTGTTTGGAGTGGTTGACATTTTAAGAAGCACTATTGGCTGTGTAAGGAAAAGTGCTCCAGACTGATATTTCGTTCATGTACTGTGCATCACATCAGCTTTGCTTTATATGCAAGTTTATTTCATGTTATATGAGATCATCCGTACTAATGAAGAAAGAAGGAATGAGAAGGAAATTCACGATATCACAGTCACCAAGATTTATTTGAAACACTGTGTTATACTTGATTTGTTTTGTTAAAATGCATCACACATTTTCCATGCTTGATTTTTATATTCTACTTTTGCCATTTTTTCAGAAGTAGTCTTACTATGTTGCTTGGTGTTGGGATTGTCAAGCATAATTTCATTACGCCATATTATTTTCATTTCCTCTTTGGTATTGGGTTACTTTGATCAAGTATGAAACCAATAGAAGACTGCAGTCTGATCGGTGTGTATAGATTCTCCATTTAACTGCTTCAAGCATGTAGACATAGATATGTATAGATGCCCCATTGGACCACTCCAGTCACGTAGACGCGAGATGCGCCATCTTGGAGCATTCACCATACTGTAGGTTTGCAGATGTAAAACACCGATCAGTCTGTGCAGTACTGCTTCATGCCAAACACAATTTGTAACCTTGACAAATTTGAAAAACCCAGACAGAACATGTCTGGGCAAATGAAGACATACAAATGAGTACATTATTTATTTATCCCCATTTGTTCCAAATGTATACAATTTTTTTCTGTAGAAGAAATATTCAAAATATGTTCAGAATATGGGCTGTTGTGATGCATTTTTAGAACATCATGGAAGTCATGCCAAAATTGCTATTTTTGCTAAACTGTCCCTTTAAATCAGAATAGCTTGAAAATAATGTAATGGTGCCAAAGCCTCTGTAGCAGATCAATGATCAAATGTAACAAATTTGGAGCATTTCATGAAGCCCTTTAAAATGGCACTGGGTATATGATTCTATTTGGGATTTTCATATCTTGGCTACTGTAGATTATTTCTGAATAAATGAAACCGAATATTTCCAGTGGAACTTCCCAATGCACTTGTACAGATCTTTTTTGTGTAAAAATTTAATTGTTTGAATATCAAATGTTTGACATATCTGCAGTGAACATTCAAATTCAATGATTTGGACTTTGTGCCATCTAGAATAATGCCATATAACTGTGCTGACAAAGGGCTGAACTTGCTCAGATGGTATGCATTTTGTTGTAATGTCATTAAAGTTCCTTGCTACACTTTACGGGGGCAAAAGATGCCTCTTTTTGAAGCTGAGGGCTGTAAACTGTTGATAATGTCATTTGAGAATGTTTATTTTTGTTTCTGTGTGTGAGTTTTTTTGTTTATGTGGTCCTGGTTTATTAAATGAAAACAATCAAGTATATGCATCTGTAAGCCACTTTTGAATGCTGATTTGTTTTTTAATCTTGAAAGTGGAAAGCTAATATACATCATGACTTGCAGCCATTCTTTTTTTTACTTGTCAAGGTAATTTTTCTTCAAATTCAGTTTATTTTTTAAAATGTTTGATGTATGAGGAGTTGGTTGCTTGTACACTTAGAAATTAGATATGTATATACGTCTGCCATAATGGAATAATGTTTTATGTTGACACTAAACCATTTCATCAGCTGAAGTAAACCTCAACAATAGAAATATACATGGTGTCCTTTAGCTGTCTGAATAGTGCAGTTTCATAATGCTGGAGTTTATGTACACCTGCACAATGTAGATTATGTGTGAAATACATTTCATAACATTTACAACTCTGTTTTTGTATGTGTGTGTCTCACGTGATTTCCTGTGTAGATAACATTATTTCTACATGCCCAATATCTCAGAGAGCGAGAGAGAGAGAAAATAAGTAGTATATGTAGTATAGTAAATAATGTAGTATTTACAATATACGGAGAATTTAGAGAAAAACTATAAAATAGTGTTGTCTCAGTTGGTCAGTTCCACCAACAAACTCTACATGTTCATACTTGTAATTTTGTCGCCCCCTAGTGACATTTGTCGTAATAATATATATTTAAGAACTGCAAACGGATAGCCAGTCATAATATTGCGGCATTAAACAGTTTACAGAAATTGTGCAAATATTCAGAAGAGTATTACTATGAAGAGCGTTGTGATAAGGTAATGTCAGTTCTGAAATCCGCCAAAATAATGGAATTCGGAAGCGTGCGTAAAAGCGCATGCGCACTGGCCAGTCCCAAGCCATCAGGAAACGAATCAAACAAGCGCGAGGATTCCCCGTGCATCGTTTGAAGTAAGAGAGTGATATTACAAATGTGTCATTTCTCAGTGTTTTATCATAAATTCGCTTTTTTTTAACGAAGCCAGAATTTGTGCTAAGTTGAAAACTGCCAAAGATCAGTAGGATGACCAGTGTATGCGAGCATGCCATGTTCTGTTTTGTTGTTATGCAGTGCGAGTGGTTTTATTTTTATTTGTTAAATAAATGCATTTGTTTATCGCTTGTCTGTGATGGTATCCCTGTTCGTTACCATACATATTTTCTTCTAATTCCGAGCAGCATGGATTCAGCTTGGACTGATCTTGACGTTGTAACTCAAGCCATGTTTCAAAAAGCGATTGACGGTACGTGAACTTTACGTTACCTGACTTGTTTTGATCGTTCGTTAAAATGCTTTGGCGGGGTTTTTCAGTAACACGGCGTTAGAACAGGTCTGCAAGCTAAGCACTTAAAAATAGCAATATAATTTTGTTTTACACCACTTCTTTACAGATCCCAAGTCAGCGGATTTGGAGAAGCTGTCTAACGCAGTAGTGGACAAGTCCTTGAAAGACATGCCGTTCTGTAAAGATGCTGGCCGCATGTGTTATGCTGTAGTTCAGGTTAGTTTTTCGTATGTTGCTCATTTGCAACCTAGTCTAAACGTAAAGATGTTTTCTGAACCTGCTTCATTGTCTGCTGTCTACAAAAACGCTGAAATCAATCTCTGTTAAACCTTTTTTATTATTATTGTTTTTTAACATGCTAAATAATCTATTGCTCTGAACAGGCAGAAGCCCAGAAAGCTGCAACCAGTGTATTTAGGCGAAATCTGTTGACACGTCTACAGCAAGAGTTCACTGCCAGAGAGGAGACTCGAGACCGCTCATTGCAGGAGTGGGTGTGTTTGGTCACATTTATCTGCAGCATATTTGATTACATCAAGGTAGAAGATTGCATTTGCTAGTAATGTTTTGATTTTTATATTTATTAATTTTTTAATTGCTAAAGGTTTTTGACTTGCTAGTATGGGGTTTTATTTTTAGGTGAACAATGCTCCTCTTGCAGCCCTTGTGGATCCAGTATATGACTGCCTTCATAGGTTGGCTCAGCCAGATGCCTTGATGAATGAGGAAGAGGTAAGAGGTATTTCAACACACAAATATTTGGAGTTAAATTTTACTTTGGGAAGAATTGTAATTAGAACCTTAAAGGAATAATTCACCCCAAAATTTAAATTACCCCATATAATACTCAAACCAAGCCATCCTAGATGTATATGACTGTATATGACCCACACAGTGTTTTTTTTTTTTTTTAATTATTATTATTTTGGTAATGCTGGTGAGTAGTGGCCCTTATTTTGAAGCTCCATAAACCGTAGATATCCATCGTAAAACTAACCTATATGCCTCCCCGGGGATTTACACGTCTTCTGAAGCAGATTGATGGGTTTTTGTAAAAAAAAAAAATGTAAAAAAGAATTAAATTCTAACTTAAATCACTGACCTCCCGCAACGACGGTATGTGCATTTACGTGAGAGTCGAGTTCTGGCTTCTTGGCTGACCTCTGACTCGACTCGTAAGCCACATTTATAACATAAGCTAAGAAGAGAATAGACAAACGAGGATGGAGCAATGCTAAATGCCAGTAATGAAATAAAAATAGAAAAAGAGAAGTCAAATACTAGTCTTTGCTATCATCATCTGGTTTGAATTCGAAGTAAGCCACACTTCGGAATGAGATCCTTTTTTAGGCCCTAAAATGCCAGGTGTGTTAACAGACTTACTTGCATGTTAATGGATGAGAGCTTTCACACAGCACGCAGGGGCGGCGCAGCAACACGTAGCAGGAGCAGAGCAGAGGATGATGTTGCGCCCACATACAGACTTGATGATCCGGCAGTGATGGGTGTTTAGCACGATAACGTATGTAGAACTGTATAGTGCTCATGGCTAAATAAGTATGATATAGAGTTTTAACTTTCACAACTTTGAATTACACATGCTGAGGGAGCGTTGACATAACTCTTATCACTGCAACCTCGAAATCAGAGCACAGTTAAATAAAAAGCTATACAAACCTGTCTTTTCTCTTTTTATATGGTTCAGAGTAGTATTGAAATCTGCTGGACTTGTTACTTTCGACTGTGCAAAGTTTTGTATAATGTTCAATGTAAACTTCAAAGTCTTTCTAGTTCTGTGTGAAATTATAGAGTGAAAGGTAAGGACATTAAAATGTTATTTTTTTTATTTATGTTGGATTATCTTGCAGTGTGCCTCAATGAATTATAGTTTTGACTGTCATAGTGTGTATGATCACTATATTGGACACTTTGTTGAGTTTAAATTCTGACTGTAGACATTAAAAATGATGCTGTTTTTTCGAGGGCACCGTTTGTTTTTTGCCTTTTTGACTGTATGCTGCTTAAATATTTTTTATATTTGGTAGGCTAATTCTTTTTAATCTAATTTCTGTGATTTATCTAGCGTTATGTTTATTTTAACATCATAATTTTGTTTTATGGAGTTAAAATAGTCTCTTATGAACCTTTATTTACATTCGATCACATTGTTTTGATAGTTAAAAATGTGGGCGTTTTTTGGGCGGATATTTGTGAGCTTTTGGGCTGCAATGCAATGCAAATCGTCCATCCAATTTGGCAACAGTGAGCAGAAGCAGCAGTGCCGCGATAGTTTTGACGTTTCTATTTTTTTTTGCTGTGCCACAGGTGTCTTTTATACCGATAACGAGTTCAAATAGATGCCATTAATATAGGAAATGAGTGGAGAACAGAGGAGCCTCTAAAAGAAAAAGTTAAAGGTCTGTAAAAGCAAGAAATATAGCTTGTTTGTAGGTGACCAAATACTTATTTTTACCAATTAATTAATTTAAAAATACTACAACGTGAAGAGGGAGAACTTGCACAATTGGTGGCTGACTAAATACTTTTTTGCTTCACTGTCAATAGTCAATATCCCTATGCAACTGTAATATGTGTGGACTGTCGATTGTAGCACCTAATTGGAGAGTTAATGATTTCAGGAAGCAGCAAAATACGTTTTGTTTTTTTTTTAATTCCAGGGTTTTCCATTTTTTTTTCCATTTTTTATGACAACAAAATATGCGTTATGTGTTTCTAACAGGTGGACTGCCTGGTCTTACAGCTCCATCGTGTCGGCGAGCAGCTCGAGCAGACAAACTCCCAGCGCATGAACCAGCTTTTTTACTTGCTACGGGATGGTTTTCTCCTTCAGGAAGGCCTTAGCTCCATGACAAGGCTCTTGCTTCTGGAGATCTTGGAGTTCAGGGCCAGTGGCTGGACCCTCACTGACACTGCACACAAGTACTACTACAGTGAAGTAGTTGATTGAGGGGCACCAAGAAGAGAATAATATTCCTTGTTAACAGTAGGATGTCAAGCGTTCAATTTCCACAGAAAGTCTAAAGAGTGCTTAATGGGAGGAAGAAGTAGAAAGTAACCCAGTGTGAAGAATGCTTACTGTGAAGAATTATGGCAGAGCTCATGTCGTGTTCAGCGTTTGAGTTTAGCACAGAATGTTCAGTTTTGGTGTTCTCTTTTGAAGTTAGCATCATAAAGCTGCACTGGATATTGATTTGATGCAATAAGAAAAGTATTTGCTACCAGCTCTACAACTGTGAGCCACCAGCAGTATTCTTAAATGGTAGTTTCGTTCTTGAATGGAAAGTCTTTTCTGTTTTTTGTTAAGAGATATTGTACACTCTTCATATTTTTAAAATCCAAAGGGTCTAATTGCAACCTCAGAAGAAAATTGTTTGACCTTTACCTGTGTTGTTAATACAGTAGGATACCTTGTAAAAAAAATGTTAATTTTATATTAGTTTATAATGGCCTAAATTGTTGAAGTTTCTATATGGGCCGCTATGTGGGACACATGTTCAGTCATGTTGGCTGCTGTAAGGATTTGAGAGCATTGACATGGTTTTGTTTATACTATAATGTCTGCTCTTTTTAATTTCATAAATAGAATTTTTGCTCTTGCTCTCTGTCTTTGCCAAGTTATCTTGCTTTCTCTCTTTGCCAAGTTAAAAGCATTTCATATAGTACTTGTATAGAATTTGTTTTAGAATTTGAATGGAGTAGTTTTACTAAAAACTGTAATTTTTAATTTTACCAAGTTACTAAAAATGCCAGATAAGTATAATTGGATAATATGGAAAAAATCATAATGTAATCATCATGTAATATAGAACATCAACAAATTTCACTAGTTTTCCAGAATAATCTAAACAAATAGAAAATCCTGAAAATATTTGTTAGTAAACTTAAACACACAGTCAACATTTGAAGTGGATCAAAACGTTTCATCAAAGTTTTCCTAAAACCAAAATGAACTTTTATGATCCATTTGTAGATTATTAGATGATTTATAACTATTCAATATCATTCACATAACAATGTGTAAATGCATTACAGTCCATACAGTACATATACTGTACTGTTTTGCTGTTAGAACAAATATGCTTTCTGCTTAACCATTATTAATATAAAATCACAAATTTGAGAATCATTCAAAGAACAGGATGACTAGAAGCTTGTATTTTTGTTTGTGAATGGGAGCAAATAATGTAAAGTATGTACTTTATAGTATATTTCCCTTTTTGAAACATTGGCTGAGATTATGTTTGAGGAAATGACTCCTGCTGACATAATCGTTATTATCTGCTTCTGTTTAATCGTGTTGTCTTCACAAGAGTTTAAGAATGTTTCAATCCAAAGACTGGCCTTTGTATAATAACAAAAGTTGAATAATTTCATCTCCTTTCTGCTTTTACCCTGCCGCTGGTAAAGAAACCAGACCAAACAGGCAAATTTCTTTGTCCGTTTTGCATCACCTTGAATGGCAATTATGTGCATCTAAATAGCACCAGACCCAAGTCAGCAGATTTGAAAATCAGCTAATGTACTTGTTGACTTTTCTAAGGTCTGAATAAATGGCCAAATTAGCTCCAGAATGAACAAATATTGGCACTTAAGTAAAGAAAAATGCCTCCATTTGATATGCTTTTAGATCATGTGCTTTTGCTGGGATCTTTGTATTTGATTTTATTGGGAGACAACAAAACGTTAATCATCGCAATGTGACAAACAAAAAGTAACTACTTTCCGAACAAAATAGCTACAAATTTTAGTCAGGGTTTAACTTTAAAGAAACATTTTTAAGTTGTTGTGAAGGTATGAATCTTAAATTAAAATTAGGTTTACTTTAAAATAAGTTTAGTAAGTTTGAGGCAGAGGTTTCTCTATCACCTTCATCTTTAAAAACATTTAGAACATTTTGTTTAATGTTAATAAATTGATAAATTCAGAAAACAATATGTAATATTATTACACGTTTATATGATATGCATGTATTCATTTGTTTATTTTTATCTACGATTGTATGATTATATTGTATTTTGTTGATTTAAATTAACAATCGGTGCCAAACAAGTGTTTTAATGCATTTTGATGCAGTTTAATAAATGTCTGACAGAAGTTTTTGTAGACATAATGCAAATGTCTATGCAATTCATTTTCGCGTGATTTACATCATATAACGCTTCCTTTCGGAAAACCACACGCCACTAATTATCACGCAGAAGAAGCACGAGGATGTCACATGACGGGAATGTGTAGCTCGCTTTAGTCAGCTGTGCTACTGTGTGATCATGGCGGATCCGGAAGGAGAGTCACTGGAGTCATGGCTAAGTGAGTTGTTTTGCTAATGCATTAGCAGAATATGCTTTAATTCTACTTTGCAACGTCTTAAATATTAGCCGTCGCGTCCAGATGCTATTTGTGATCAGTTGTTTTCTCACGTCGTGGAGTGTCTGTGATATTTATACTTGCATGATGCCACGGTCAGGCGGGATACAAACTGACCCTTACTAGACAGCATTTTAAATATGACAGGTGCGTTCCCATTCAGCAGAACATTTGGGTCGAACATAAGAACGCGTATATTGTGTACCTGACTATCTAGGTAAGTTAGGCAGCTCACTAGTTTTTGAGACACAGATGCATTTTTGATGAGCGAGCTCCTGTGTCATAACTCCTTCTCTACTGCTGTTGCCTAAAACAGTTTCACTTCACACTTCTTTAGTATTTCTGAACCTTCGGTTTTAAGTAGAATAACAATGATTTTGTCCTTTTAAACTTTACTGGCATGTTTACAGTTTACTAAATGTAAAATTGAAAGCAAACCTTGAATCATGATTGGTGTTGCTTGTATCCTGTCTTTTCGGATAAAAAAAAAAAATCTGCTAAATGCACACATTTAAATGTATTATGACTTTTTGTTAATTTATAAATATGGTAATATTATCTGTTTTTCTTGGTAGACAAAGCCACCAATCCTTCCAACAGACAGGAGGAGTGGGAGTACATCATGGGGTTCTGCGACCAAATCTCTAAGGAACTTGAAGGGTACATTTCTCTTTTAAAACTGCTAACTTGCATGTTAGCATGTCTTCTTATACACGGGGACGCTATGTCTGTGTTTGTTCTCATTAATCGAGTGAGAATTGTGTCTGTATCTTGCAGCCCACAGATCTCTGTCAGATTATTAGCACACAAAATCCAGTCGCCACAAGACTGGGAATCATTACAAGCATTAACTGTAAGTTTATCTCCTTCACTCTTCAAAAAATAATAAAAATGTAATCCATTAAAATAGTGACTAACTAAATATACATAATTCTTGCAGGTTTTAGAAGCTTGCATGAAGAACTGTGGAAGAAGATTTCATAATGAAGTTGGAAAATTTAGATTTTTAAATGAACTCATCAAAATAGTGTCACCAAAGGTCATTTATGTTTTAAATAAACAATCTATTTAGTACAGCAAAATCAACATTTTGATGTCTCCGTAATAACACATTTTTTGCTTTGTATCCTTTTTATAGTATTTGGGAGACAGAGTATCTGAACGAGTGAAGACTAAAGTAATAGAGTTGCTTTACAGCTGGTCAGTTGCTTTACCAGACGAGGCAAAGATTATAGAGGCCTATCAAATGCTAAAGAAGCAAGGTTCTTTCACCACAAATATAAATGTTTATAAGAATATCCCCTACTTCATTTCTGTTTTACAGTTTCTCTAGCCTGTCTTGTTCATTCTTTCTCAGGCATTGTAGCAGAAGACCCAGTGGTTCCTGTGGACAAGACCCTTGTACCCTCGCCAAAGCTGAAGAATCCAGTGTTTGACAATGAGGAAAAGAGTAAGGTAAAGAAGCATATTACAGTATCACAGATTAAACACACATTCTGGGTTTGGTAACTTAGAGCTTATTTAAACTGTGCCATTCAGTTTGTTTCTTTTGTACAATTAACAAAGCTTTAAATTCTTCACAATTTCAGTGGAATTGAATGAGATCAATACATATAGTACATGTAAAATAATTACTCTTTTCCAATGGGTGTTAAATTGAGAGAAGTTACTTTCGATATTACCATTTTGTTTTTGTGACAATCTAAGGCCAAAAAAACATAAAAAATGACTGTAAATTGATCATTTAAATAAAATGGCAGTTTTTAGTTTAAAATGTACAGCTTAAATTATAGCAGAAAAGTTAATGTAAGTGCTTTTTTATGAAATAATATTAATTTAAAATATTAATAATATTATTTACAGTTCTGCTTTTAGCCCTTGCTTAACTTGTACTGAGCCTGGAATTTTCTTTTTAAGTGGGGACTGTTTTGACCGTGGTGTGAGCCGATGCTTGTGAGCCATCTTGCAAAGTCATAAAGCATTGTCTTTGTTTAAAAATTGTCTCTGCAGCGTCTTGCAGAACTTCTTAAAAGTAAAAAGCCAGAGGATCTTCAAGAAGCCAACCGCATTATTAAGAACATGGTCAAAGAGGTAAGGGCTTGGATAATTTGATGCTAATATTTTAAGAGAATATATGTTAAAAAACGATTTATCGCATCCAAAATAAATTTGGGTTTGCATAATATATGTGTGTTCTTTGTAAATTGATGTGTATATATACATTTTATTATATCTAAATAT
>JAUYWG010000158.1:23750-38400 GCA_034779775.1 Enteromius afrohamiltoni | reverse complement strand
TATATATATAACATAATGAAATATTAATTTATGAATGTAACTAGCCTTGGGGGAGATGAACCACTTGACATTTGCACATACTAATGCGTAATTAATTGTTATTTAATAGTAAGTTTGAGTAACAAGGACATAGTGTTACCTACTTTTCTAAGAAATTATTAGACGATATACCAAACTATACCGAAAGTATTTAATTTTAAACTTAACTTTAAAAAGTTGTTTTTAAGATCTTGTTTGATTTGTTTTTAAAGAAATGTCATTAACATCATGTCATTAATCCTTTTGTTGGTCTTTAAGAAGAATAAATTCATCACATGGCTTATAGGCCTCTTGCTTTCCTTTTAGGACGAGGCTCTACAGCAGAAAGTTTCCCATCGTGCCAGCACTCTAGAAGAGGTGAACAACAGTGTGAAGCTCCTTAATGAGATGCTAAGTCATTTTAAAAAAGATGAGTCAACACAAGAAGACAAAGAACTACTAAAGGTGAGACACCTCAGTTTAGATCTGGTCACTACTGGACTTAACCAGTGATTAAATGTTTCTGACCATGTGGAACTTGCTTTATGTTCATAGGATCTGTATAATGACTGTGACAAACTTAGAACTGGTGTCTTCAGACTTGCCGCCGAGACAGATGATGATGACAGTGCCTTAGGTAATACACACTATACTAAACATTTAGGTATTGAGCCTATAATGTGTTATAAATTAAAAAAAAAAAACTTCCTCCCTTCTACATGTACTTTGTCGTCTTCTTTGGTACAGGTGATATTTTGCATGCTAGTGATGATCTCTCACGAGTCATCAACTCTTATAAAAAGATTGTTGAAGGACAGACCATTATGATTGACATACCAGGATCAACAGCTTCTAAATGTATGTACAATGGACCAGAATTCTTACACTTTATTAAATTATTTATGATTTATTAAATTACTTCCCTGAAAATGCAAGACAGTGTTCATGTTTTTCATTTGTTTGACACCACAGACAGAACCTCTTCTGAAATTTTGATTGATTTGGCTGATTTGGACTCTGGAACCCCTTCACCCCTTAAAGATGTTTTGACTTCACCTAAGCACTCTGGTTCTCTACCAGCTGACCTCCTCACACTAACTCATTTAGTTGGAGCACAGCCTTCCTCTTCCAACACATCCTCTGGATCATCAAGTTTCCAAACCAGTCCTCCATCAAGCCAACTTCCCAGCAGTTTCTCTCTTCTAGACGACGAACTTGGTTCATTAGGTAAAAATGGCTTGATAATACTTTAGCAATGTAAGATAGATAGAATGTAATACACCAAACACCTAAAAGGTAGTTTAAGTTAGAATTTGCATTCCAAATAAATGCTGTTCTACACACTTTGTGTCCATCAAAATCCTCAAGTACTATTTATAATATAAACATTTGATTAATTTAATGCTTTTTTTAATTAAAAGCATGTTCATTGTTTTTTGTTGTTGTTGTTTTTGTGCTATACAGCATTTACATTTATTTTATGTTTTATATATGAATTCGTTTAAGTATCAAACAGACAACCAGGCTTAATTTTTTTTCCCTTTTCTTTTAATCTCACTGTTTAAAATTAACACTTTCTTTGCAGGCCTTACTAATCTGGATTTAAACTCAAGAAAGTCAGCAGAAAATAATACAAAAGAAGCCCAAAGCAATCAATGGATTTCTTCACAAGTAAGATTTGAAGAGTGCTTGACATTTAGGTTAAACATGCTTATAAAAATCAGCAACTTATAATTAAATAACAGTGGTGGACAGTAACAAAGTAGTTGTACTTTGTTACCGCACTTAAGTACATTTTTCAAGTATCTGTACTTTAGCGGAGTAGTTTTATTTTTAGTAACTTTCACTTTTACTTCACTACATTTCTAACCATAAGATCGTACTTTTTACTTCACTACATTTCATAAAACATATCGTTACTCGTATAGCACGTGCTCCGAGATGCAGATGAGCGATTCATTAACAAACTGATTCTTTTAAATGAACCTGATTCGCAAATTACACCAAACGATTCACTCTCAAATTAGAAAGATCCGATTGCACTGGGTTCTCGAGTCGACAGCTCACTGATTCAAATCTGTTCAGAGCGACCGATGATGACACTGCTGTAAAGAGTGATCTATTTTAGCCCACTGAGACGAATGCAGACACATCAACATCTGTGTCTTTAAGTCAAAAAATTCATATTCATATTCCCTGCTGCTGTAACGTTAGCAGTTTTATTAAAATTCTACGCATTTAGCCCTACGTTTGTTTTTATATCTGTTTATCAACGGGCTACATTTTTATATTGTTTGCATCAACTAACCGAGTAGACGGATAAGAATGTTTAGTCATAATCATACTGAAGATAAGTAGGTCTAAATATTGTTATCTAATGCTAATTGTTAGGTTTTTGCTGGTGCAAAGTTATAGTCATTTTTAGATGATGTCCAAAATTTTTTTATAGATTACATATGAGGAGAAGAAGAAAGGATGTGATTTTCAGATAACTACAGTAATTATCAAAGTGGGAAGTAATGCCCTCTGGGGTCTTTTTACAACACAGACAAGGTTTGAGAAGAAAAAAATGTTTAAAAATTGTTTTATTCTAATTTATTCTCATGTCATATTCAACTGTGACGTTCTGCAAAACAATAATCTAAACTTCAAAACACTTTTTCTTACTGGTGAAAATTAAGCGGCCAAATCGGTAAGCTTCACTGTGAACTTGCTACATTATGCTCGTCAATGTGGTTCAATCAGCACAAAAATATGCTGTATCTTGACTAGTGGTTATTTTGAGAAAATCCCAGTTATTTAAAGCAGTAAGATTATAAAAAATATGTTTTATATAAAATTAAGTAGCTTATATAAAATTGCTAAATAAATCTATCTATCAGTACTTTTTTACATAAGTACATAAAAAAAAAATGAGTACTTTTGTACTTTCACTCGAGTAAAATTGAAAAAGGAGTACTTTTACCCGAGTAATATTTCATTCTGTGTATCTGTACTTTCACTCAAGTACTTGATTTGTGTACTTAGTCCGCCTCTGTTAAATTAACGATACATATCTTTTTGTGTGTGATAGACTACCAAACCAGCGATTGACCTACTCTGCAGCTCTGCTCCCTTAAATCCTCTCATCTCAACAGCGCCACCTGCTGCTGAAGCTACCTCAGTCTTTGAAAACTCCCTCCAGCAGAGCAGCAAAGATTTTGCCATCCTGGACCTGAACAAGACTAAAAGGTAGTGTGAGAATAAGTAAAGTAGTATCAATTAAAAAAATAAAATAAAATAAATTAATAAATCATAGTTTCCTAAAACTGAAAGCAGTCATTTTCAGCTATTACAACAGTAAGAGAGGTTTCCTGAGTACCAATTCAACATATTACAATAATTTCTTAAGTGTAACGTTACACTGAAGACTGAAGTAATAGCTGCTGAATATTCAGCTTTTTCAGCACAGGAATAAATCCATTTTAAAATGCATTCTAATGCATTGGATTGATGCCATTGGTAAATGCCAGTTCTTTAGGTTAATAGTAGCATTCGTACATGAAAGGAACGGGGCACATCTTGCACACACTATTATTAGAGCGCTCTCTATTATTAGAGCCTCTAATTATGTTCAAAGTGCTGGTAGTGGAAAAACTGGAATGATTTTTGAAATGCAGCTAATTGTTTGTTCTTTCTGTTTGAAGCAGCCAGTCTGATTATTCAAGCTTGGGTAGCAGAGAACTTAGAGCTGGAGAAGAGAACATCTATCCTGCGTTAACCGCATTCAGTTTGCCCGCTGGAATAACACCAGTGCCTTCTGCTTTAACCTCTGCCAAACCTCAGAGCTTTGCACCGGACAGCCCTCTCTTCAGATCCCTCTCTCCTACATTGCCCACCAGTCAGTCACCCTCAGGCTCGGATATCTCCCTGACCAGTGTCTTTGTCCCTCTGGAGGCCATAAAACCAAGTAAGGCCAATAAATGAATGTGGATGCTGTTGATAAAAGGTTTATTTTATTCTGATATTAGAGAATTATATCAGTTATTCCAGATTTGTTACTTGCCTGTTATTGTCATTTACACAGGTAAGGAGTGTCCAGTGACAGCCTATGATAAGGATGGTGTTCGTGTGTTGTTACACTTTGCTACTGACCACCCGCCCGGTCGCCCTGATGTTCTGGTGGTTGTGGTGTCCATGTTGAACACAGCACCACTGATGGTGAAGAACGTAGTGCTTCAGGTTGCTGTGCCAAAGGTAAAAGGCACAGAATGACTTTTTTTTTATGTGCTGCTGAAGTTTTAACAAGAATACTTTTTACATATATGATTTAAATCAATCATTACAGCACACAATTATTGTTTTGTGATACTAGATGAGCATTTTTACTTGCATTTTATGGCATTTTTAGGTCTGAATAGCTTTTGGTTTCACATGTTCACAGTTTTGGTTCATTAATTTTTGTTACCTCTGTAATTTGTGATTGGCAGTCAATGAAAGTGAAGCTGCAGCCCCCTTCTGGAACAGAAATGGCGCCCTTTAACCCCTTCATGCCCCCCAGTTCCATAACTCAGATCTTGTTGCTGGCTAACCCGCTGAAGGTGAAGAAAGATACTCACTTACACACTAACAAACTCTTGTTTTAAATCCATTTTTAAATTATTTCAAATTTCTTAAATATTCTTCAAAAAAAAAAAAAAAAAAAGCCACCCTGCTTTCAAAAAGATATCTACATCGGCTTTCAAAAATCACTATTCTTGAACAGCTAACACTCTGACATACACTAACACTATTTGACTATAAAACTGAGATTTCTTTTCAGTGCATGCATATTTGAGCTTTGACCTTGAAAGCACTGAAAAGGGAAAGTTTGTGGCAATATTTTAACTAGAGTCATTTAAAATGAAGTCAATTGCTTACGTGATTCAAATTTCTACGATAAATGATGTAGTTGTTTCTTTTGCAGGAGAAAGTGAGAATGAGGTACAAGCTGACATTCATCCTTGGAGATCAACAGGTCACAGAATCTGGAGAGATAGACAAGTTCCCTCCAGTAGACAAATGGGGTCATTTGTAGCTGTGTAAGCATTAATACTTGTGAAAGCAAATCAAAAACTCACTGACAGATTTAATGTCCAGTCTCCGAGTACATATATACATCCCACAAATGTCTTGATGTATTAGTCTTGGTCATTAGGTACCGATGTCATTAATATAAATATGTTGCCTATGAGCATTTGAGTCATAATAGGTCATTTTATTGTTAGCCACAACTAAACTGTTCAACTCATACCTCACCCTAAAAGAAGTGGAGGGTAATGTGATGACACTGGACACGTTACATATTTTCTTTCAATGTATTTTCCTTGATGTGATGCTTTAGTTGTGTTTGTGCTTTTTATTGATGTCCAGAGTTTTACATATTTATTTCATTACTACTCCGATGTGTGGTGTTTGACAAAGCCCAATTCTATTTGTTTAACAACAGATAACAGTCCCACAAAGATGTGTGTGAAAGATGGTACACAGCATACTTTGACTTCTGTGTTTTTGGATAAATGCAATGTGTCTGTTTTACTTCATTTCTGGGTTTTTTTACACCGCTGGAAGGAATCACTTATAGTGTTTTTCTGATGTACATAACTGGAGAAGTTGTTTTGATGTTTTGGAAACTTTACATTTTGGGGTTATTAAAGATGCCATTATTTATATTCTAAACTTTGACTCTGAAAACTGTTAAAAGTGTATTATTATGGAAGGAATGAAAGTCTTTTTTTATTTTATAAAACTTTTTTTGCTTTTTATTTTATAGCGGTTGCCTCAGTATTGTTTTTGCTTTACTGGATATGTCCAGCAGTGTATTTATGTGTGTGTGTGTGTGTGTGTGTGTGAGAAAGAGAGAGAAATGAGGAAATTCATATTAATAAAAATTTACTTTCTAAATTATTTCAAAGAAGAGCTTCATGAATCTTCCAGTGATGCTGTTGTTTTTAGATTTTAAGCAAAATTTGCAATCCAACACAATGTATACTGTTTTAAAGACAAATAAATATATTGTTTTGAACAATTGTCTTAATTTTGCACAGCTGTATAATGTCTTTCTGGTCCAATTACACACTCCATTTTACTGCATAAATACAGCTGGTGATAAGGGTGGATAGGGAGGATAAGGGTCAGTGATGTTTATTTATATGTAATTATAATGTCTCTGAATTGCCCATCAAATTGTCAGATTTTCATTAACAGGTGCTTTTGGCTTGGCAATTAATTTATGAGCACAAGTTTAGTTCCCACAGGTACTTAATTTGGAAAAATAGATATATTTGAAACAAAAATATTTGTTTCCTTTGTTTCCCACTTTCCTTTCTTCCAGAACACATAAATTCATACAGGTTTGGAACTACTTGAGGGTAAGTAAATGATGACAGAATTTTATTTTTTTTTTACTCATGTAGCTGAAGACTTTACATTTTAACATCATTAAGATGATACTCTGAGTAAAATCCTGCCATGTAAACAGATTTTGGATTAGCTTAATCTGGCTAAAGTCATAATTAAACTTCTTGGATACAATGTCCTCTTCCAGCCTTAAAATCCTAGTCGTTGTGCAAAGAAAGTATACTATTTGTGCAGTTTTATAAAGTGTTATTGACTTTTTTTATAATGGGCTATTGTGTTAGGAAACTTATTTATTTATTACCTCTTTCCTGTTATGAGCTGAAAATGTGTATTTACCTTTATGAATGTTTAGTAGGACAGTAATGGGACTCCGGAAACGGACCTTTTTAAATGTCGTCATGTCCGGCGGCATTACGCGCGTCTCGTGTGTCTGAGGCAGAGGCAGTCATGGCAGACGAGAAGCCAAAGGTGCGTGTGTAAGGGTGTTTATAAATGTTTTAATAAGCGCAATAATAATTTTTTACATGATGAATGGGTGCCATTTCTAAAGAATCCCCTCTCCTCTCTCTTTCTAATTTATTATTCACTCGTTGAGTAAAATGTTGATGTTCTTTCATAAAGCTAACCCGCTAATTATCTAGTTGGCTAACGTTAATGTGACTCGCAGCTCTTACAAACGACGAGTGAAAAGACAAAACTTAAGGGTAAACGAAGCACAGTACCAGTAGGGTCCATTGCAGTTTCAATCCGTTGATTTGATCTTCTGCATTGATTTATAACCTGCTTATTTTGTGTTTTTGCAGCATATAATAAGGTGTATTCAGATTTACTCAACTTTCATCATCTATTTTTTTAACTGTTGCGTCATCAATAATTTTTTAGGTTTAGACTTCAGAGGTCTACATACTATTTTAGATGGATGCAGCAAAACTTTTTTTATTCCTGTCACTAAGATGCTACTGCTCTTGTTTTTGTATATTGTTCCATTGCACAATAATTTACGGTAGCTTCATTTCACTTTCCATTTCAGGAGGGTGTGAAAACAGAGAATGACCACATAAATCTGAAAGTAGCTGGGCAGGACGGCTCAGTGGTTCAATTCAAAATCAAGAGGCACACACCCCTCAACAAATTGATGAAAGCATATTGTGAGAGACAGGTAAGGGTTTATGCAAATGCAACTGCATATTTTACCTTCCCTGACAAAAATAATAATCCTTCAATGTCTGGAAATAATTGGTCATGATTTGGATAAAAACGTCAGCTCTATATCTTTTGCAGCAAATGAGCTTGCTTGCTCAGCGTTTAAATAATCTGTTTCATTATTCAATATAAATTTAATCTAGTTTCTCTGAAACCCTCTACCTGTTAGTCATGCAAAGACATAACATGCTCAGCATGTGTGGTAGATTTAGTCTGCCAAGTGCAACAAATGCATGAACCCTCAAGTCACTTACCGTGCTAAAAATACTCATATATTTTTAAATTGTTTTTGCCATGAAAATAGCCTTCGATGCTGACATGGTATAAAAATAAGTTAATATATTACTACTTTAAACATGCTTGAGCTAGTTTGAGCTCTGGTTATAGTTAATTCTGAATAATGAAAGATAGGCTATAGACGTTTGCAGAAACCTTTAAAAGCTCAGAGTGGTCCTAGATCCTTTGAACAAAAACTGATCTCCGTAGCGCATAAGGTACACTTCTTGTTCTAAGATTTCTTATTCTAAGAAGCTACACCCATCCTGAGATGAGATTTTATTTATTTATTTATTTTATATAAACAGGTACCCCATTGTGGTTTAACCAAGAAAAAAAATAAAGCATTACAGGTTTTATATATATATATATATATATATATATATATATATTATATATGCATGTGTGTGTATACAGTAGGTACGAAAAAAAGTATTTAGACCCCCTTAATTTTTTTAACTTTTTTTTTTTTTATATATTGCAGCAATTTGCTAAAATCAGTAAAGTTCTTTTTTTTCTCTCATTAATGTACGCACATCACCCCATATTGACAGAAAAACACAGAATTGCTGACATTCAGACCCTTAGCTGTGACACTCATATATTTAACTCAGGTACTGTCCATTTCTTCTGATCAACCTTGAGATGGTTCTACACCTTCATTTGAGTCCAGCTGTGTTTGATTATACTGATTGAACTTGATTAGGAAAGCCACACACCTGTCTATATCAGACCTAACAGCCCACAATGCATGTCAGAGCAAATGAGAATCATGAGGTCAAAGGAACTGCCTGAAGAGCTCAGAGACAGAATTGTGGCAAGGCACAGATCTGGCCAAGGTTACAAAACAAATCCTGCTGCATTTAAGGAGCACTAAGAGCACAGTGGCCACCATAATCCTTAAATAGAAAATGTTTGGGGCGACCTAGAGCTGGCCATCCGGCCAAACTGAGCAAATTATGCAAGACCATCGTCCCCGCCAAGACTGGTAATACCACGAACTTGCCTTTGCCTTTGTTGTTGACATTTCTGTCTGTTGCAGAAACTGAGGGGATTATGATCAGAGGAAGGTTAAGTTTAAAATAAAAATGTTTAAATGTAATATATTTTTCTCCTGGTCCTTATTTTAAATGGGTCATAAAAATATCAGTAATTATTATAAATACTGATATCGTGATACAGTTTTCAGTCATATCGCCCAGCCCTACCTCAGACTGGGCCGAAGGTTTACCTTCCAACAAGTCAATGACCCTGAGCACACAGCTAAAATAACGAACACTTCTGTGACTGTTCTTAAATGGCACAGCCAGAGCCCTGACTTAAACCCAATTGAGTATTTCTGCAGAGACCAGAAGAGGTTTTTTAATAAATCAGCAAAAATGTCAACAATTCTGTGTTTTTCTGTCAATATGGGGTGCTGTGTGTACTATTAAGGGGAAAAAAGAACTTTGACATTATGACATTTGATTTTAACAAATGGCTGCAATATAACAAAGAGTGACAAATTTAAGGGGGTCTGAATACTTTCCGTACCAACTGTGTGAGTGTGTGTATCGAAAAAGGCTAAATTGCAGGAAAGGATGTGAATGCGTGTATAAGTGAAAATAAGTTCTTGAGTTTAGAACAGGACGTGGCCCTCATCCGTTGTGGTAAAATGTTGAAGGTCATCCGTTGTAAGCACAGAAAAAAGAGCAGGGTTGGAACTGATGTCTGGCAAGGTTGGACATCTGTTGTAAAATAAGACGTTTAACTTCATAAGTAGGCCCTATCTTTTCGAAGCCAGACATTCTATACCAGGGGTGTAGCTTCCAAGTAACTGTTCATACCTTGCTATAGGTTTAGACCAGAGCTATAAGATACTTTTTTTTTTTTTTTTTTTTAATTCTCAGGTCCACATTTTCTGTTTTTAACAGGGGCTAACAATGCGGCAGATTCGGTTCCGATTTGATGGGCAGCCGATTAATGAGACTGACACTCCAGCTCAGGTATAGTTCAGTGATATTACCCATTCTAAATGTCACCGTCCTATATGTATGTTGATTTTCTTTTTTCTTTTTTGTTTCCAGTTGGAAATGGAGGATGAGGATACAATTGATGTATTTCAGCAACAGACAGGGGGCCTGATGTAAATAACTACCTCTCCCCTCCATCATTACAGTCCTTCCTGTTCTCTTTGTAAGTTTAGGCTGACCACTCTCATTGCCAGAAGCTTGCCTAAAATGCCCATCAGCTCTCGCAAATCAGAAGAATGGTGTAGTGAACATATTGATGTATTTCATCAGATATGCACCTAAGACTGTCAAGACTAAAAGGCTTTTGATCAGTGAGTGATCAGATTTTTTTTTTTTTTTTTAATTGGTTTTGTTTGGTAGATAGAATTTTGGTCCGTGTCAGTGCTAAAGTACTCTTTTGTTTGCTCAGAGCCATTGGGCTTTTTATATATAGCTTATATATGTTGATGCATTTCTCTTTTTTTACTCAGGCGAATTTTATTCAGTAACTTGTGTTGTGAATTAAAATGTTGATAAGATTTTGTGTTGGAATAAAACAGTTTTACAAAACCGCTTGTGGTGGATCGATCATTGTTTTTATAACTTATTATTTCCCTTAATGGAATTATCATAACAGTTGTGGTTTAAAAACACTAATACATATTAGTCCATAATTTTTTTTTTTTTTTTTTTTTTTTTTTTTTGACAAAACAAAGCTTGTATATAAAATGTCCCTCCCCAAGAATAATCAATATAAACAGTGATTTAAGGGGAAAAAATTGACAAAAATGGTTTTGTTATATTAAATATACACACATTTAAGTTATATTTGAAATTCGAAATGTTAATCATTTTATACCAAGTAGATGATCAATAACTTGTTTTTGATGATGGTTCATGAATCATGTTTGTCCTCCTGAACAGTTTAAATCTCCCAAGGGAAAAAAAAACCCTCACTTAATACTAAAATTTAGAATAAACCCCGTCGACAACTGAAAGACAAATACAAAACTGTTTTTGTGAAAATACAGTCGTGGCTTCGAATCTAAACTATCGCGGCTTTTTTTCCCCTCACAAAAACGGCTTGCTGTCTGGCGCCGCTCCAGTGGCGAATCTGTAGAAGTGCAGCACTTATCGCGTCTAATGGGCGTGTACAGGAGCGCAGATTCAGTACCAAGACACTGATGACCTGAGCAGAGACGCTATTTGTGACTTGATGACAATAATCTGTTCGATATAGTTTGGGAAAAGCCGTGAACAGAAGCTTCAGCGTGTTTGAGATGACGACCACCACCACTTATCAAGGCATGGACCCGACCGCGAGGAAAAGCTCCAGGTGCTGACAGATGTCTGTAGGAAGATAACAATGCTCAAGCGCTTTATGCTGAAGCAAACAGCAAATTATTCAACCGTTGTTATGTCCATAGACGTTGTCTTAGATGTAATATTACTGACAAAAGACAAATTTACTCTAGTTAAAACCATATTGGCGGAAAAACGGGTAGCGATGCTGATAAGAAATGTGCACCATCTTGGGTACAAAAACTGCGTTTTGGGATAAAATGGTACGCTCTAGCTTAAAGGAAAAGTTTACTGGATTTTAAAAGACATTCAAAATAATTTTCTGGTTTATAAAATGCCTTGTTTTATTGTAGCGTACTAAATATGTGAATCCATCCGGTATCTGATTATCTAGACATCTTCCTGTGGGATTCCAGAAGCGCGTGCTGCGTATTTGAAGCATCACTGTCGGTTTTCAAGTCAGCTAGATGTGTATTATAATGCTTCAAAATGCTGTCTAGGCAAGTACTTCGAAAGGCTTTGTGACACGGCCTCAATTGGCTGCATCATCCCCAAACGGAAACCCAGAATTAATTACATAATTGAGTAATTAATACAGCTTTAACGCATTATGTAAGTCGTTTGTAAATTTGAAACCAGTCCCTTTCCAGGTTTTCAGAGTACGGGAGGATTCTTGAGCGCGCGCGCGCGTGTGTATTTTGGTTGGGTGCGGTTCAGTTGGTGTAGTAAATGATTTTATTACGGTTCCTGTTTGATCCGTGTTATTTCATTAACTGAATGCTCTAATCACGTGCATCATCGTTTATAGATCTGTTGTTTCATCTACTCAGATTGGTGGAGGGAGTTTATTCCAGCTTGCTGTTATAGCAAGTTCATTGAGGCTTTATTTGTATAAAGAGTATGAGGAATATTTTAATTAATAGAATATAGCTAATAAAGCTAATTAAACCAAACAATAAGTACATGAGCTATATTAAATGACCTAGCCCATCAAGCTTTTTTCTGCACAATTAAATTTAGATGAAAAGATGGTTAACCCTCACCCAAACCAAATCTTTTCTCTTCACTAAAGACTATTTATTTTCTTAAATGTGCAATCAGTAGCTAATCATTTTACAGATTAAAAAGATTAAAGGACCTTAGAGAATTTTACAATCATATAGTAATATATGATGCTTACATGAGATGGAGACTCGAGTATATTTAATTAAACAAAATGTTTTATGTACCCTTCATCGGTCAAGCTGACAGAGAATGAACTTTTAAAATAAAAGTAAACAATGTGCACTAAATTAAGAGATCAGTTGGAAAAGTTACATTTTTGACAACATATTCTGTCTTATTGTGTCCTTGTTTTCTTTTCTAGAGTGCTGCGTCCACCAGGTGGAGGTTCAAACATCTGCTTTGGCACAGATGAAGAGAAAACTGTGAAAAAAAACAAAATGGCATCAAGTATATTTGCTGAACCTGAGGACCCTCATGCCCATCGAAGAAACAATCCCCCAGGTGCTGATTTATGTTTTTTAATGATATCTTATCATTCGCCTCTATAATAGCAGACTTCTAGGCAGTGTCATTCCCTTGCCTTTAAGTTGGCTAAAAATGAGAGAAAAAAGATGAGAAATTTTTAATTGAGTGTACATGTGTATGTATTTCTTCATATCTCATACTTTTCAGGGATAAACCCAGGGGGGAACCAATTTAAAAGTGGGGGGGACGGTAAGGTGATGTGATTCAAAGGTGTTAATGCAGTATAATAAACCCTGAATAGAAGAACAATGGGCATTTTTCTGCATCAAATCATTGAACACGCAGTGTGACGAAATACACAGAACAGGTTCTGTTGTCTTTCGACATTAAATCATACCATGGTAACGTGTGATTGACGTCATCGCAACATTCTGTAACACATACTCACATTGTGTGTTTGAAAAAAGGATAATAGTCCTCTGCTTTTTTCTAGAGAGCATTTTACCCCAGACCAAGTGGGTGAACGAATTAAAATTCACAAGAGCAACAATATTTGAAGCTCATGGCAGACGGCCAAGAGATTCGCGCTGTGATTGGCTAAACGTTCATTCACTCAAATCTAACTAACAAATCAGAGAATACGGGCGGAAATATTGCCACTAGGTCAAAAAAAAGTGCGGGGGACAGAATCACCTGTTTCTAAAAGTGAGGGGGGCGTGTCCCCCCCGGTTGCTACGCCCCTGGATAAACCACTTGTGATATTGAGAAACCAAATATAGTTTCAGTTCCATATCTAAAAACTAGGTCTTGCTGATTCTTAAACAAACAAAAAACGGCACAATGTGCTTACCATGCTAAATTTCAGCAAATCCTTCACTGTTTTTTGTGAACGTTTTGTAAAAATTGGTTCACAGGTTGCCATACTATGGGATTATTTTTGGGCCAATAAGAATGAACGTAACTTTATAAAACTGAACATAACTTTCCAAGAAACGATCAAACATATGCCACTGCAAAAGAAGAAAAACTCAGTCGCACAAATTTAACATGCTCTTGAAATATGCTTAATTCTTTGTTAATGATTTTCAAAGAATCGTTTTTGCGAATCATTCTGAATGCGTTGCCACAGCTTTCGCTTACGCTTTGCAAATTTTCATTTGCTGTTTTAGCACAAACCTCTCGTGGGGGCGGGCTTAACAGCGATCTACTCTGATTGGCTAATGAGCTTTTGATGGACAGTTCCCAGGAGAGAACCGAAGCGGCATCATCTTCTTGAGGGACAAGCTGAGGTGTAAGATGATGCTGCTTAGTGCTGGGCATTTCAGCTCTTTTGGCTGGCTTCCAAATGGCTCTTTATTTAGCATCACTTAGAGCCTTCTATTTTAGCCCAATTTATCAATTGTGAATGTTTTGTGTATTGATAAGCAACTTTTTAATTCTTATTGTTCATTAAAAAATACACAGTTACTCTTATTTAACATTTTAATGAAACTTTAATTGAACAATTGAACACAACCACAGCAAACAAATCAAATAACCTAAATAAAGGCAAAAGCCTTAACTTATATAAAAAAACATGTATAACAAAACACTTATGTCTTTAGTGCTTGTTGGCATTGAGAAATATGAGATGCCTCAGCTTGGATGGGCTGATGCAATTTCTCCTCTCTGTAATTATTTGACCGTTTTTTTTTTAAAAGACTCTCTCTGTCAATCTCTGTACCTGGCCTGTACCACTACACTTGCTATCTTTAAAGCATGCGTTCCATTTCCTTCTTTCATATAATAGTTCATAGATTCATTTTTTTAAACAAATAAAGTCAAGAAAATAACTTATAAAATATTACACAGGTTTTATATATTTTATTTTCTTGTCAATTTTTTTTCTGAAACAGTGACTCATTTCTTTTGGGAATGTTCTTATGTCCAGTCTTCTTTAACTTTTCTTTATGTTATAAATACATTCTGTTTGTTTTTTGTTAAAGATAAGAATCTGCTTAATGCAAGTTTTT
>JAUYWG010000158.1:10083-21713 GCA_034779775.1 Enteromius afrohamiltoni | reverse complement strand
ATACTAGAAACATGGCTTTCAAATGAAAGATTGCTATCAAACAGCACACCTAGGTTCCTAACTGATGAAGAAGAACTAACAGAGCAGCCATCAAGTCTTAGACAGTCTTCTATATTATTACCTGTGAGTTTTTTAGGTCAGATAATTAACAAAATCAATGACATACAGTAGTATAAAACTCATTTCATTTTTATATTCACAGATAGCACAGAAGCTGAACCTGAAACTATCTGTGAACAGGATGACACACACGCTCCACCTTGCCTTTCTACAACAGAGCAGCCTGCAGCTGGGGTTCCTGATGGCCGTAGAAACCCACCAGGAGGCAAATCCTCTCTTATCTTAGGCTAAAGATTTGCCTCACTTAAGGAAAAGATCTGGGCCTATGTGGAAAGAGCATCTCAGAGTAAACGTGCTGTTCTGTGGTCAGTGCACATCCTCTGCATAACTGTATTCATAAAATGACATAAGCCACAAAGAACAGATTAATGTCAGGACAGATTAGACAATGTGCCACAAATCTCTGAGCTGTGATTCGTTCAAAGAATACCTTTGAATGTGTTAAGTGTTGGTTACTCAGCCTTGCCTTGACTAAGATCAGACCCTTAAGGAAAAAACAATCCTGGGTGTGCACTGCTACTCTCAGATACTGCAAACCATAGGCCAAAATATGCCATCAAAATCCAGTCAGTTTTTTTTATTATTGTCATTGATTGTAAGCCTATGAAATATCTCCCTACTGTGGTGCCCAATGTGTGGTGACCTGGACCTGCTGGTTAAAACACAAGTTTTGAATAATTACATGTATCATGCATCAATGAAAAAAAAAGTGAAACATTTGTAGATGTAAAAAAAAAAGTATGAATCTTGATTTACTGATCATTAAAGAGATATTTAGTACAAAAGAACAACAAAAACACAATAATGACAGTTTTTGCAGTTAATAAATAACAAACGTAAGAGAGTGCAATGAAATATTAACTTCTAGTCACTAACTGGTGTGTCAGAAAAGTTGCATGTGAGCAAACTGATATTTATTTGTGTTTGTTAAAAAGCAAAGTCATGAAACATACAAAAATGTGAACAACAGCCACAATGTACGAAATTCATTGCATATGATCTGTCATCAAGTAGACCAGATTCAACAAAAACATTTAAAGTTCTTGTTGCCTTGTTATTTTTGACGTATGCCAAAAAGGTGCTGTATTATTCTTTGACTCCTTGGAGGAAGTGTGTAACAGAGTCTGTTCATTTTTTTATGTTCATGAGCTTTTCTCAAATAAAAAAAGAAGTAAAATTGTCATGACATGTCTCTATTGTCAAGAGAACTGAAGCATTAGTATTATCCAACATAATAACTTACCAGTGTTTACAGTAAGTCATAGTGAAAGTGAAAGCAGCTCATAGTCACACTGCTTCAAGCCCTCATGTCTACAGGTGGCAGCAATGTCCTGTTTTAGGCCATTTGATTTTGACTGCGGTTTTGTTGTTTTGCACACTTGTACATTGCAGTCTGTAGGGGGAACTACTGTTATAACCACACTTGTAAATATTTAACGTTTGACTAAGAATGTGCTTTTTTGGTTTGACAGTAAACACAGATTTATATCAGAACATAGATTTGACTATGTGTTCTAGTTTTAATATGTGATGTATTAGTGTATGTTGTTGTTAGTAGATTCATCTGACCTTGGCAGAGTGTATTTTGGCACATACATGAAATTAACAAGTAAAATATATACCAGTATCCCACAAGCTAGCCCTTGATCATTAACATGATTAAATAATAAGATAATTAGATAAAATAATGTGCAACGGTTGTAATTTCCAACGGTTTTGGAAGAAAAAGCAAAAGAGTAGGTGGGAGAGGAAATCTGAGTGGGAGCATCAACAATGAACAAGCACTGACTTGATACTGGCCAGAAGAAGAGACAAAAGAGGTTCCGGACTGGGCAAACACAGGATCTCTGTTAGCTCTGAGTGTTGCTGTCTTTGTTCTGGTAGTTTGGCTGGAGCCCTAAATTGCTCTTTACTCTCATAAATAATAAAGGGGGAATTGTTGTGGAGGTGAACTCAATCAACATACTCCATGAAAGCTCCTAGAGCCCCATGAGAAGTCTTGTTTTGGTATTGAGGCTTGGACAGCAGGTGCGCGTTTAGTTTGGGTGTTTAGGTTCAAGAAGGTGGGTTGATATTGAGTGTGTTTCGTCACCATGGTAACATGGCTACCCTGCTCTAAAACAGGATTAATCTACAGCATGTGATGTACTGTACATCTCTCTAAATATAGCCTTTGAATGGTCAGTTCAATTTTGTTTTCCAATATTTTTTTAAATTAGCATATTTAAGAAACACTGTTGAGTCCATAACACACATTAATACTATGTGAAGCACAACAAGTGTACTGGTAGGAGCATTTGTTTAAACAAATTAAACATTTGACTGCACATCACATTTTGACTTTATCAATACAACACTCCTTGCAATCATAATGAAATGGAAATCTAGTAATCTGGCAAATCTAGTAGTAAATCAAAATCTCGGATCTACCTCCCTGATCTAATAAATGTGCGTAAATAGTACGCCGAATAAAAACAAAAACTTGTGGTACAAATACACAAAAAATTACTTTGGTGTGTTTATGCTACGCGATGGGTAGGATTAAGTTTGTGCAATACACATAATACACATATAAAATAAAATAATGTAAAATGCACATAATTTAGCAAAATCACATTTCCATGACACTGGGTTTGTGGAGTAGATGCATATCATGTACGTGAAAACTGCGTATCATATGCACACCAATAAATATATAAATACCACACGTTTTTATTTGAAATACTGTTTATACACATGTTCATGAGACTGGGCTGGAGCTAAATTAGTGCTAGCTCAAAATAAAGCAAGAGCTCACTCAATTGAAGTTGTAATAGCGTATTTAAGGATTGCAGTGATTTGAATGTTTCCTTAGCACTGAGCAGACAGACATGATTGTTGATTTCTTAAACAAGATATTACAATCACTGCAAGACAAGACCCAACAAGACAAAACATGCTAGGAGAATTCAAAATGAGATCATCAAGAAAATATTTTTGCACAACATATATAGAAAATCCAAAACAAATTGCATAATTGGAAAAATAGTGTCGGGGTGCATTTTTAAATATTTTATCTTATGATCTAGTAAATGTCATTTCAGTTTTACTTTCTGAGTAAAAGACAATGATATCCCTGGACCATAAAAGGTTTTGCACAAACTCAACTGAGTGGCTCCTGTGTGAAACCACATGTGTCTTCAGACCTTAGAACTAAGCATGAATTATTATACAGGTTTATTAATCAATGTTATATAGATAGATATAATATTATATTAAACAATATTATATATTGTTTTTATATGTTTAATTCTAAAATCCATTCCAGAATTTGAACATGTAAATAAATAAAAAAAATACACATTTTTAGTCTTTATTTAGTGCAAACAATAAGTACCACCATAATCAATGATCCAAGTGCAAACAGAGACTATTTTTTTTTTCAAGCCTGACACAGATTTAAGAGATGAACACTGTAATATAATGTGCATGTAGCAGTGAGCTCACGTCACAAGAAAGCATACTCAGTAATGAATTTTGACATTAAATAATTAATAAAATTATTATTTTTCATTACAGTTATGTGAATAGTTAATTTGTTACCTCCACCACTATATAAAACAGTGATTAAACTGACCTGAAAATACCTGTGCTTTAAAAGGTTTCAATGTTGTTCTGATAGACTATATGTGAAAACACCCTAAATTTGACATTATTACAAAGTGCACTTTAAGAAACATGATAATGTACATTATTTATGTCGCTATACCTAAGTGAATTCAATTAACATTAATAAGCACTTTTTATTGGCCCTGTAAGTACACAGGTGCACGTTTATTATGCACTGGGGCCCATGTCCTATTTTCAACACATACAAAGGGACAAAGAAAAGGTCTCCGCCTATGAACCTTTTTTTGTGTGTTTTCCTTTTGCCTTGTGTCAAAACTTGTCACATGAGTCATGGTGTGGCAATAATGGGAGAAGAAATGTAAACACAACCAACAAAAACGTTGTAATAATGAAACTAAAGTTTAAAATGAAAGTAATACATAACCCAGATAAAACATAACTATGACACATGGAACACTGAGCTGAAAGTTTAATCAAATCTAGCTTTATGTATCAATGTTAATTTAGATTATAATAACTGGTGGACTGTAAGGGTTGCTGAGCCTATATTTCAATTTATAGGCTCACATTATAACCAAATTTCTTTTAAAATGAATTAATAGAAACAGGCACCTGTACATTTGCATTTAAACAAAAAAGCTTAAGATTATGCAAAGCACGTGTTCTCTCTTTACTAAAGAACTAAAGTCCAGCTTTGAATGGTTATTATTAGGGATATACAAAAAAAAACAAAAAAACATTTGCAAGCTTGAATGTCAACACAGTCGGAAATGCTGTTCAGACATGCTAGAATCAGATCAGAAAGAGTTGTTGCCGAGTATGTTTTCACATACAAAGAATTTGTTTTGGTGTCACATCTTCCAGTACACAGAGACAACAGCACAAAAAAGAATAAAATAAAACCAAAAAAAAAAAAAAAAAATTGGCACAATTTGTTAAGTATTTGTATCTATTTGATTTGATTTAAATAATAGTTTTTAATACATTTATGTACTCTGATTACTTAGAATCAATATAAATCTGTCAAAAACTGTCAAAACTATTACATTTAATCTCTTAAAATTTATGAATACGGTTTAAAAACATCAGGCTCTGAAACATGTCAGGTCGAATTAGTTACGGATGTACCTGGATGACCTACTGCTCCCTGCCCGTATTCTATAGTAGGCATACCATGAACAATTTCCTAACCCAATCCTTGGGAGGCTCCGTTATATTCGAAAAATGGCGGTGTCAAGAATGAAGACGGGAACAGTCGAATCCATGTGCAAGGGTATTTAATAGTAAGTAGACAGGACAGAGTAAACTGGCGATGTTCAAAACAATGGCGAACGGGGAATCAAAAAACAAAGAATACAAATGGCAAAGACAGGGGAAAATGCTTACAAAGGAAGGACAAGCCATACACAAAGATCAGTAACCAGACCGACAAACCGACTAGTATTTATACAGGTGGTGCTAATTGAATGATGAACCTAACTAGCAACAGCTGTGAGGAGAGGTGCATTATGGGGAATGGAGTCCAGGTATGAAAACAGACACAAAACACAGAGGCTTATTTTAAGTGTAAGCACCTCAGGAAAAAAACGTTTATTGTGATTAAATTACACTTGTTTAACACATTCTAAATAAACCGATGACTTATTGAAAGTTTCAATTTTCGCGCTGTTGTGACAACGCTTGACACGTGACAACATCAATATGGCGGATGTAGTATGTGTGAATTCCATTCATACTACACACATTCATACTATATAGAACGTACTTTTTAATGGTTGGGTAGTACGTTCAATTTTAAATGTAGTACCTACTTAAGCAGTATTCGATTTCGGACGCAGCAGTGGTCTTCTGAATCTCCTCACTATTTTGCATTGGAGCAGCCTGCATCATAATCTATTTGCTAGGTAAGATATATATTATCTGTGCTCAGTGTATATTATTTGACAGATGTTATTGTATATGCATGTATTATTTGGCTAAAATCGTATTACGCTAATATAAATGCACAGACTAGTGTGTAACGGTCAGGCTGGATGTGCCAGTTCAGGTCACTGGATGACGCTTCTTGAACTCTGTGTGTTTTTGTGTCTGTTTTCATGCCCGGACTTATTTCAATGAACTCATGTCTCCGCCCATCCTATCTATTGTTGTGGTTATTCATTCATGTCTCCACCCACCTTGTTTGTTGTCATGACTGCTCATTGTTGCCCCGCCCCTTTTTTTCTTGCATTTAAGTACCTGGATTTACGACTTTGCCTCACCCTGTTGGATTATGTTTACTCCTCGCTCGAACCACGCTACATTTACTGGATTAATCTATATCTCTGCCTTTGATATTCATGTTCGCTGTTGCCTCGACTGTTTTGACTCTGTGTTTGTGTAAGTAAACTAAGTCTGCAAATGGATCCGCACGTCTCCTCTATCATGACAGTGTTTATTTCACTAGCTTGCTAACTGTACTAATTAGGGCTGGGTTGAAATCTGTTTTTCGATTTTAACATTTAAACAATGTCACAGAAAAGCTACTGAGTGAGTATCATCTCTAAACTTGTTGCTTAACTAGAATAAATATAAACAGCATGATTTTGTTAAGTATATGCACTAAATTATATATTTTTTTACTTAACCTGTTCTTGAATGTTATACAATTTTGAATAAATTAGTCTTTAGTATCCTAAAAAAACACAAGTATTGACATCCACTGTTTAAATGTTTGTACTTCAGCAAATTGTAGAATGGAAATAATACAATTAAAATGTATTATTAAAATAAATAACAATAATATAAAAACGGCCTTACATGCATTTTAAATATTTCTTTACATTCTGTAATACACTCACCTAAAGGATTATAAGGAACACCATACTAATACAGCGTTTGACCCTCTTTCTCCTTCAGAACTGCCTCAATTCTACGTGGCATTGATTCAACTTCAATTCAGGTGCTGAAAGCATTCTTTAGAAATGTTGGACCATATTGATAGGATATCTTGCAGTTGAGGGGTGATTTGGGGGATGCACATCTAGGGCACAAAGCTCCCGTTCCACTGCATTCCAAAGATGCTCTATTGGGTTGAGATCTGGTGACTGTGGGGGCGATTTTATTACAGCGAATTCATTGTCATGTTCAAGAAACCAATTTGAAATGATTCAAGCTTTTTGACATGGTGCATTATCCATCAGAGGATGGGTACATGGTGGTCATAAAGGGATGGACATGGTCAGAAACAATGCTCAAGTAGCCTGTGGCATTTAAACGATGCCCAATTGGCACTAAGGGGCCTAAAGTGTGCCAAGAAAACATCCCCCACACCATTACACCACCACCACCAGCCTGCACAGTGGTAACAAGGCATGATGGATCCATGTTCTCATTCTGTTTACGCCAAATTCTGACTCTACCATTTGAAAGTCTCAACAGAAATCGAGACTCATTAGACCAGGGAACATTTTTCCATTCTTCAACTATCTAATTTTGGTGAGCTTGTGCAAACTGTAGCCTCTTTTTCCTATTTCATAAATGCTTTGCTGCATACCTTGGTTGTAACAAGTGGTTATTCCAGTCGAGGCTGCTCTTCTATCAGCTTGAATCAGTTGGCCCATTCTCCTCTGACCTCTAGCATCAACAAGGCATTTTCACCCACAGCAGTGCCGCATACTGGATGTTTTTCCCTTTTCACACCATTCTTTGTAAACCCTAAAAATGGTTGTGCATGAAAATCCCAGTAACTGAGCAGATTGTGAAATACTCAGACCGGCCCGTCTGGCACCAACAACCATGCCACACTCAAAATTGCTTCAATCACCTTTCTTTCCCATTCTGACATTCAGTTTGGAGTTCAGGAGATTGTCTTGACCAGGACCACATCCCTAAATGCATTGAAGCAACTGCCATGTGATTGATTGATTAGATAATTGCATTAATGAAAAATTTAACAGGTGCCTGTTCCATAAACCAAGATTAGAGTATAAGCCAGGCTTATTTCAGTTAGTCTGACTAATTGCCAGTTAATTCGTATTAAAATAAATCAGACTATCTGCCTGGCTAATTTGGTAAACTTGTTTTATGGAACAGGCCCCAGGTGTTCCTAATAATCCTTTAGGTGAGTGTATACTAATTATTGTATGGTTACAACATTAGTTGAGCATGATTTTTCACTCCTTTTTCACGCTTTAGCTTTGTTATTGTAGTGTTATCTCTCATTTGTGTTCCTTGTATTTAGTGATACTATCGGTTGGATTATTTGTGTATGACCTTCGTCTGGATCTGGACTTTCCCTCTGCGTTTCCCTAAGGACTCTTGTATATGGTATTTCGACTTTTTGCTGTGTTTACCGACCTTATTGCCTCTGTTTTTGTCTACGTAACTGTATCTGACATTGATTGAATGCCTTCATTCTGACTCTGAGCCTTTTATTAAAACTGTTGCATTTGAACTCAAACGCCTCACGTCTCTATCGTAATAGTCAGGTTGTATAGTTCAGAATAACTAAATTTAATTCTTATTTTATACTGCCATGCTAAAATAGGTCACTGCCTGGATTTGATTGAGTAAATACTTGGATGGAAGTCACATACATAAAACTCACATCAATAATCATCTAATTCTAGATGCTTCAGTATTTGCTTACTTAAATCCAAATGGTGTGCAGTGTGCATTTAAATAAGCCTACATTTCCAAAATGTCAGAGTTTGTAAACTGTAAATTTGTAAAGTTTGTAAATTTCTGAATATGACACTGTTCCTGGCATTGGAACACTACTAATAGTCTTTGTTTATCCTCCAGGACTATAAAAATGTGCAGAGACCGAGTCTGCAATTGCATAGACAACAGTGGACATCTTTGGTTCAGAGGATGATTGTGTTGGTTCTGGAGACCAACCTTTGGAATTTCTGCCGTGTCACTCTTGGGTGTTTGATGTTTTTTTGAACTGATTTATGTCCTTAACTGAAAGTATGCAACAGAACTCAAGTGGACGTTTTAAGAAAATCCTTGATACAACCAAGCTGTCACCAAAGAACTCAACTGAGATGTCAAAAAGGACAATTGAATTGTAATTTTTGATGTGTTAAGTTTTTTTACTTGACTAAATTTAAGTGTTAAAAGTTTACAATGTAGCTGTAAAATGTTCCTTTTGTACTCATGTACTCCTGATATGTAGTTAAATATGCAAGCAAAGTATTGTGGTGCAGAGCCACTCAACACCTGAGCCATATGGCATTTTTCTGACCACTATCCTTTTGTTCTGAATTATTGCATGTCACAAAGTTAGAACAATGTAATTAATACTGTTATCATCCATTTGCCTCATGTATCAGTCTACCTCAGTTTTGCAGTTCTTAAGGAAAACAATCTTACTAAAATGTTTTTCACAGAGTAGAATACATATATTTTTTGTTAATTTTTTTTTTTCTTGATTGTGGCAAAAATATTTGAAAATAGTGTTTAGTGTCAATGTGCATGTAAATATGAAAGCACTTTTTGTTTCTTCTTGTTGCATACAAGTGTATAAACACTGTGTAGTATGTATTGCTAGCATGCTAGCATGTCTATATATATATATATATATATATATATATATATATATATAGTCGCCACCAGGCAAAGACAACTCGACAAGGGAATTGAGTGCAACTCCCGAAGGGTGGATTTAATAATGAAAGTGACAGACAAACAGTTATAATGACGGGTCTGTCAGAGGGGCAGCTAAAGAGGAGAAGCTGAGGATAAAGCACCAATAGTAACCCGTCAACCCCAAAAAGGCCCGTACCTGGGTTTTGGTGGAAGGCCGGTTGGCCTCCAGAACCGCTTTGACCTTCTGCTCCTGGGACTTGATCATGCCACATCCGACTGTGAAACCCAGGTACTGGGCCTCTGACATGGCAAGATGGCATTTGCGGGGGTTGGCGGTGAGCCCGGCCCTCCGGAGATCCGACAGCACCCTCCGGAGTAAAATAGAAATAGTATTAAATAATGATTAGAAATAATAATAAGATGAAGGATGTACTATAAAGTAGGGTGATAAAAATAAACATTGGTTATTGGCCATATTTTTATTGCACAGTGGGAGAACTATCTGAATAAACGACATCTGGTTAAAGGCTGTGTGGTGGAGAATGTTCAGGAGTTCATTCATGGTTAAACTGATTGTGTTTGACAAAAAAAAATAAAAAATAACAGGAAAAAATAACAAAAACTGGAGAGCAAAACACAGAGACTGCCATCTGCGGTGCCATCTTGTTTAAGATTTATTTACTATTTATTATCATATGGCTTATCAAAAATACCCTTTCAACACCATATTTGATAAGTGTCAGATTACAAGACAGTTAAACAGGGATAGCTTGTTTACACAGCACTTTTCATCAAGATTTGGTCTCTTACATCCTTGCATTACTAAAATGTCAATCTTCAAGGATAAGTTTTACTTTTCATCTGACTGGACATTTTTAAAAGGATAGAGCTGATCCCAGTGGTCCCATTTGGAGTCCTTTTTATAACATTTGTCATAGCCGGGTATTAAAAAAAAAGTTGTTATGATGAACACAGCTGGACTTACAAAATACAATAAAACAAAATGGAAAATATAAACAAGAGCACAGGGATCAACACCAGAGAGTGCAAACAAGAGCACTCAGTGCAGAAGGCAGTATGAAAAGGAAAGTGATTAGAAACCCAGGAGAGTAAGAGTGAAACCATTGAGGACATGACATTTATTTAATGAAAATATAATTATTCTGTGGGTTTTTGTGTAGAAGTTCACAAATCCCAAATGTCAATTCTCATATGAAAATGTCATAATTTGCCTTCACAATTCTTGTAATGAATTAATCCTTTTCAGTCCAGCCCTGATTTGCAGCTGTGAGAGTACATTCTCATGACCACATGAGGACATGATCTCAAAATACAAAATGACAAATACATTCTTCAAGATGGTGTTGGAAGCATGTTAAGCCAAAAATATTTTAGCCTTTTCACTTCTTCTGCGGAAGTGCCATGTGAAGTAAAAGCTTAATTTACTTAATCATTTTAATAAATATGAAATCTTTTTATTTATTTATTTTTTTGCAAGTGAGATGAATTAAGTAAGGGATTGTCACAATGGAGGCGTGCAGATCAATTTGCATACTTTTTAAAAAATCATGGTAAGGAACAGGCACGGTCGATCAACAGCAAACAGAACAACGTAGACAAAGAAGAATCAATGTCGGGCAGGCAACATCAATCACAAAACAGTGCAAAATAGAGAAACCAGGAAAACAAACATGAGAATGAATGCTCAGTAGTGACAGCCAAGGCAAATTACTTTGCGATTGACTGACGAGTGAATCTGGCTTTTATGCTTGTGACAGTGAGTGTGTGGGTGTGGTTAATGACCTGCAGGTGTATCTAATCAGGTGGTGGTGTGATGTTGGGTAATGCAGTCCAGATGATAGTCTGAGAGTCTGTGATAGGTGTGATTGGATTGCCCTCTGGTGGAACCCAAAGGAATTCCAGCCGAAACTTATGACATAGCCCCTCCCCTAAGGAACGACTTTCAGACGCTCCCACCACAACTGTCCAGGGTGGAACGGAAGGCCAGGACAGCACAAGAGACCAGAGCAAAGCAGACGTGACTGTTTGAGAGAGCATATAGAAATTAGTAGGGGCTTCTTTGGTCAGAACAGGGCAGTTCAAGAGTTCCAGGCTGGCCTCCGAGGTTGAAGTAGGATAGTTCAACAGTTTAAGAATGGTCTGCATGGTGAAGAAGATTTGTATTAACTGAAATATAAAGGAATCATACTAAAATTATTGTACTATTAAAAATATGGAAACACTGTAACCCTGTCACGGATCGCTCCTCTGTGGCCCTTCCCGACCGCCAGCAGCGGGAACCCTCACCTGAGTTTTAACGTTCCCAC
>JAUYWG010000157.1:214819-306833 GCA_034779775.1 Enteromius afrohamiltoni | reverse complement strand
TGAGCTCTTCAGGCAGTTCCTTTGACCTCATGATTCTCATTTGCTCTGACATGCATTATGAGCTGTAAGGTCTTATACATACAGGTGTGTGGCTTTCCTAATCAAGTTCAATCAGTATAATCAAACACAGCTGGACTCAAATGAATGTGTAGAACCATCTCAAGGATTATCAGAGGTGTGTACATTAATGAGGAAAAAAAAAGAACTTAAATGATTTAAGCAAATGGCTGCAATATTACAAAGAGTGAAAGGGGGTCTGAATACTTTCCGTACCCACTGTATATACATTACGTACATTTATAGAAGAAGACTAAAGACCAAAAATGAATTGCCTGGTAAGAGCATTTAATCCATTTGAAAAAGATCTGCACGCGGCAGCTTTACTAGAACAGATTGCACAATGTGAGAAGTTTAGATGCCTGCCAATAGTTTACCATAAAGCTGCTGTTTGAAGTCTGAGCTCCTCTCCTCCATTAAAAACATCATGTTGAGAGTCGGTGGGGTAATTTGTGTGTTGCTGGAAGATGGCCAGCTCAGCCCAGGCTCAGTATTGTAGTGCTTAGTTTCTGCACTGGCCCACAAAAATGTCTGAAGCCAATAAAGGGAAGAGAAAATGAGAGAAACAACACTCTACGAACCACTTAGTGTTTTTCTGATATCTGGTGTCTGTTTTTGCTTAAATTCATGTTAAGGAGGTTTGGGACAAATATTCCTTTTTTCTTTTTTTCTTTTTTTGCAATAGCGAGCATTAGCATAATCATTTAATAAAATTATGAATGTCACTCCAATCACCACAACTGCTTTTTGTCAACAAACGCTTTGCCAAGTTGTCATTTTTATGCGCTACATTCTCATCTAATTGAAGCCAGCCACAAAAGAAGTAGTTTTTTGGAAATCTAATGAGAAAAGTGAGGTAATGTAAAACAATATTTTCAAATCCCCAACAGGAGAGGTTATTTGTGGTTAATAATAGTACTGTTTTGTGACAATGCAAGACACATGTTCAAATGGAAGGCGTAATAGTGCACTGTAAAATTTAATTAGTTGACCCTCCTCAAAAAAAGCATGCAAACCGATTGCCTTGAAAAATCTTACAAAGGTTTATTTAGTTCTGCTAACTCATGTAACAGTTCCTGCAAATTTCTTGTATTTACTTAAACATCAGTCTAGTTTACTTGCTAAAAGCATGCAAACCTATTGCCTTAAAAAAGAAAGTAAGAGTTACTCAGGAAATTGAGTGATCTAAACATCCATTACAAATGAATGATAACAATGTTCTTTATAACACACACATACAGTTTTAAACAAATTTAAGGTAGTGACAGTTCAAAGTTAAATGTAATGATTTTACAGTATTGGGTAATCCACATGCAGCAGAAATCCAAATGTAGCAGTAATTCAAACGTGGCACATGACAGCCCGTAAGCAATTGGTTGAGGCAGATTCTTTGTTCAGGAAAGTTGAGGCAGTACTTTCCTGAACAAAGATGGCAGAAGCACAGGGTCAAGGCAGAGAAGATCTGGAGAAGTCACTTATTTTCAGTGATAGTCAGAACCCCAACAGACACATATCATTAATTCACCCAAACTTTAAATACTCAACCATGACTTTTATTTTTTGAACACAAATGAAGACTAGAAGTTTCTGTCCTTCAACTGAATTCACCCAAAACCTGATCGTATAAAGCAATAATGTGTCTTCAGAAGACTTGAGCCTGCTTTTCCACTTTTGGGACAAACCATTCTCATTGCTTAACCATTTTGTTCCGGCCCAAGCTGATACGGATGTGTTTTAGTTTTTTCACTGTTGGACTGTTAACAGTCTGTGCTTGTGTGGCAACAAATGTGGTGCTTTGCAAGACTTAAGATGTGGTACCAGATGTAAATAAATGAAATATTTCTTTCAATTTTTATTTATTGATTTTTTATTACCTTGTTTGCTTTATTCAAATCACATGCATTGATATCACATCTCAGTAATATAACAGCAAAAACAAAGCTGATTTTCCCACATTTATGTATTTGTTTAAGGTGCAACTATGAGTACTTTGCGGTTGTAGAAGTATCTGAGGTAGTCACAAAGTAAAACAGGCTGGTCTCTGATGGGTGTGAAGTTTTGTTAAATCTGGGTTCTAGAAGTAAAAAAAGATACAAGTAAGTTTTAAACGTAAAGAAAATACAGTACAAATATTAGTGAAAGTCTTAATTAAGAAGTCATCATTGCTTAATTTACAATTAAAACAATTTACAATTAAAATATCAACATACATTTTAGGGGTTGCAGGATGTAAAAGGTCCTATTTGAAATTATTTGCAATTGTCAATAAAGAGTAGCAGTGTTTATGCAGTCAAAACTGCTGGGTATAACAGCTAATAAAATAGCTCACCTCCAGTGTACTGAGGCCTGTATGATGAGACACTGTTCAGAAGGCCGTTGTCCTAAATATGAAAAATAATTCTTCAGTTAAAAGCAAGGTCCACAAGTTTTGTGGCTTGTAGACAACATTATTTTTTGAATATCTGCATGCTTTACAGAAAGAAAGAAAGGCATTTCTATAAACATCTATTTGACTATATCTCAGTCATTAAACCAACTCAAAAGCAGCATTTCCTATTATTACTATTTCCAATTACTGAAAGACCACATGTACATGATTGTTATGTATTAAAAATATGCATTAAAATACATATAGCTAACATTTTAAATTGAAAAAACACTTTAAACCAAAAAGTGATTAAAGCATTACATTCTTATAAAATTATAGTGGGAATACCACAAAAGATTACAGTTGGCCTAAACAATTAATGTTAACTTCATTAGTAAAATAAAATCTATCAGTTGCACCTAAATATTGACTTTAAAACCTGCTGAAAGCTTTTTAAGCTTACCTTATTACTTTTGTGCAGAAACAATCAGTCTTTATCCAGTGGCAGTCGCTCTCCTTCTTCCCGGTTTCAGTAATCTCGGCGTCAGCGAGCATATTCAAAACGTTGCTTGCTCGCATGCGCTAACCGCCGTTACTTTTTCTGTTGTTTTCTTATCAACAATATCAACGCATTAGCGCACAGCTGCCTCCCACTGGTAAAGTAATGTCATTAGTTTTGTTGTGGTGACCTGAATATTCTTAGTAAGGCTTACTCATACCAGCAAGCAAGTCATTTTACTCGTCAAAAATGATCTGTAACTTCCTAGTAAGTATAACAACTAAGTACAACATTAAGTACAGCTCTCACTGCAAACATCTCCACCAGCGTACTCAGAACTGACTTTCTTAGCTTTTCCCAGAACCCTAATGAGGATGGGGAGAAAATGAGTCTTCTATTTTGTCTATTTGTATATAAACCCATAGCAACTACACATTGAGATTAGATTGACTGGCTAAGGTTTTGCTGCCTGGGATCCCATCAGAGGCTGATGTCATTTTCTTTAGTTTGCTGGTTCTAGCAATCCATATAAACTGAAACATTCCATATGATATTAAACCAAGCTGACCAAGAATGTCTGAACTATTAACATCCCACCCAATGGGGTGATGTCGGACCAGTGTGGCTGATGGTTTGCAGAGCGCCACACACTTATATGATCTGAGCGTGGTTTACTGTATTACAACAAAATGGCTCATTTAACAAATCAAATCTTCAAAGGAGTCACTCTCTCCAGTGAGCAGGAGAAATGATGAAGCAAATGTTTCCTAAGCAGAATAAATTAAACTTATGGGGCAACAACTCAAAGAGAGGAACAAGATGCACCTTGCAATGCAAAGCTGCCTTCACTTTGTGTGTTTACAGTGTGGTTTATGAAGGGTAAAGCCAAGTTTCAATACAAGCTTTAACCTAATACAGAGTGCGGCAGACTCTTTGCATCATTCTTTATGAATTTTAAAGGTTCCTGTTACTCAATGGAGCAAGTGTTTTTTTCGGTTTCCACAAGAAATAAAGTAATAAAGGTTTAGAATGACATGAGGGTGAGTAAATGATAAGAAAGAACTTTCCCTTCAACAAGATACATATTGAACAAGAAGCAGGGAACCTCTGTTTGGGAACAAGAAACACTGTAATTGTTTTTCCTGGAGTAAATTCTTATAGTACATAGTTGCCGCTATTTCATTGCTCTGATTAAGAGTTGTGTGGATTTGTCAAAAGAAAAAGTATGCACTGAACACATTGAATTAATGAGCACGAGGGGAGTTAGGTGCTCTATATTACAACATACTTGCCACTTTTTTCATTAACTTGCAATACATCGCATACTTAGCTTGTGAAAATGTTTTCTTTGGCAGGAATTAAATATCATGCTTCATATCATTTGTCACCTTTCTATAATTACCACACATCCTTTTATGTACATCTGTTTTGATGTAATCTAATACAGCTGTATAACTTGGACAGTGTTTGATTGTAATTACATTAGGGCCTCTAACTCTGGCAAATTTCAGGATTAAATCGAACAAAATGTCTTGTTTAAGTTACAGATTTTGTAAATCATGATGAAATGTGTTTTCAGAACTGTTTAAAATGAAGCAACATTCAGCTGAGATTAACAGGAGGTCTCCCTCTCATTTGAAAAGTGCCAGTGCTTTTCTGTGTTTAAACCTCAAGAGTGTGTAATGTACTGTAGGAGAACCGGAGCGAACCGACATAAGTATCCAAGCAAGTAAAATATTAAAATACTGAAAAAGGTTTTGAGCTTGTGCCTATTGTGATGATGCTAGCAGTGCTGATAAATGTTCCAAGCATAAAATAACAAAAGTCTGATGAGGCAGTTGCACCTGAAGATATAGCTTGACCAAAAATAGAACAAATGTGGATGATTGTTGTGAAAGACCGAAAGCGATGAGAAAAGACAAAAGCATGCAAACAGATGACAGAGGCAGCAAACATTCATCACTGGGAATTCTCAGTTAAATAAAAAAGCTTGCATGAAATCTTCCTTACGACGGTATATATATATATTAGGGATGCTCATTTCGGTTATTTCTCATAACCGACAGCTGACGCTCGTTCACCGACTATTAACCGGTTAACTGGCAGCATTATTTTAAATGAGAATTATATTCAGTTGGAAAGGATAAGCGCCTGTGACCTGTTAAAAATAGTAATATTTGTTTTCTGCAGATACATTGTACATGCGCAAAATCTAGCAAATAACAGAAGATTATAAAGGATAAATAGGCCTATACGAGAAACATATAGCTATTTTACATAAATAATAAATCAAAAAAGCGAAAGAAAAAAGCAACAGTGACCCAATTAATGTCCAAGATGGCAACGTCCATAAAAGTCACTTTCTGACATGACAGGAGTTCAATCAAGGCAAGAGTTCTTTTATCAAATCTTCCTTAACTGACAGCAGATTTTTTATACACTATGAGTAGGTAAAATACTGAACTAAATAAATAAATAAAATTACATTTTAAACCGTTGAACTGATTGTATTAATCAGTCCGTTAACGGTTAAACGGTTAAAATGAACATCCCTAATATATATAAATATTTACACATTAGAAATGGCTGTGGATCACAATGATGCATTTTGAATCCAGAATTGATTTCCCCCCAATATTTCTCCCATTAATACATCTTTCATAGTAGCACATGAATATTTCGAAGAGTTCATTATTAATTCTGTAAGAATCTAAAGGGTATTATGGCTATTTTTAGTCTGTTATTCTTTTTTAAAGTTTTCCTTGAACCATTAGTAAATTCCATTTGGTTTGTTGACCCTAATTCCAAGTGCCTGGGAAATCCTCCATGGCCTCTGCCTCAAATCTCAGGGAAACTGAAGAGTTCATTAACTTTCCAAGCAAAGCAGATCATTTTAATAAAACTTTAGAAAAGAGGCCCAGGGTCATCAGAGACCTGCAGCATTATTCACCCTTGATTTTAATTACGGAAGCCTCGCGAAAGCAGAAAAAAAAATGAAACCGAAGAGAGATCTAATGCCAGCTTGACTGAGTCCATCCTGTGAATCTGTCAAAAAACATGTCACTTTAAAACAACATATTTCAGCACATATATGACCTTCAGCCTTTTTAGACTCATCTTTTGCTTTTGCACACAAAGATGTTTGTACAAAATTCTGCAGTTAAATGCATCATTTGACCAGCCAACATATCCCAACAGAGCACACCTCACCAATGAGAGTAATGGGATGCTGAAAGAATCAAGTCTTGTCCACAGGAGAAAGGAAGTGAAAACAAAAAGAAGTTCTCTTCCCTCAATAAGACACATAGCATGGGGGTTAGCGGAACACACAGTTGGATGATGAATGTCTGTTTGCATTCCAAGTCGACAGGAGAATCATACGAGAGCCCAGAGAGGGGTAAATGTCAGTCTGGAGTGTGGTAGAATGGATATGTTGGTTAGGTTATGCATTTTTGTAATGCCTTTCCATGCAGTGAATATTATTATATGCTCATTAATCTTTTTCTTATTCATCAGGTGGAATGTGATCTGCGGTCAGAGAACTGAAAAAAAAACATTCACTTTTACATTAATTAAAGATGTTTGAATTTGCATGAAAAGTATATGCCTAAATCAATCAGTCTTCATCTGAACATTTTAAGGTGTTAAAAATCTGCTGTTTATACTATAGCCTTTATATAAAATATACCACAAAAAGAGTTTAATTGGTTACATTTGCAAACTTTAAAACTAAAGTTATGCCGTATAAAAACACTTCAAAAAAATCTAATATAAATCAAACTTCTTTACAACCTAAGCTGCCTCTATATAACAGCAGGGTTAATTGCTTTGTTGTGTGGATGTTGTAAATGAGGACTCATGCATGCGGGAAAACAAACACCTTCTGTTCAGCCTTCAAGTATAACATTCTCACACAATGCAAAAACATTCCCCACCGTCTTCATTGTCAGATTGATGGATGCTTTTATTTATTTACCTATTTATCTGTTTGGGAAAACAGAGCCTTTAACTTTCAGCACAGACCTAATATTATACCCAGAGCTAAAGCTGGAAGTAAATGATCCTAAGCCGTCACGGACAGCAGCAGAATGGACCTTGTTATGAGGAGACGCTAAGGTGTGACGGGGGGCTTGTTTGCACAAAGCATCTTGCCCCACGGCAAGGATCGGCAAGAATAGCCTCTCTTTTCTTCTGGACAGCTCCCAGGTAAGAGTGGTGTCTACAGCCAGTTGCACACCTGTGGAAAGCTGCTGGCTTGTTCCCTTCCTGTCCGTCCTCCCCCTAACCTCAATTCCTCTCACTCATCTGACCTGTAACGAGGATCAGATCACACCTCTGCTCTGTTTGTTTGGCTTGTCCTGTCAAACCATCCCCCAAATGAATCCCAATAACTCTATGTCAGAAAGATGTAACCTTCCTCCTCCGCCCCTCCCCCATGCACCCACATCCCTGTCCTTGGGCTGCATGCTGACAGAGACTCATGGGGGTTGAGGAGCACAGGAATGTGAGAATTCTTCCTTTGGACCTGCTGACTCCTTCATTTGAGGGGTAACGCATTAAGAATGGTCGCCGGCTCATCTAATTGGTTCCTTTGTGGTACTGTGTGAATTTCTTTGTGAAGAAAACAGCCAGCTAATCGCTTAGCCATAGTATTTTTGGCTTTTCTAAGGAAGCGTCAAGTGATAAATTGTAGACTTTGGGCCCTTAAGACCAAACCCAGTCGCTCTTTTCACCTATGGTGTTTAGATTCAGTACCCTTCATACCTTTGCAGGCTTTTCTGTGAGAGATGGGCTTGGACATGTCTCTGTAGTAGCCCTCCTTGCAGTAGTGACAGTGGCGGCCCGCCGTATTGTGGCGGCAGTTCAGGCAGACTCCTCCGCTTTTCCTCCCGGAGAGTTTGTAAAGCTCCATGTTGAAACGACAACGCCTCGCATGGAGGTTACAGTTGCAGGCTGCGGAAAAGGAAACAAAGAAGATGCATTTGTTTAAATAGTGTATCAAACATTTCAAGCCATGTACATTTAAATCAGAATATCTGAATTCCAACTAGTCCTTTTTTGTCCGTTTAGTTTGAGCACAAATTTAAGGACTGTGAGCAACACAGGCATAATGCTACAAGATAAAAAAAAAAAAAAACATCATTAGTATTAATAACATAATATGTAGAAAGAATAACAACGCATTTTAAAGTGTTTACAATTTTGCTATGTTTTTTTAAGGCTTCGTTTATTTGTGCTAAAATACTATAATATTGTGAGCTAATTTAAACATTTTAAATTACTGTTTTTTACTATTAATATTTTAATATACTATAAAATGAAATTTCTTCTGATGGCAAAGCTGAATTTTCAGCAGCTGTGGTCCAGTCTTATAATTCTGAAATCATTCTAATATGCTAATGTGGTGTTTAAGTAACATTTCATATTTTTATCATTGTTAAAATGTACCGCTTTTGATTCAGTGATGAATAGAAAGGTGAAGGGAAGAGCATTTATTTAAAACAGTCAATTTATTTGCAATACATTTAGTCACTTTTTGATCAATTTAATGCATCCTGGCTAAATTAAAAGTATGAATTTCTTTCTAAATAATAATAATAATAAAATACTGAACCAAGCTTTTTAATGCCAGTGTATTTCCAATATTCAAACACACAAAAAATATTTTTGAAATAAGTAAATTAGTTTACATTTAATTGGTGTTACAATAATTATGTAATTGATTGATAACACTTTTCACTTAAATGAAATCATTTTAGATTAATTTTACCACATGTACCTTTTCAGATTACCTGGATAAGCTATTTACTAGATATTTAGACATGCAAAGCTATAGTAAACCTGAGAAAAAGTAAATTACACAAATATTTCTATACTGTTTATGAGCACCTGTACGTCACTGCCCGTATTTAATCACATGATTAAAGCATATCTTATATTGTGAAAGTCATTAGACTGTCTAAAGTTTTCTGATCATTATGCAGTAGAGATACAGGCGTCAGTTTGACAGCTATGTCTTCACCAACTGCAGTAAATTAAGAGTCAGGGAATTAACTTCAGATAATGAGGTCAGCTCCTGAGCTTTTTCTCTGACCAGGCCTGCTCTTTCCCAATGATGCCAAGCAATATCAGACAAGGCCTCCAATTACCATTTCATTCCCAATCCCCACCATGCACAGAAATCCGTGCTCTTGCTTGTTTACTAATGAATAAAGTTGCTGCCACCAAGTTTAATTACTGTCTGATGTTTATTCATGACTGATTTGTGTGCAGACATGTTCTCTTTCATTAAGACTGGGTGAGACATTGGTGTGGCTCCTCCTCATGTATTATTCAACAATAAATCCCAACCCTCCTACCAAAATGCTTTGGGCTGTTCAAGCACAGACAACTGCTGGCGAGGCATAGCTGATGCACATTCTCTGAGCAACTTCAACAGATTGTTTATTTGGTCTGATGCTAGGACTTCAAGACAAAATAAGCATTTTCATGAGATGGCATAACAACTTACAAAATCAAATGCATGAACTTCACCAAAACTGGAACTAAAACACTGTTGTTGTTTTTTTCTACTGATTTAATATGATTTTGCAAGCTTTATTTTCATGAAAATAGTCTAAAACAACTTGATGCCAAGGACGATCAAATATGATGAACCCCTTGCACAGTTTAAACAAATGAAAAGTATAAAAACGTGTTATTTGCAGATATTTTTAAATAATTAGCTACTAAAGCCAACATTTTAATTATTGAAGTATGAGCAGAAAAATATTTGCTTTGCATTTATAGCACCATAACCAATCCTTAATATACACTGTTTATTACTCAGCATCTTCGTGTGACAGTACATTACAAATGCATGAAATTTCAAATAAAAATATGTACTGTATCATTTTTTTTTTTTATTCAGAAAAAGTATTGGTCCAAAACACACAGAAAATGTCTATATTTTTATATATTCAATATTTAATTTGAGTTGTTAACAGAAAATAATAATAATAATTACAATGTATCTAATGATACAATTTTTTTTCACAAAATATAAAAATAATGTTTGGGTATTAATTACATTTATTTTTTATTCTTTAGACTGCCTTGAGGGTATGTTCCGTTTATTAATTTCTAATTATTATGCACCTTCTTATTTCAAGGAACAATCAGACATTTTAATTCTTATTTTGACGTTGTTAACACTGTCTGTGTAAGTCACTTGTTTACAATGCCATCTAGCTGGTAAAAAGTGACTTTTTTCTTCTTCTTCTTTTTTGGTAAAACTCCACTTAGCATTTACCTAAATACTCTATAAATTGGCTCATCTCCACAGATTTTCCACTTGCTGCCAAAAAAATTAAACTTAGAATAGGTTTTCTGAGATGCCTGCAAGACACAAAGGATGATAATTTGGCCTGTCCTAGAAGTGTCTCCTCTTCAAACTTACTCCATGCATGGCTTGTTTGCTTTCAAACAGGCATACTGTTATTAATTCTGCCTGCTTGTTTGGATCCCAGTGGAAACTGATCCTTCCTACCCTCTAGCTATGGATTATTCACTTTTGCTAACAAGGCAAATGAAATCCACTATGCAGCCTCCAGCCTCTTTAAATTTCTACAGACTTGCTAAACTTATTGATAAACAGAAAATCCAAGTTGTTTTCTCTGAAATTAAAAAAAAAAAGTACTACATTTCATTACTTTTTCAAGGCACAAAAATCCTTTTTAATACTATTGGACAGACATAAAACTGAGAAAACTAATCACAACAGTATGTTTTACCAAAGTAATCAGAAAAATCTGGTATTACAATGACATCACTCAAAAACCTTTCAGCTGTATTCGTTCTTTCTTCATAACATGATTTAAAATAATCTGTAGTAAAAGAAGTGATGTTTTATATGGATTGGGCAGCATGCGCTGTCTTAGATTGTAATTTGTTGCAGTTACAATTAATGCATATACTTAAAAATTTAATTAAGCAAGACTTGATTTCATTTATAATTTACTAAAAGTTTCAGACTTTATGTATATATATATATATATATATATATATATACAGTATATGATTTATCAGTTTGAAAACCCGGTTGTGGCTACGCACCTAAAAGAGCTCCACTGGAAGGAAATTGCACTGTCAACATGCGAGGCTATTGGTAGTAGTATTTGGCTCACACTGCTTCCTCTTGCCCTCCGTCATGAAAAAACAACCTCAACACACATAGGGCAGCTGGAAAAAGCTGTTTCAGTACCTCATCTGGTTTCCTCATGATTGAGATTGTGATTGTTGTGATACGCCCCTGTCTGTTTGAACACACACACACAAAGCATACGGCCTCCTCGCACCTGCTTTTTTGCAGGCATGCAGGATTCAGGGTGGTTGCCTCTCAATGGGAGCAAACACAAAGCGGCTGTACATTATATGTCGCCCCCCACAACCACCTCACTCAGACACATTTTGTCTCACTTCTACAGCTTGCGATTTGCTCATTTTGCCCTTTCACACCTTGCTGGGCCTGCATATTTCCCTGTATCTTTGAAGTGCTTTCAGACCCACTAATCTTCTCATGTCATCTACCTTAAAAGCATGATCATAATTTAAATGTTGCTTTATGTGACGGAACAAGATTACAGAAGCTTTTGGAAGTGGGAGGAAAAGCTCATCCCTATGGCGGTGCTTCCTAACCACAGAATGGAAGATTACCTAGTTGTTCAGCCGGGCTGGTGAACGCAGAAACCCTCATCAGCGAAGCCGACAAAACAAGCTATTCACACTTGTAGCTACACATCCACTTAGCCGATAAACTCCAGGCAGAGATAAGGGGGTGTGATGACTCTTCTGATTGGCTGGCTTGAGGAGAAAGCCAAACCAGATGCATTTTGTCTCCGTCCCCTCTTTAGTTCAGCTCAGCTCACAGAGAGGCTGATAAACACGTACAGCCGTGAGGAAAGAGTGTAAGGTGATAGCTTTGGAGTGCAGCTAATTGGTTTTGACTGTCTTAAGAATGTTCTTAGAAGAGTGTTAGAATCTTGATTTTGTTTTGCTTGTTATTTGTTGGCACCTTTTTACCTTTGAAGGAAAGTAATAAGAGATTTTTAAAAAGAGTTCTTGTTAAAAAAAAAAAATAATAATACCGATATAAAACTTTTGAGCAGTAAATATTGTATTCCTCCTGCCAAACATGAGAATTCCTCAATCTCTTACTGTTTGATTAGTTGGCAAAGATTAAGTTTTGTTTTGTTTATTTATTTATTTATTTTCCATATGGATGCATTTAGTTGAAGATTGTGAAAAAAAAGCATTACAGCATCTTGTTTATCAGGTGTGAGTACATTTAGGATTATATTTTTGTTAACCTGACCTTATTTCAAAAAGCTTTAGTGTGCTAAACTCATAAGCTATTTTCTCTTCTCTTCCTGAAATGTATGAACATACCAATAAGCAGAATTGGGGAGTAACTACTTACATGCTATAGAATTACGTAATACTAAGTAACTCGAAATAAGTACAGTTACTGACAAAAAAGAATGCCGTTAAATTGCAGTTATGAAAAAAGTACATCTAAATGTTCACACAACCACAGTCAGATTCTTTCATAAATTGTATTGACCTCTCTAAAATATGCGATATATTTCCTATTTCGGTTTATTTTGGTTTTTCGGTTTATTGTTAGAGACCAGTGTTTTCTAGCAAATGTGTTATTTCAAAAGCAGTATCATATCTTGTTAAGATTTTTAATCTGTATCTAAACTCAGAATCATCTCAATGAATAAGGTGCTAAAGTCTGATTTTGTTGTTGCTGTGCTTTAAATTAAATGATAATAATCCTAATACAAGTGATGAAGGTTTTTGAATGTCTGAGAGTAATCAGTGTCGAATACCACTATAAGGTTAACCCTGCCTGCTTTAAATGTTTCATTAACTAATTAACAATTGAAAAGTAATCACATGTAATCTGTTACATTACTTTAATAAGGTAACCGAAAGGTTACACAATTTATTACATTTTAAATACGAACTTGCAGTCTATAACCTATTACATTTCCAAACGTTCCCAACACCGCCAGCGAGTGAGAAGATTAATGCTAACTCTCTTACACTCGTTGTAAAAGTGTGCTGTATAAACAGTGTCAGACTAGAGGCCATTGGTAATTCTCCTCAGTTATCAGGGATATCAGTCCAGCACTCAACACTATTGGCCTTTTTTCAACGGGCCTGTCAGACAGAATGAAGCTAAAAAGACGTCACCCTTTACACATAATTCAAAGATTACAGCTGTTGTTACAACAATTTGAGTGAAGGGTGAAAAGAGTGTCGAACATATCAGATTTCAAGGATTTTTAGCTTATACTGTAATGAATTTAATGTAAAAACTTATGGAAATCTATACAAAGACTTTAAAAAAAGAGTAAAATATCTGAAGCTATTATAATAGGAGGTGATTGCACTATTTTTGCACACTTTTTTTATGAATGAAACAACACGCTTGGTGAAGCATTACTAAAATGGTGGTGCACTAAATCAAATGGGGGTTAAAACAAACCCGCATTCCGTGACTTAGAGCTAAAGAATCCACTCACAGCTCATACATCCTTTAGCAGTGAAACATCTCAGGCATGTAATATCTGTCTGTTCCGACACCGTCTCAGGTGTGAGTCCTGACCTTCAGTGTCAAAAATCACCACTCATATGTCATGAACTCCGGGGCGTGAGATCTTTCCTGTATCGTGGGTCGGTGCCACCAGACTCAATACCAACACCTAACACCGAGAAGTTAGGCCGAGGGGTGCTATCCTTACTGGGCTTTTAAACAAACATGGTAGAAGACCCATCCATGCCTAGTTTAGTTTTAATCTTCATGTGCCCTTTTAAGTAATGCGATTAGCCCCCAAGCCCTGTAAGACTTAATGAGAAAATATTAGATATCACCACATCAGCCTTGTTTTGGTTTGGTCGTCTTTCAGCAAAGTTAAGCACGGGGAGTGCTTGGGCGCTTGTATGACATGTGTGTGTGTGAGTGGAATGTAAGAGTGCATGTGTGTGCCTGCACATGCGTTTTTCAAATGTTGCGTCAGTTCAAGGCTTTTGCTCTGGGCCTTAAATCAATACTGTTAAAAAAAGTTTCCCTAAGGAACGTATGCGTTTTCTTCATCACTGAGACAATGATGAACGTTTGCATTGTGGTTCTGTGGTCAACCAAAGATACTCAGTGGTTTGGACTGAGAGAAATAAATAAGTTATAGCATATATTTCTCCTGACTCTGATATTGTTCCAAAGCTTATTTTGTTTTACTTACCGAAAGTAAAAAAAAAAAGTAGAAATTATTTTTTCTAATAACTTTTTAAAATACAATATGAACACAATATCTACATTGTACTCATTGTACTTGGTGTAGTTAAGGCCACCTAAAATAAATTGTGACCACTTATACTATTAAAGACGGATCAATTAAGTTGCATAATTATAGTCTCTGATGTCTCTCCCCTTCTTATATTTCTACTGTTTTTGTAGTTTTTTCATTTGAGGCTTTCTGGCTGAAAAGCTATATGAATGTATTGTTGACATATTGCTTGGTGATTGTTAAACACATGTTGCATTTTCATTTGCTGCTCTTGAGAGTATTGAAAATGTATTGAAAATGCGAAAGACCACACCGAAGCTGATTATCTGATTCACACTCTCTGGGATGCCCTTTTATAGGGAAATGATCACTTTATTCATAACTCTGTTTTTCACAAAACAAATAATGTTTCACATTCACAGTCCAATAATAGCAGATTTTTTTATATATATTATTAAGGAACACAACAAACACAGATACACTGTACAGTTTGTGCTTGTATGGTATCTTCTTTCAAATTGCCATTCTTACCCCCAGTTTCACAGACATGGCTTAAGCTAATCCCAGACTAAATTGCATATTTGAGCTGTCTCAGATGAAAATATCTTGCTCTGACATATCTTAAAACATGTCAGTGTCATTGTTCTGTGTTAAGATAAGGCCTTATAAGGCATTTTTTTTAAATATCTTAATCAAACTAATGCCTAGTCCTGGCTTAAGCTAAACCCTGTTTGTGAAACCGGGCCTTAGTTCATAACACAGACTGTAACTGCACACAATCCCTGCTTTTTGTTGTCTGTTAACGCAGACAGTGCTTTCAGGAAACTTACAGCAGAACAATGTATGTATCTACATACTAAGGAAATCACCTATAAAGCTGTCCAAAAAGTCATTTAGCAATGCATATTTCTAATCAAAAATTACGTTTTGATATATTTATGTTAGTAAATTCACATAACATCTCGATGGAACCTGATCTCTACTTAATATACTAATGACTTTGGTAATGGTTATAAAAAAAAAAAGTATTTTTGCCTACTGCTACAAATATGTCTATGTGACATATGACTGATTTTGTGGTCCAGGATCACATATATAGTGTTATAAAGTATAATGTAAAACTATGAAATCATATTACACAATAGTTTATAGTTTATAATTTTTTTTTAACATATCACGGTGAATTAAAAGCAATACTGGATTCTTCCCAAGACCCTGACATTTTGTCACTTACGCTGTCTTTTTGTCAACAAGAAACATACCTGTCTGAGATTATTTATTCTTTATGCAGACAGCTGTCTGCACCCTCGTGAAGCAAAATGTAAACATTAAAAATAGCTCTTAAAAATATAAACAGCTATTAGCCAAAATTATGACTAAAATCTGGAATGCTTTTAATGAGTCCTGAAAAAGTGAAAACCTACAAATCACATGTTTAGAGAGTGAGGTACCACCTCTCCTCTCCTCCAGTCCTGCAGTGAAAGAGTCTTAGATTTCCAAACTATCACCTTGGCATGAAATAAACAAATAAAAGATTAGAAGAGTTGAGGCAGCCAGGAAAAGAACATATTACCATCTGACTCTTTGATCAGACGAACTGGTGTGGACACACTGGAGAATAACAGCGGGGGAGGATCACGTCCCACACGTCAACAGTATACTTTTAACAGGACGCACATTTCATGTAGTGCCTCTCTTCTCCACCCAGCATGCTGAGAGAGCTGAAGAGCGCTCAAGCTTTTGTTTCCACCTGTATGTGAACCCCAGAGTCAAACGGATCTGACTCAAGCCCTTTGAGTCCTAATTCAAGACAAATGTGAGGGCTGTCAAACAGAGAATCACTCCACACGAGCAAAACTCTCACACACACGCACTCACCCAAACACACACGGCAACCTGCCTTTGCTTTGCAAGAGCGCCCTTCATTTTATCACATTCTTTCTTATTTACCGTGTTAAAACAGACATGGTAAAAAAACGTTAGTCATAATGTTGCTATTACTGTTGTTCTGTTTGCTCTTGGTGGTGTAAAGCTACAAACATCAACAAAAAGGAAGCAGATATGCCTGTTTATTTAGACAAACAAATAAAAAAAACATACATGACCCTGGACCACAAAGACTCAAGGGTATATTTGTAGTAATAGCCAACAATGCATTGCATGAGACAAAATTGTTGATTTTTCTTTAATGGCAAAGATCATTACAATCACGGTTAAGATCATGTTCCATGAAGATATTTGTAAATTTCCCACTATAAATATATACATTTAAAATTAATTAATGACTATTAATATATATATATATATATATATATATATATTGCTATGAACTGAAAAGTGATTTTCTCAATATTTCCTTCATATTCCAGGTTTTCAAATATGCAATAATTATGCATAAACTGCATAAACTTTAAAAGTAGCACTAATTAGGTTGGGTCTACATGTTTAGCAACTCCCAGATCAGTAACACACTGACATTTAAATGAATGTGCTGCAAATGTGTACATTTTTATTGACAACCGCACGACATAACCTTTTAATTTCAGTCCAACTCCTGGGATGATATCCGCTGCATTATTCATCACTGGCTGAAGAACGCTCGGATTATGACTTGTGTACCTCCGGTTCTTCATAATTAGAAATTCATCCACATGGGAGCCCAGGAGCACTGCTGTGCATGACTGCTGTTGGTTAGTAATAAAACATGCTCGGTTTTGGCAATGAATTTAAGAATATGGGAATTTTGGAGGTTCTGGAGGGGCTCCCTCTTTCAGACCACAGTGCATACAAAAACATATGCTTTAATACACTTCCAGGCACTGGCTTAACTTATCAGATCAAAATCATCCAACCACCAAAAAGATAAGGTGAGCTAAAATAGGAGCACACGCTCTCCCCTCTAGGTTTGTTTTTATATTTTATATAAAATAATAATACATTTATAAAAAAAAATTTTAATTGTTTCTCATAATTTAACTTATTTTTCCAATAGTTTACTGTTTGGCAGTGCTATTTTATTTGGTAGTAATTACATTTTCTACCGATCCAGTAAATTTAGTAAAGCTGAACCCTTTTATTCTGTCACTGCCATAATGTAAGTGTCAGAGACCATTTGTTCTTACTATGTAATGTTCCCTCTATCTTTATCTTAATCTTTCTCTCTCTTTCTGTCTGTTCTTTTGGAAGAAGGATGGCTCGGAATGCTTAGAAACTAATAAGGGTTTCAGGTCAAGAGGTTCCTAAGGGTTTTATAACCACAACAAAGACCTCCACTTTCCAGCATTAGCAACCATTTAATGACCAGCTTGCCCCCTCGTTAGTGGTGATCAGCTGTTCTAAATAGGCTAGTGCACCACCACTCGCATCAGAAACGATCCGCTAACTGTATGCCGTGATGCAGGAAGTAGTGTGTCAAAAAGCAGAGTGCATCTATTCCCTTGCTAAAAGGGGCTTTTGTATTTGTATTTTGTACTTGGAGCGTGTATTTGGAGAAAGAGAAAGAAAGACGACAATAACAGAGAGATGAATATTCTGCGAGGAGAGAAAAGGGGAAAAGAGAGAGAAGAGCAAGACATAAACAAAGGAGATAAGCAAGAGAGTGTATTTTGGTTTGTTTCTTTGCCTTGAATGAACTTTCGAGGATGTCTGTTTTGTGTGATTCGCGTTGTAAGAATTATACGGAAGCAGACACCTCTATTCATCCCAGCTCGGTGAAAGCCTTCTGGGATTTATGTAGATTCCCCAGACTGTGCAAAGCCAGACACACAAAGATGAGAAAAGATCCAGCTTTCAGGCTACAACAGCATAAAACGCAGAGTTTCTACTGCCGTTTCACTTCACATGCACCCCACATCTGGCAACAAGCTTTTTCCTGGGACGCCCCTCTAGATCTACGTGCCAAATGCAGTAACCCATAATGCTGGACCATTCTTTGCCATAGAAGCAGATTACAAACGATGGAAAAAATTGCTATATATTCCATTAGATAGTTTAGATGCTAACGAATGAAGTGTGACACTGAACACGATTCCATTGTCCAAGGCAGATGTTAAAAGGAAATTTACTTTATTGCCTGGTCTGTCTTGGTTCACTGGTTTAAACATCGTAAAAATCTTCTTAAGCTATGATCCTGAGCAACAAGACTAAAGGCCAGTCACCGCAAGATATAAAGCATTAAACAAAATCAACTTAGCAGCAGTCCTGTTGTATTGCCAACAACAATAATATATTCATCCTCCTCTCTGAAAAGGGTCTTGTGTAACCTTAATTGTACCATAGGCCATTGAGTAAAACCTGCCGACAGAGAACCTGCGAACACTCTGAGCCAAAATGCAATGGTGTCAAAAGGCACCCAGCGTAAAAGCTTGGTGTCTTTTTTGGGCTTAGTTCTGTGAAACTAGGGAATTGCTCAACTCCTTGTCACAGATATCACATTCGCTTGGAATGCTGGAAATCTGAGCCACAGCATTAACCGTACATAGCTCTCTTGGCACTCAAAGAAGAAGAAAAGGGGAACTCTTTATGAAGACATTATCTTGTCAAATTAGGCAATGAAGTCATCGATAATGTTGCAGAGTTGTTGGTGTGGCAGTTTTATGGGAAAATAACCATGTTTGAAAATTACAGTGTTAATTCGTCCCCTCAGGCCAAGAAAAGCCCTCCTGAGTCATATTCTATTGCTGTCACTGTTCCTTAATTAAAACTTTATGTCAAATCACAGGTTTAAATGTGTTTCTATTCATTTTCTGAAAACCTTTTGGCATGTTTAATAAAAAAAATGTTAAAATGTTGCTGTGGACATTCTGACATCTTCAGCCAAACAAATGTTTTATCCTGTGCTCTAAACCTTAATGTACAGGGGCTACACTTTCCATCTATTTATTTACTGGAAATTGCTTCTTTTTTTTGTACACTTGGGATAGAAGGGGTGCTTTATTCACAAACTGTTTTTCTGATATTCTAAGTTTTTTTCAAATGAAGTAAATATACAACTTTGGTGGAAACAGAGCTATACCGACATATAATATAAGCTTTATCCACACTCAGAACCGACTTCCTTTTTTCCTAACTGTTTTGCCATAGAAGCACTTACAGACAGAGCCTTACTACACTACCAAAAGGAAAATTCATCCCTAGAAACACTTGTGACTCAACCCAAAGTCTATGGAGGAGGAATCGGATCGGTTATGTTTCCACACCCTCCAGATTCAAGGATGATTCGCAAAGTTTGTAAGACAGATGACGCCTAAGGAATGAAAGCCCATCTATGAGAAGTCGACTGTTGTCTTGGGCAGCAACTCGACTCCACGGTCTACATCCAGTTTACCACCTGCTGTGGTATTTGCATAGCAGTGCTAGTTCCCTAAAACTGAAATATCTCTGGTGTTTTCTGTAAATGCTTTCGGGAAATGGCTTCTGGTATACCACATTTGGAACTGGCACTTTTTTAATAGCTGAGGTTTGAAGAATCATTACAGCACATATGAATGTGTTTAGAGTCAAAGGCGATGATTTTCACTGATAATACTGTATGATTATTATAATATTTTTTGTTTGTTTGTTTTTTTAAAGTGTTAAAATCAGGTAAAAAAATGGTAGCCTGTATAAAGTTTCTAACAAATAAAACAAGACAGACAGGCTGGGAATACCGCCTTTTATTCTATGCGATTAGCTTTCATGTGATTTACTATCTGACCTTTTCTTCCTCCATTAGCCTTATTAGCAATAACAATGCGGCCGTCACATCAGGTGTGAGCACTCTAAGCTACTCTTTTCATTTACCCCCCACGCGCAAACCTTCTCAGAGTTCATTCACGCCAATGTGGTGGGAAGGTCTCAGGGTGACCAGACCTTCTGGAGCAGATGTCATTAGCGCGTGTCACCTCTCCGATTTACCGTCCTCGCTCAACATTAACAAGCGTTCACACTGTTTTATTGGAACACAACTCCACTGCAGCAGATTTTTCAAGGAAATTTATAGAGCATGAAAATGACTTCAGTTGGGCAAGCAGGGACTGCAGTGGAACAGGGGAGAGAAAGGGTATGAAAGACCATGGGAAGTCTGTTGGCCGATCAGAACAGATTGCCTGGAAATGACCCCGATGTCCATCAGCCAGTGAGAGGGGGAGCACTTCAAACATTTTTCAAGGCTCAGCTCTCTCAGTGCATTGACCTGTGTGAGTGTTTTAACAGGCTGCTAATTAGCAGAAGGAGTCTCATGGGAGATATTACCCCAAACCGAGAGACAAAATACAAATATTGGTATGTAAACTCTGCACTGTAGTGGAGCCACATTTTCTAAACATGCTTCTAAAGCGTTCATTTGTCATTGTTAATTGGGAAATATTTAATTTGTATGTTCTCCACCTCCAACTTAAGGTAAAATTTCCATCTAAAGATTATAAATGAAGACATAGACCACACATACATGTACTCGCCAAGTTCTCAGTGCATTGCCCAGGACGGTAGATACATATCACAGCCAGAATACAAATATAGTGAGACTAACTTGTCTTCCATTCATTTCCATTGTTTTCAGACGTGCTACTAAAGCCTCGAATGGGCGGCTGTCCAAACCTTCATCAACAGTGTTTTTTCTCCTCCCTGCCACATGTTTCGCACACCATCTCTCCCGGTGTGAGCGGGGAGCAGACAGGAAGCCCCTAAAACTGTAAATCTAAAGCCCAGGTTGCCGATTCATCCTGCTATGACATGTTTATTGTTCTTTTTCTAACCGTTGTCCTCACTCCTCCGCCATTTTTTTGGATGACGCCATTCTCTCCCTTCTACTCCAGAATCACTTAGCGGCTTTCTTGAAAAGCTCATTGTGGTGTAATCAGCGTTTTTCACCATGTTAAAGTCATCAGACACTCAGCGTGAGCCTTCAGAGTGGCTAATTGCGTGTGAAGAAAGCACCTCTGTGGCCACCGGCCACGCGTTCCCTCAAGAGATCTCCCACAAGACAGATGGTCAAATCAAATCACAAAGCTATTAAATCAATTTTATCACATATTCTCAAAGCCTAACGGGTAATTTTCGATGGAAAATGTCAGTAAATGATAAACAATGTGCGCCATAACCTGCTTTAACCCTTATCTGTGCCACAGCACAATGACATGCCGCAATTAAACATCATTATCTAAAGTTTCCAAGTGTATTTAACTCTGGTTAAAAAGGGAAAATTGGGAGCCTGGCAAATGCCACAGTGATCGTAATTACTTTCTTTCAGGGGAAATTAGTTGATCCAACAATAACAATCACCAAAGTCAGAAATTTAAACATATTTCATCAGCTGGTTTGTTCCACTTAAATGACTTCAGACAATGATTGAATTTAGTTATTGTTACTGTAAAGGTTCCATAACCATAATTACCACAATAAAATGCCCATTATACTGTCCCAGTTCCAATTGGCATTCCAGTATATATAGAGGAAAACCACTTGCTCTGTTACCTTGAAACACTTATAATAACTTATATAAGCAGCAGAGAGGGGGAAAAAAAACTTTCCACCTGTTGTTTAACTTAATAACACAAGACACATTCTGTCCAGATATCCACCTGCTCAGAGCCATTACCTAAACTGTGAGCTGCAGAGGCAGGTGCAGGTTTTATTGTCTGGCAAAGGATTGGATGCAGAGGCCTCTCGCTGATAACAGCAGAAGGTGCAGGCGGTGACACTGTAACTGTCATTAAATGATAATTACTGCACCACAAGGCTTAATGAGATTTTAATGTCTCTTGAGCAGACACCACTGGGAAAAAAGGTAGCCTTAAGCAATGTGAGTTACCTTAAACGAAAGCCACGGTGATGGTGTTCAGAAACACTTTTTTATGGACTTGCTTTATATAAAAGTTTAAAAAAACAAAAACTGGGTTTCCTATGGCTATTATTTCATTAGCTCAGACACTAGTCAGGTCAAAGGTAAGCTCTGCTATCTCTGTAGGAAAGCTCTGTAAGTCCCCTGGGCTGTAGATAAGCAAGAGAGAGATGAGATAATGTCACTTCAGATATACCGCACAATTTGTGATGTGCACAGTAAATGCTACACATATTGCTTTGTAGCAGTTGATTTATATTAGACCTTTGGCCTGTGTTTGCGTCAGTGTAGTTTATTAGGTAAAAACACATTATAATGCATGTATATAAATAAATAAATATAATGCATATTTAGCATTAACACATTAAAAATGAATACCTAATGAACTTATACTTACTTAATTCTCTTATCATGTTTTTGTGCATCATAACTTCCCTATAGTGAAAAAGATGCGTGTTTCATTTTATTAAATGTACACTTGTCCAGTTAAGCCTGTGTAATGGAGTACACTTTAATGACTAAACATAAACGTTTCAAAATGTTCTTTATAATAATGTTAAGGTTATAGTTATATGTTTTATATATATGTATAGGTTATATATATGTTTTAATAATCTTTTTTATGATGTGTTGAATGGCATTAAGCACAGGTTTACTGTAATTTGATTTTACATTGAAAGTTAATGTATGTTAAACATACAAATTTCCACCTTCATTATTACAAATGTGTTATTACAAATATATGTATTTACATGATGTTAAAGTTTCAATAGAAATAACGTTACATCTCAGTACGATGTTTAAAAGGAAAATTGAATTTTGCATACAGATGTGCTTAAATCTAATTATCTGCATTTAATATTGCAATTGCATTTGTTTTTATTTAAATTGAACATGCAATAACATGAAATTCAGTTGTACTAAAATATGATATATAGTTCCATGATAAATTCTCATTTTAGTATGAGCAATGTTACTTCTTTTTTTTTTTTTTTTTTTTTTTTACAAAGGTCAGGTTTATAAACAAAACAAAAGATGCTTGGTAACTTTTCTCTGATTAAGTGAAGAAGTAGAACTGCAGTGTAGGTCCTGTTTCATAAATGCTTCATGAAACTGTGCGGCGCACTTGTCTTCTGTGATTGTTTGACTGTTGAGTTATAGTATGAAATACACTGTTCAGACTCCTATAAAAGCAATACATTTAAACTTGAGGTATCCCTTTCTGTTTGATCAAACAATTGCTTTGACCTATAAAGTGATGTTTTTTTTTTTTTATTAATCCAGTCCAATGAACAGCGCAGATGTAGCCGAAGAGTTAGAATTACTCAGTGTTTAGGGATGTTGCACCAGAACAATAATAATCCCTACAGACGTAATAAAAGTTCATAAAAGTGATATATCTATATGTGTGTCCAGTTACAGTAACCAAGAAAAACACAGTTGAGGTGCAATTTCCGACCAACTGTCTACACTAGGCTCATAAAAAAAACTGCAAACACGGCTGCTGTTACCGCTCTCCTTCATCTAACTCCGCTCTTCTTTTTTGTCCTCTCTCTGTTTGTTTTTGAGGCTCTGCAATCCTTCCATTTCCCACCCATCACTATGGAAACCAGATACTGTATCTCAGTCAGGGCTATTCTGTGGAAACAGCTCACTTTCTCAGATAAATAAACGGTTACCGTGAGGCCGCGGGAGGAGTGCGGGGAAAGGGAGATCAGGGAGAAAGCAGCGCGGCAGGGCCAGGGAGCTGTGAAAAGCATCAAGCGTAGTGATCCTTATCACGCTCTAAAAATGCAGCTGTGCCCTCGGCTGTAAACCTACTGGTCTTGACCACAAGGAAAAGGGACCACAAGCTACTGTAAGAGGTCATTTCCCAAAGAGTTGCTGTTTTTATTTAGTTTATTTATTTGATTTAACATAGCATGTTTACTGTATGAACATGGTACACTTGCGTAATTTACATGACTAGCAAGTCATTTGTTGTCAAACATCCGTATTACAGTATTACAATGACAATACAATAGTATTATTTTTGTTTTGATTATATAATGTAGTATTCATTATATTGTGAGTGTGTGGGTATGTATGTAAGTATATATATATATGTATATATATATTTATGAGTGTGTATGAATGCATGTATGTGTGTGTTCTTTTACTTTTATATTTTCAGTTTTAGTTTTAATTTTAAAAGTATGTTTTAGTCATTTTGTTGTGTTTTTAGTTTCTGTTTTGTTTTTTTTATAAAGCTTGTTTCCATTTTAGTTTTTCAAATTTTACTACTTCAACTTTTTTTAATTTCAGGTAGTTACCAAGGCAACATATCCTTATCTAATGTTTGAACTTTATTGCAGCTTTTTTCTTTAAAAACCAACAACAACAAAATAACAGTTTTATTTTTAGTTGACAATATAAAATAACTGACACAGTAACAGTAAAAAAAAAAGCTTACAAAATAATTCATTTTAAATCGATTGTAAGGGATTCACTTTAAAACAGATTTTTGCTTTTTTTTTATAAAAGATAAGAAACCAGTCTACACTTTGGTACTGAGGCTGAAATACTCCTTCATGTATTGGATTTCTCACTACAATTTGCATGCAAAACAAACTAACCTAATTCTGACATTCTAAACAGACCTTAGATGTCCACATCCCATATAAAGAGGTTTAAAATACCGTTTCATGTTGGAGTATGTTGTAACCTTACCGTTACACATCAAACTAGCATATAAAAAAATTCGGAGGAATGTTTCAAGCAGCCTCGCTGAGCTTATGGTTAAGACACTCTCTCATGCTGCTGGACTTCCTCCAGCCCTAACACACAGGAGGAAATAAATAAAGAGGGCCATCGGGTTGATCATCTAATACATGCCTTTTATCCAAAGCCAGAGCCCTGTCCACTGGACAGCATAACATATGGAGCTTCAGTGAAAAGACCTGGAAAAGAAACACCAACACATCCTTGAACTGAACGGAGTGCCCAGAGATATCTGCTGTGATTGGCAGCTGCCTATGTCAGGTCAAAATAGGAGCCCCATAGTCTGGCTGAAAAAGCATGACTGCTCTGGTCTTGTCTAACCACTGTCCTATTTTTTACCACACACAGTCCATGGTGGTCTTAAAAAAACAATAATCAGCAGTAGAGAATAGTGCCTTGGAGTATCATGTCATAACACAAACAGCTTGTGAGTTAAACCTTAATTTCCTTACGAGCAAAAAAATACTGATCTTGGTTTGTTTGCTTTTCCACATTTTAATAAAGAACAATAATATACCTAAGTGGTCATGCTTGAGCAAAAATTAGTTTATCACCCCCATGTCAGAATCTTTCTCACATTTCCTTATTCCATCAAACATTGTGCTGTACATGTTAGAGAAATTACGAGGTAAAATTCATGTAATAATAACTCAGATTTTGTATTTTAACTAATCCTGAATTTAAATAAATCAATAAGGGAGGCACAAAAATTCTTTTCATGAGTCAGAATTTAGTCGAATTTGCATTATACACAGCTTATTATTTTTATCCACTATAACAAAAATATATATTTTTACCTGTGCATACCCATAAGAAAGTCATTTTGAGTGGTATGAGATAATAGCCGGTTGCAATTTGTCAAGCACGCATTTCTGGAACAAGGGGTGAAGAGAACAATCTTTGACAAAATTTGCATAAATCTATACAGAAGGCTAAGACTAAATTACTTAAATATAGCATAATATGCAGATCAAGAACGGAACAGCTGAATGAATGTTTTTGTGTTATTCGGAATATAATTAGATATATTTCAAAACTTCCAATTACAATAATACACTCTATAAGGCATGAAAACCTTTTTCGGGAATTATAATGTAATGAGAATAGAACTTGATCAATAAATGCTTTTAAGTAAATGTGCTTAAGAAAATGAATCTATTATTGATTATGAAAATGTTTTCTGGTTAAAGCGATGACCATACCTGCACGATCTTTCCAGCTGCATATTAACATAGACAATTTAATGTAACCTTAATTTAACCTGAGTATTTGCCTGAGTATTTGCTTTAATTGCATTCTATCTCACCGCATTGTTTGGGGGGGTTGGGTGGGTATTGCACATTGTTTTGTGTAGGTCGAGTCTATGTGCTTAATTAGCATTAATATAGCTTTTTTTTTTTCCAGGGAAATATCCTCTTTTAGGATCATTCACATCTTTAACAGCGAAGCTCCAGATCCACAACCACAACACACCAGGACCACCATGTTTGTGCACATACTGTACATGGCAAACTCATTACCACATCCCTGGATTTCCCCTGTTACTTTCTCACCGCTGGTATTTAAGGAGGTCAAGGGGCTGATGCACTTTCTGACCACAACTTGGTTTTTTTCAGACTTTGGGAATCCTGGATTAAGTGGGGTCAAGTCTGGTTAATACAGATGACCTGGTGCAGATTCTTTCTTTTTTTTTATTATCTGGCAGTCAATTATTTCTTTATGAAGCGTACTCATTAATATTCATATAAACCAGTGACACTGTTAAAACTTCAGTACCTAAATATTTAATTGCTTTATATATTTAATATTTTGCCGATTATGAAGACAAATTATGATTACAAAGGCTATGATTATTTATTCATTAATAAAATCAAGTTATTTAAGGAGTATACGTATTATAATTCTATAACACTATATTTTGACCTCAAAATGCTAAATTTTGAGGCTTCTAGAAGCAAGATAACAAATCACATGCCTGCTTCAGCAAATGCATTTTATCTCGACGTCTTATTAAAACTATTAAATTTGTTTATTGTAGGGTTCAGTGTATGTTGTACATTATTTTCAACAAAACAGCAGCTTTTTATTCATGAACATCCTTGAAACCTTCTTCTGTTTCTGATACGAGTGAACATGCTTTTAGTGCCACTCACTGGACATTTCACTTTTTTGAAATAAAACATGCAGCTATGTAATAATGTCATAATTTTGCAGAAACCTGGCCTTTCCTAATAATCCTGGACTTTTGTATTTTGTGTAGTATTGGACTGCATACTCTAAAGCTTTGTCCAAAGCACCAGATTCTTTCAGTTTGCTCGGATTTTCTTAAATCTTATCTAAACTAACCTTTCAGCCTTGTTTTAGCATTCTGATGCCAGTACATACATTCACAGTGTCGAGTATTAATCTAAGTCAATAGCCTTAAGCACTGGCTCTGTGTACAGTTGAATCTTGAACAAGCCTCTGCAGTTCCAAACCACAAACAGTTACAAATCAAAACACGGTCATGTTCAAGTACCACAGTTTGGGTAAATAAAGACAAATTTGCTTGAAATGAGGCGAGAAGAGCTCGGTTTCCCTCAAACCAAGACTCACCTTCTCTCAAAAGAGGGTCAGCAGGATTTTGGCTTGTTACTTCTATATACATGGAAATAGAGGTATCTCATTTATCAAACTTGCAGAGTCCCAACATCTTCCAGCCTCTCAATATTTGCCAGAGCACCTCATAAAACCTTTTCACCTTAAATCCTGTAGTATATTTACACTACTACATCCTTCATAACTTTCCTCTGAGGTAGGGCAGAAGCTCGGCTGGGGTGTGCGAGGGGGTCCGGGACAAAGGGTATAGCAAACCACACGTAATTTCATACAGCAATTAATCATAGAGAGTCGGGAGTTGCTGCGGGAACTGTTGCCTGGGGGACGATGCGCTCATGCTCGCCCCTGGTGGTCCTGTCGACAGACCTACCGGACCCATCAAGCCTTAAGTGCCAAGGGTCGCACCTCAGGTGGTGCCGCAGAAACAAGAAGCGAGACTGATGCAGATCTGCTTTTCAATCTGCAGGCATGCTGTATACTGCCAGCTCTGGGTTGCTCCTTGATTAGTTAGAAATGCTACCGTGAAGAGTTTGCATGGTGAGACAGGACACGCTGAAATGAAACTTTATCATTTTAGCTTGATTGAAAATGGTAAGTAATGCCTGGACTTTAAATGTAAAGACCGGTATTTTCGGTAACACTTTAGAATACACTTTAGAATTGTTAATAGTTGTTAATTTTAGGTATTGGGTAGGATCAGGGATGTAGAATAAGGTCATGTAGAATAAGACATTAATATGTGTTAACAATTAATGACAAAATGATTCACGAAACAGAAACTTAACATTTAACATACATCCCCCAAAATGAACGATATGTGCTTTATAGAAGGTTTCAACGACTACAACATAAACAAACATGCATGCTTTTGTGACCCCAACTTATCTTCCGGTAGATATCTAAATAGAATATGTTCGCTGCGTAATTCAGACGAATTTATTAAAAATGCAGACTCATTCTCTGCCTGCAGGAGGTGCTTTAAGTACAAGAAACCAGAGGTTTAATTTTGTCCAATTTTCAAAAGTAATATTATTATTTTTACACTCTGAGACTTTAGGATTTTGAGACCTCAAACTATACATACATTTATACATATATTAAGAGTTGATTTGCAAAAACTGATAACACAATAAAAAAAAACACGATGACATAACAGAAAACATGATTTTGTAAAAATTGTATTATTTGTTTTTGCAAATAATATATATACAGTACACACATATTAACAAAACAAGAGGTGCAATTGTACCATTGTTGCATTACATTACCTTATGCTGTCCCACATTTGAACAATCTCTATCTTCCTCTGCTCGTTTCTTTTTTCTTCACTGTGTGTTTGACTTGGCTGAGAATCCAGCCCAAACACTTGCCCTCCACACAGGAACCACCCTAAGCTGAAGTCATCAATTCTGAACCTAAACCTATACGGGCAACAGAGTTTAAGTCATCGAGGAGAATAGATCTGGAGAGGAACGGTCGCGCCGAGCAGTGCACATGGAATGTGTCAGTGTTTCTGCACTGTTTACAGCTCTGTTTATGATCTGTGTTAACAGTGTACTGACACTTTAACTGGCTTCAAAACAGCCGCCAGCACGAGGGCCATGAATCTAGGGCGGCAGCAGACCTGTGTTTCACCTCTTAAGGAGAAACCAGGGAATACCTCCTTCCAGACACTGTTATCTATGCAATAGCTTGTGTTTAAAAAAGGCAGAAATACACTTGTAGTAGATACCAAAATAATTAGATTTTCTCATTCAATTCTTATTCTTACATTGAATACCTAGTAAAATATTTGTTTGTTTTTTTTTGCAGCCTTTTCCTTCTGTCACTGACTTTTTTAAAAAGCTGACTATAATAAATTTTAAAAAGTTAATTGAGCAATTTGACCTAAACAACAACACATTTCAGAAAAGTATAATTAAATCAATTATTTTATTTTATTTTATTTTTATTTTAGAAAGAAATTAATATTTTCCTCCAGCAAAAGAATCGATCAATAACAACAGAAAAAAACATCATGTTAATTTTAATAAAGTTCGTAATTTTTAATTACATTATATAAAAATAAATGATTTTCTTTTATTTGTAATTTATTTTGGAAAGAAATTAATGCTTTTATTCAACAACAACAAAAAGAAACACACAAATGAATGAATCAATTCTGACAGTAAAAACAATAACTAAATAAATACTTAATCAAGTGACAATATGTTTGAGGTAATGGCTGCTGACAATTTTGTTTGCCATCACAAGAATAAAGAATATTTTAAGTAGGAAACAGTCATTTTAAATTGTCATAAAGTAATTTTAATATTTCACAATATACTTTTTTACTTTACTGTGTTTTGGTCAAATAATAGACTGTTTTAAAAAATCTACAGGGGCCAAAGTTTTGAATGGTAGTGTATATTTTCAGATTATTAGAATGTCCTTAGTGGTTTCTCATACCTCAAATAGAACATGAGAAGATGAACAGGGCTTCTTCCGTAAAGCACTTACTCTTCTCAGGACCACAAGTATTTGGTTGTAGACATATAGGTACAGATGTTTGTCATGAGCTCTTCACTCTTGACTCTATTCAGCTGTCTCATCCCTGACTGTAATCTCAGCAGTACATTCTCCTGGCAGACTAAATGGAAAATATCCGGCTGATGTTTATTCTGGCAGACTCTGATGATAGAGCTGAGAAACTCTCTTTCTTGTGTGTGCATGTTACCTGTTAGGAACTGTCATTGGTTTTATTCTTCACTGTGACAGCTCTATGGTGACGGAGTGTGAAGTACACATGAATTGCACTTTAAATGACACAGTACAACTTAAAACGTGAAATAGAACCACTTTCAAAACAACTGCCAGTAAATTTGTAATAAAATAATTCACAGTAACGATCGAACTATAAATTTTAAGTCTCCATCTGTAAAAAGTAAAACTCACTGGTACATTGTGCCAAAAAGAAAAATTGCTCAATTGCTCACAATCATCTGTCTCACTGAATCTTCATAACATCCCTCATTTATCCCTGTTTTGCCAAACCACAGCTGAGAGAGGCTGACACAAGCTTTCACTATAGAATAAAAGGCTCAATTAATTCATTTAGCTGTTTCTTCGCCTCGAGGGCCAGACATCAATAGGCGGGCAGACAATCCTCTTCTATGCCTACTATAAACAACGCCGGCTGGCGCTGACTGAGGAAACAGGTATCAACAAGGGTGAGTCTGAACAGCACTGCAGCGCTGTGATTTAAGAGAGGTGTTAATGCCATCAAGAGTGAAGTCAACTGTGTCTTCCCCTCAAGGCTCATGCAGAAACAGCCAATAAATTACACAATTGCATGATATATGAGAGAGCTATCCTTATAGCGCTAAAATTCACAGCCAAGGAACAGCTAGAGATGAACAAGACACACCTAAGACAAAAACATGCAATTGTTGCAATTATGTTATTGAATGAATACTGTAAAAAAGTGGTTATGTCAGGTCATAACCCGGCTGTAAAACACATCTGTTCCCACATGTTTTGATGCTCATGTGGGTATATTCTACTTTTTATTATTATTACACAAATCTTAAATCTGAGTTAGTATGGTTTACTCCATGAGTGAATCAGACTTCTAGGCAGGAGACAAAGTTTGTGTTGTGAAAGTCGGCCAATTTATTCTCAGCTGGTTCCTGTCAGTGATGGGGAGACTGCTTTATTTCTGTATCACACTAACAATGCAGACAATGAGGGATGGCATTCCCCATGTTCCTAAGAAACAGCTTTGAATCTGTGAAGTGATAACATGAACCTGCCTGAATTTTTTAAATGTAGTCATAATAAGTCATGATAGAGTGTGTAGGAGAAGCGGTCTGGGGCAGAAGCAACCCAGCTTCCACCAAACCGTTCGAAAGAACACGTCTCCATATAGAAACTTTCAAAATTCTCCTTTCAGAAACAAGCTTAAGGTTTTATTTTCTTAGGTTTGTAAAGGGAATCTGTGTTCCATTATGTATCAGACCAGTAATATCAACCAAAAGCCTCAAAAATGAATGTTTTGCCTAAGGGAAGCTGTGAAAGTCCAGTGAGATGGCCAATGTAAAGTCTTAACTATGCTGTTTTGCCTTGTATATCAGAAAGTCCTGTGCAGTGGTTACTTTTTATTCATTTATTTTTTATTAATGTTGTCCCTTTCAGTCCAATGTGGGATGAAGCAGTGCCAATATTTTTCCAAACACAATAAAAAGTTGCAGTTGTTTGGCATTTTGTGTGACTCTGAATGACCTTGATTTTATACTCCAAACAACTGATATATTTGCGCATCAATTTTAAGTCATACAGTAACTGATTTTTTTTTATTGGCAAACCGTAAGGCTTATGTATAATTTCACAATCCTTATAACTCAGAAATCCAAACCATCCCAACTGTCTCCCTGCTATGCCTCCAAAAACATTCTTTCATTATTCATTCTATCACAGATTACACGTGCAATGTTACTCAACAAAGATAATATTGGATATTAAAGCTGAAAGTGAAAAATACTTTCACATCCAGCAGGTCTCAGATGTTACCAGAAAATGCACAGCTGAACACATCACTATATTTATTGCATGCAATCAGCCAAATCTTGCAAATATTCTTTTGTTTTGTCTAGGCAGAGATTTTCTTTCTCAGATTTCATGTTATGATTGCAATTATGTGCATTTCCTCTCTTTTAAGATGTTTATTTAGCATACTAGCAGATGTTTCAGCTGAAACATTTCTTCAGTGTCTCATTAGATGATCTTATACACAGTCTGTGAGTATTATCAGGTGTTCATAATCAAACAATCAACTAGTTCATAAAATAATAATAGAAACATCAGCCATATAGCTCCTCAGAGTTGGAATTGAGTCATGAAAAATGAATGCTTTAAATGCCAGTCCCAGCAGGATTCAGCTCTTGAAAGGAGCGTGGTTTGATATTCTCTGTTCATGTGCCATCGTCCTGCCTAAAATATTTCTATCCTGTCAATATACACTTTTCATACATTGGCCTGAAGCTGTCAATGTGTCCTTGCATAACAAGCACATCATTGTATTTCAAAACAATGCTCAAGCGCTTCGACCACATGTGGTAAGACAGAACTTTGGACAACGTTAAACACTGTTTTGACTCCTATTCACAATCAGCGTTGGTGTTCTGTTCTTTCAAATCTTGACAATTACGAGCAATTTAAAAACGGAATCATAAAAATTGACGTCAGATATTTTTAATAGTATTCTCTCACAAACTGGGCACAGTATCGCTCCATCAATTATGACCATCACGATGGAGAGGCATACTGAGCGATTCCCTTGAGTTCAAAGCAGTATTATCATACTCTTACGCATACCATCCCGCCTGAGCGCGATATGTGTGCTAACGCTCATGTTTCCGAGCCTGTGTGTATGTGTGAGGTGGCGTCTAGTTAAACGAGATGCAGATGGCTGGTTTGGGCCTAGTGCGTTGCAACCTGGCAGGCATCAGGTTGAGTTTGCTGCAGAGTACTCGGCTCTAGAGCCAGGCTCTCCTCTGGAAATATACTCACCCCCCTGCAGCAGAGCCCCAGTGTGGGCTTTCCGCCAGCACTGATCTCGCCAGGAGGTCTGGGCCTTCTCAAAAACACACAGCCTGCCCCACAGGTTTACAACAGCCAGCTCAATGCACCCTTATATATCTGGTTCTCCTGAAGAGGCTGGGCCTGTGCATCACACTCCGATTCCAAACTCTCAAAACCATTGTTTTTGATCACCCTTCCTGTCAAAAATCTCCAAGAAAGCTGTCAGCCGGTGTGGAGTAACATGAAAGAGCTACATTCATCTTGTACAATCACAAACAGGCGGTTCAGAACTGCTAGGTGTTTGCTGTATTTGTTTGAAGACACTTTTGAAAATGACTCTACAAGAATCACATGCATATGAGAAGGTTTCGTTCGCCTGTGGTTTACAAAACAAGATGAACACCAGTAAACACTGATAAGCATTCTGGGAAATGCGGTCACTGGATGAACTGCTGCAGGTCCACGATGGTAATTCTTCCCCTTTTGAACAGCAGTGAAGGAAGAATAGTGAGGTAGCAGGGCAAAGTGCAAAAGCTCCGTAAGGTTTCTCATCTCACATCTCACCCTTTTTTGCTTGATAGGTGGGACTATTTGATCCATCGGCAGCTTTGAAGATTAGAGAAGTTGATTTATAAAAGCCACGTGGCAGCTAAAACATTAACTAGTGCCTTTTACTGTTACTGGCATAGACAAACACACTGAGATTACTAATGCACGGTTGTCTACAAAATCTGACAAACGATTTCTGTGTTACTGCACTAAAACATTTATATGTTAAATCACTTTTTTAATATTGAATAATATATATGCTTACTACAGAAGCGAAAATCAAATCTGGATCCAGATTTTTTTTTTTTTATGATGGATGAAAGTTTTGGAGACAGTGTGAGTTCGTATTTTTTAACGTATGAAAATTTTTAGGATGTTTTGGTCTCAGTGTGCCATAATTCAGACTGGAACCTTCTATTTCTATTTACATTTCTTGTACAGTACGCAACCGGTATGATTTTCTCCGTTTAACATAAATGCAAAGGGGGCAAAAAAGATATTTGAAGACATTTTCAGCTGTTTTTGTCCATACAGTGGGGTGCACACCTTTAAGCACAATACAGCTCCAGTGCTTTAATCCATATTTGAGCCCAAATCAAATGGTAATGTGTTCTTCTCTGTCAGCTGAAATAACGTCATGACACCAATTGATGTGTTGCCATATTTATACGAGTATGATATGATGGTATGAGCAATAAGTTGATTATTAATTTCATCCTATTTGAGAATGCATCACTACTTAAAGGGATAGTGCACTCAAAAATAAAAACCCTGTCATTTACTCTCCTTCATGTCATTCCAAACTCAGAAGAAAAAAAATAAAGTTTTGGCTTTTGTTTACCATATTTAAAGTGTTCTATGTATATGCAAAGATCAATCAGCATGTGAATCCATTTTCAGTTAAATCTGTTCATCATATAAAGTGATCGTGTTTCTAGAGAAGATTTGGATTTAACTACTCAATACAAATGAATGTTTTTAAGTTTCAGTCTATTCAGCATATAAATTGATCGTATTAAACCACTGGAGCATGGATTACTCTTACACTACCTTTATGACAGTTTTAAAACTTGAAACCCCACTGACTTTTATTGTACAGGCAAAAACAACTGAAACATTCTTCACATATCTTCTTTTCCGTTCTGTATGAAGAAAAAAATCATAGTTAGAGACAAGTAAAGGATGGCAGATTTGCAGTTTCTGAATGAACTATTCATTTGCGAAGAGAAAACGAACAGTACTTCATTTTCTTCTAAAAAATGAATAACGTATCCTGGGAGATTACTTCGATGGGGTCACCTAATTCACGTCTTCAGAATATCGACCTGCACTGCCAGGCAAGAATTTCAGATTCGGGCCGATGAAAGCTCTGAAACACTTCCAAGTGAAGTGTGCATTTAATGTTAAAGGAGATCATGCAGTAACTATGTGAGACAATATGTTCAAACTGGCAGAGTCATGTTGTGGTTTGGCTGTTGTAGGGAAGCGTAACTTTGTGACAGTAAAAAAAGTACATGCGGGAAATACAAGAGGAGCGATTTGGACTCTGACAGCGATTTGTTTTACTTCCAACAATAGAGGACAGAAAAACATCCCAGATTTATCTAAAACCACAGTCTGAGATTCAACACATCCTTCTGTCATCAAGATTGCATGGCTTTTAAACATTTCCTTCTCTTTACTAAAACTCTCATATTTTACTGCCTCATCTTGTCTACTCCCGCGAAGTAAATGCTCTTTCATCATGCGCAGCTAGTAGCTACAGCAGGTTATTGTATATCTGAGCTATACTTGATGCACATATAAATGACACAATGCATAACGGCATAACTGAAAGATTAAATAGGTGTACATTGGAAATGCAAATTGTAGTACAATTAAAGTGTATAATATGCTAAACAATATGCAGTTGCCTTTTCCAGGTCTGTTAATTAGATTTTTCAAAAATAGATTGATTTCCATTGGGATGAATGACATGTTAAAACGGCCGTGTGGGAATGTAGTTTCAGTCCGGTGGAAATTTGTAATTTGTAAACCATGCAGAAGAAAATAAAAATAATAACACTTTACAATAAGGTGTCATTTGTTAATGTATTAGTTAATGTATTAACCTTATTGTAAAGTGTTCCCATGATAACTTTGCAACATAAACACTGTTACTGGACTGGATCAAGTCTGAACCGACTAAAGCTAAAGATACAATTTCCTTCTGCACAGCTGTCGTCGAGCTGAATAGAATTTTTTAAAACTGATTTCATTAATGGATAAATATCGACACTGTCATGGTTTAACATTGAATCACGATGCTTGTGTCTTTTATAGATATGCTTAACAGCTGAAACGGAAGTTGTTTCACAACTGATGAACAATATTTACAACATTAGCACGGTTCTTTTCCTGTTTATTACTGTGAAGTTGCTTTGAAACAATCTATATAGTATAAAACGCTACAAATAACTCTGACTTTAAAAGGATTTACATGCAATGTAATGATTTCAATGATTTTTCCCCCAAGTACAGAGTGACATTCCCGTTTAATAGGATGGCCTTCCTGTCATCGCTCTGTATTCTTGACAGGCTTCAGACTGAGGCTCGATGCATTCAAAAATTACGCCTCTCAATGGCATAAGCTGATCAATATCGTAAGGCCACATTAACAGGGCACTCAGGGGTTTATAGGGGTCCTTTTTCACTCAAGGATCCAATCAGTTAAGTGCAGTTCAAGTGAAACCTAGGTCTCTTTACGGTCCCGCTTATTGATCGCTATCTATTAAACATTCTCCCTCAACAGTATGTTTCACTCACTTTAAAACCTCCCTTATTATCTATATTTAAAATCTATCTCTCCTATATGTTTACATGTATATGCATTCCGGTTCAACTCAAGCATGTTGGTGAAATTTCCTTTCAGTAATAGTACACGAACACATATTAGCGGCAATAAAGACAATTGCACTGAAATACTCCCCAGCATGCTGGAATGTTTCTCCTACATACATTACTGCTGAAAGAGGACCAAGCCCTCATAGTCAGATCATTTACATCATAAATTTCCATTTTTAGGTTTGGGTTATGAATGAAAGGTTGCCATAGTACCACACACACACACAGCGGTTTTCCCTCGGGTTCTGCCCCGGCTCAGAGGTGTCACACGGCTCTTTCTTCTCCTGTTTAAGCTCTGTTTGCTTTAACACTGCCCACCCCTTCACTCCTCTCTTTTCACTTCTTCACTTCTTTCATTCTCTTGCTCTTTCCTTTCATTTCGGCAGTGGATCTGATGCCACTGCTCTCAGGAAAAACACAGCCAAGGAATGTTCGGCAAAAGCGTCGGCTCGCTGACAGCAAGATGGATGCTGTGAGTGACGATCTTTTGTGCCCCACGCAAGACTCACACATGCAGGCCCCGGTAAAAATAAAGTGTCAAGGATACAGGGGAGCAATTCATTTTTGCTGTGCGACAGTGGCGTCTCAACTGGTTTGTTTACTTTTCCAGTGAATAGATACATGTTGGGCCTACTCAGAGAGGGGGAAAAGAACAAGCTCTTCTTTTCTAAGATGAGTCAAAACACGCATTGAAACTAACTGGACAGGTGCAAAATTAGCCACAAAATGAAGACTTTCAGGCTCTTTCATAGTTTCATAGTTATGAATTGGAATTGTTTATGCACAGACAGAAATGATTTGCATGTCCATCCAGAAGTCATTTAATAAACACATGCATAACACGTTAAAATATCATAATTCTTTATCAGGATGCAGACAGTTTAACCCCCAGAGATACATGCTGTTTTTAATTACATATATAGTGTAAGTGAAATTATAGAAGGGCATCGTGAGTGTTAATGCTGTTTTATTTTAAGGAATGTTTTAATCAGCATGAATGATATGCTTCAGTTGCACTTTTCATAACCCAAAGATTTATCTTATCTATCCGACTGCTGATAAACAGTCTGCTTTAAGAGTGCTTCAGCTTGGTTTGGACCATCTTAAGAGCAGCCAGACAATTCATTTCAAATTATGACAGTTAATTTCATTTATGAATTAGGTGTCCCTTTAATCCATTTCATTAGTCACGTGTTTTATTTCTATATTTTAGGCATAAGCAATGGACTAAAAAAAAATTCTATGTTCCTCCTTCTAAGTTTTTTTCATGTAGTAATATTGGGTTTTTAAATATCTTTGTATGTACAATGTATTTTTATTATTTCTAATTTTAATAAATAAAATGATAAATAATTATAATAATGACAACGATAATAATATATAGCCTAAAGTAATATTTGGCGATCTTATAAGGTCTGTTTGGACCTAATTCGATCAATTTCAGTTTTTATTTGTAGTTCGTATGTAGTATAACGTGAATAGATATATTTAGAGAAATTATTAATAATAAAGCAATGAACATGTTTTAAAACACTTATTTTAATGGCAGTGATAAAATTGAGCGCACGGGACAAAACACTAAGCGGCAAGTTGGCAGACTTTTATCACATTGCTCTTTAGACGACAAATTTATGATGTGTCTAAAGACACATGTTCACTTTTTCCATTTTTTTTACGTCAAGTCTATTAGACGTAACGATGCCGCATATGTCTTAATATATATTAATAATTACTATGAATATATATAAATATATATATTACTTTTAGAAAACAAATATCTTGCGTGTGGCACTGCTTTTAAAATAAACATTAACACGCATCTTAATAAGCTGTATTGGACAAACGATTTCACCTTTTTGTTCAAATATATTTTAGTGCATTTTGTTAAAATGAAACGTACAGTAAACATGTAAGCTGAGTTTAAGCTTCTTAAAGTTTCATATTATTATTATTATTCAAACTTGTAAACACGTAAACTTAATGCATAAAACTGACCGTAAAGTCAAGCTATGTATTCATTATGTTCCTAAGACATTTATTCAAACTCTGTTCGATGCCGAGAATGGTTAAAAAAGTCGGCTGCTGAATATAGTAATACATCGTAAAAAACATTATATTTGTTTAACGTTGACAGTAGCATTCTTGCCTCACTAAGGTTTTTTTTTATAAGAGATTTTTTCATTATTATTATTTCTCCAAATCATTTAGTGGATCCTCCATAAATCTGTCACTTATATTGTTGTACTGTAATGGTCCTGAAAGTTCTTCTCACTAGATGCGAAACGCTTGCATTTAAAAAGAAAACACCCGCACTTTTAACTTGGCAGTCATGGCTGGTTTCTTACTCATCTCAAACAAATTGTACGTACGACGAAAGATCAACGATATGTAGTTGGTGATGTGTTCGCGCCTTAGGCTACGCGCTATCCACAAATAATGCAGAAATAAAAGAATGTACATACCGACACATTCGTTGGCTTCTCTGGCGGTTGCGCGCTGCCAGGGTCGGTCGTAGTGAAAAGGTTTGCATCTGTCACACTCCGGTCCGGCTGTATTGTGCTTGCACTCGCACACCAGGTTTCCATCCCGGTCTTTGACGCACCGTGACGCGTGTCCATTACACTTGCATCTGCCTCCGACCTGCAGGTCTGACACGGCGTAAAAATAGGAATCTCTAGCCAGCTCCGAGTCATCCTCGTTTTCGTCTCCGAAAGTGTGCAGTCGGCTAAAAGTCACCTTAATGTCAGTGGCGGTCACCCAGTCCTGAAGTACGGGAGAATTGTCAAAGTCGTGCGCGGAGGGTCGTCCGTCCAGGGTGCTGAACGCGATCAACCCACCGGAGAGAGGGTGCATGTCTGTGTGAGAATCTGTGCAGATGGCCTCTTGCTCGTTTTGCTTGGTGATCGTGGCTTTGCTGGGCTTGTTGTACATCTTTCTGCATTGGGTCGAGTAGTACTGAAAAGGCACCCAGGACTTTCCGTAGTCCATCGATTTAAAGATAGCCATGGACTCTGGTCGCGGTGAGCAAAACTGCAAACTTACGTAGGTCACCTCGAATTTCTTGCTTAGAGACAATGTTAAAGTCACATTTTGAGGATACTGGATGTAATTGTCCGACTGCCAGCAGGTGAGATTGTGAGGATTGTTCAGGTCGGTTAGGTAAGCAGGTGGGTGATATTTCTTTGGGTCCGCCGCGTCGCACGTGTTGCAGTTTCTGTGCCTTTCATCCCCTTTCTCAGTCACCACACAGTACCGACTCGGTGTTTTGCCGCAGGTACTGGACGCGCGCACTTCCTTCCCGAACGCCGCGTTGACGAAATCTGGGATGCATCTTCTGGGGTGACCGTTCTCGTCGTAGCACGGATCCGGTGGGGAGGTCTGAGCGGCGAACATGCTCATGCCGTATCCGCCGACAGTCCCTTTGACCACACAGTAGAGAGTCACCAAAGTGACCAAAGCATCCGAGACCCTCGCCATCATCATGCGCCTTCCTCAGTCTCTCCTGTGCTGAAACACAGCCGTGTCCTATAACGAGAAGATGCTTTCGCTGTTTGCAGATGGAAAATCAGTTGACAGCCTGAGCGTGATCAATCCACAGCCGATAGGAAACCGCGATCAAACCGGTGCCAAATAACAAACTAATGCGAATCTAAATCTGACTACAGCATATGGACAAACTTCTGTGTTTAGACTAAACCACTACGGAAGATCCGACAATAATTACGCTTTTGCAATGAAAGAGGATCGCAACTGGAGAAATATCTACACCGATTACTGTACCTCCGTCAAACAGTTCAGAAAAGTCACAAAACAATCTCAGTTCGCGCTGGTTCTCTTTTTCTGTGAGTATTGGACACGCGCTTTCACTTGTCTGGTTCTTGAATCTCTGCGCATGTAGAGGATATAAGAAGATCCCGTTAGCTTGAGCTCTAGTGAGATAGGAGACACTCACTTTGCCTCTCTCTCTCTCTCTCTCTCTCTCTCTCTCTCTCCCTCTCTCTTTCTCAGTCTTTCTCTGCTCTATGGAGAAAGAGCCGGACGCGTCTTTACGCAGGGCTTTGAGTTTATTCATCTCTAGCAGTGACACTCGAGAGAACAACGACATCCACTGGTAGATTATCAATAAAACCAGCGACGGAACGATTGAACAGAATGTAAAAACTAAGCATATTCAGTATTTTCGCTCTGCAATCATCGCGCAGTCTATATCTCTTTATAAAATAAAGGGTAAAGAGACTTTGGAGAAAAAAAATAATGCTTTTTATGGTAACAAGTCGAGTACAACAACATTAATGTTGTTTTTGCACAACAAGCGAATTTATTATTAGGTTATTGTGTTAAATGTAGAAAATTAACTCTTTTTTCATTAATGAGTTTATTTTTACCATATCAGAGGTTTTCGGTTGGTTCCTCGTTATTTTATAAAACCTATGATCCAAAATTAATGACCTCCTTTAGTTTGGTTTATACGTGTTTGATTAACAGGGTATTAGTACCAATTGTTTAGCAACTGCTAAATATCCCAGTATTAAAGAAAAACAGTGACAACAAACCAAATAACTTTTTGTTATTCATGAAAGCTAATTTAAATTAATTTTGCATGAAAAGTCACGTCTTCGAAATTGAAAACTGGAATGTTTTCTAACTCGCAGTAGAAATCTAAACGGGAACCATAAACATTTATTGATTTTATTTATTTATTTTGTTTATTTTTGTTCATTACAGGCTAACCCAAACCTTGACCCAAGGTCATTTGTATTATGAATATAAATACATATTATGAATAATAATAATATGAATAAAAATAAATACTACATATGCTATTATTAAGAATTGTGACGCCATAAAAAACGTTAGATTTTGCCAGCTTCTGGGTTTAATTTTGTCTTATAGTGTAGAATTATTTTTAGTTCCCACAGAAGCACTTGTTTTACAGATCATGCATTTTTATCATATATTTACTAGATGTATGTCCATTGTTTAAATCACTATATATAGGCAAAATATTAAAGGATAGCTATATATATATGCAAATAAAATGAATTTCGCGAAAGATAGAACATGCAATATAATAACAACATTGGTCTATGTATCTAATAATGGTTATTCATGCAAAGCACACGAACGGTGTAAAGATTGTAGTGACCTACATAAAGAAGACGTTTGGCGCCAGATAACTCCTCCGACAGAACTGTATTTTGCGCGGTTATATTGTTATTTCGGCTAGGCCTACTAAACTAAGTTTTGAGAAAAAAACAAGTAAAGAATGAATGACGTTATGTTCCGGATTCTCTAGAATTTTGTGTATAATAAAGAACAGCATAACCTCTGTACAAGTGAACATGCAATGTGCCTAGATAACAAAGCCTAGATTAGTTGCACTTTAATGTTAGACTACTTTGATCCATTTCCTCTAATTCTCACCCTGAGTGACGATAAAGAGGTTTGCTAGTTTGTTTTCCAACTAGGCTGTAACAAGAAACTTAGCGTACATCTATGGTCGTTTCAGGAACAGCAATGATCAGCTAGGCCTAATGATAAATTAATCAAACGCTCATTCAAATGGACTGCTTATCTACACTTGCGACTTAACGTACAGTAAGTAAAGCATCGCCTGAATTTACATAGGCGATTTTAGAGAGTGTATAGCCTAACTGAACAAGGTAAGGAAAGACGCATGCGCAAAAAAGCATGGGCGTCAGAACCCGTTTCAGTTGAGTCTGAAAATTAGATTGGGCTATCCATGTGAATGCATAGAGGTTTTGTACATAAATTTAAATAAAACCAAGGTTAGGCTATATTTAAGATATTATTTGATAGTTTTGATGTTTGTGTGTTTTGTATAACTATAATTTATTAATCTAACAGTGAAATAACGTGTCTCTAGCCTATTGGGCGAATATATATGTATATTATGACAAGCAGGCATTAGGTGATTTTATTTAGAATAGGAGCAGACTATTTATTTATTCTAAACGAATAGCCTACACTTTTATGTAGGCTAGGCCTATTAAGATATCTGTGTTCAAGCTCAAAATACGTAGGTCCCTATTCAATACGTGTTACTGGTTTGGAAAGTTTAACTGAAATATGTAACCTTACACTCCTTCCCTCATTGTTCTCCAGCTGGCTATGTCGGTTAAACCACTAGATGGCGGTATTTCATTTCCACTAAGCCAAACTCATCCAAAGCACGTCGCCTATAAAACACCTGACATATTTTATGCTATTTACCATTACATATTGTAAGCTTCCTGTCCTGCCCTGTCCTGATTCTTCTGACTGGAAGCTTTAGCAGATAAGTTCCTTCTTTAGAGCAGTCACAAACCAAACCATTCAGTGAGTTCCACTAAAACTTTTTTTTTTTTTTTTTTTTTTTTTACAATTAAGCTGACTAATATGTGTGAGTTTTGAGAAAGGAAGAGACAGAGTGACACAGACAGAGAACAAGACACTCTTGTTAAAAAATGCAAATTCTGACCTCAGGGGAAGTTAAGAGTCGATCTTATGCTGAGTCTGCAGTTAGACAAGAGAAAGGTTTGATAAAAACACAGTGTGCCATTAAAGTAGGCTACTTGAATATCTTAAAAACAAAATTAAACATCATAGTAAATGGCGTGCACCTAACAAGGACCTTAGTTAACTTTTTCAACTTTTAAAAAAATACAAAAAAGTTGGTACATTGTTGATCAGTAATTGTCAAAAAGCTGCTATTTAACCTGTCATTCATGTCAGTTTCCATCCATAGAATTAGTAAAACTAAGACGTCAGTCAAAGAACAAAGCCTGCGTGTGTAAGTCAAACCTCCTCCCACTCATGAACACATGTAGCCCATGTCTTCCTCTTTGAGTTCTTCTGCACCTTCTCTCTGAGTTCCTGTTTAGTTGCACTAAAGCGCGACAGGCGTACTGATATAACTGCTCCTGTTGTTGCTGTCTATGTAGGCTGATATAGCCTGATGCTGAAGGATGTGGTTACATTTCCACCTCTTTTCATCTTAAGCGCTGGATTACACTGCAAGGACATCGGTTCCATCTCAGCCCACACATTGATAAAAGGCAAAGAAATCATGGGAAGAGGATAAGAACTCCAGGTAAGTGTTGCCAGTGTTGCATTCCTATGACACGGTCATTTTAATATCTCAGCTCATAGCCTAGGAAAGAAATTAAACTCAGAATTACAAGGCCAAGTCAGTGGGCATGATGGGCAGGTGAATTCAATCAAGCCCATGATTTGCTGTAGCAAGAATCTGAAACGTTTGGCTTCCTCCGTGTCAAATATTTACACATGAAGACTCCCAGTGCTCCCTTACCTTTTAAATGGAGTTTTATGACAAATAATGTTCATAGCTGAAGACGTCAGGTGGAAACTTTACTATTCACTGATTTTGTGCAGTGAGGCATGTAGGACAGCTGTTCTGAATCAGTAATCTGTTGAATTATATTAATCTACCAGTATGTAATACAATAATGCAATCGTGCTCATTTAGGTGACAGCATTGGTGTTCTGTTCGGTTGTTATACATGGTTCTATTACTTAAACGATTTCGAATTTAGACAGTAGGCTGTAATGAAACGTAGACTGTGTTAGAGCAGTCTTTTAAAAGATGACTGCAAGATGTACACAAAGTATTTCTCTGTGGCAAACAGGTCAGATGTATAAACAGTGGCTGATAGAGATCTAGAGATTGCTGACAAGCAATCTAGTTCTCACTGAAGATACATTATGATAATAAATGGGTGCTAATATAGCATGACAGAAATGATTTTTCTTATACACATAAATACGTACGATTAAACATTACCAAGTTCAGATTCTAAGTGCTTGGTTGCAAAGTACAGCCGATGCTCTTTCTATGCAGAGTGATATGCTTTGGATACAGTTAGAAGTCAATGCACTGCGGACACATATTTCCAAGTAAGGATAGAGTATAAGCATCTAAGTGCAAATATATGCAGATGAATTTTAAATTTTACTTGCAAATTAGTTTTCTTTTTAATACAGTCTATAATATTCAAATGATATATTTGTTTTCATTTCCACCATAGCATACACCATAACAGTCCATTGTAGTCTTGCAGTCCATTGTAGATCTGGCCTTCAGTGTGATAGGACAGCTTTAAAGTACTGGAATACTTCTCCTTTTTTATGCACAAACAGCATCTGACAGAAACTCTAATAATACATACATACGGAAAATAAATTTTTGTGCTAGTCTATATGCAACTGTTACTGTTCAATAAAAACCATGAGATGGTAGGACTGATTAATTCTAGCACAAAGCTAAAAAGATTTTTCATACTTGTAAATATTTTAGTGTAATACAATGCAGCGCAAAATCAGTAAGCAAGCAACAACACACAGTTGACGCAGATTTAAGTTGTAAGTGCTTGTTCCTCACTCAATAACAGATCATTGGCTAAGTTTGGATTCCAGTTGAATCTGCTATTACGCAAGTAGAGGCTGGAAATGAAACTGGATGAAAGTTTCAGTGGTGACGGTCATCACTGTGTGCATCATTGCTTTTAAAAACTGTGGTCAACCATTAAAATGTCACTGGACAAAACATATTTGTTGCTTAGGCTGTCATAATAATGTATTATAATGAGTTAGAATAATGTATTTCAGTGTATTAGATTCCCAAAAGTCATATTGAGGCACAACAACTATATACTTATAACTCTTTCATGACATTGTGTTGGTTTAAATGGCTGTCATAATGCATGTTTTTGTCGGCCAATTCAGAATACGTTAAGTTTGAGTCATAATTTGAAGTGAAAGTAGCTCCTGTCTAATCAGACATAGGCGTTGCTTGTGTTTGACATGGAAAACACACTTAAGTTGTGTTAAACCTCTTCCTGTTTGTATGACAGCAGGGTTTATATCTTTTCTATCAAATTCAGATTCCCCAATGTTTTTACCTGTGAGCTCATCACAGCTGGTATGCGCAAAATGTGCTACTTTCCAAAAATAGTATGTGGTTTATTTATTCAACATATTTAGATTCCAATGACACACTTATTTAAATGCTAAATAAAGTTTTGAAACTTGCTTTTGGCAGCATCTGTTATTCATGATAAAATGAACTCAGAACGCACTAATTCTATTAAATTCAGAACCACAATGGAAATTCTCAGTGTATACCGTATTGCATCTTTACATGGACACTTGTAAATGACACAATATTGGGATGTCCATACTTTCACTTTATAAACAGAATAGCCACTGGAATAAATGAGTAATATTTAAATGTCTTCTTCTAAATTAGTTTCTCTTACATCAGTTTGTGCTGTAAAATATGTGGCACAAAGCAGCAAAAGCTAAACAGTATACTGTATTATATATAGAATGTTAATATTTAGACCAATAATAAACAAGACTCATACATGCTTAACAGGATTTGCTTGTTTCATATAACACACTTCAATTCAGTTCATTTTTACACAACATAAGCTGTGCAAAGATCCCACAGGTACCAATAGAGGCTAAAAGGAAAGAATAGAGTTCCTCATTTCCACCTAGACAGGAGAAAATCAGCATCCTGGTTCTGGTAAATATTGCTCTGTGATAGATCCCCTGCATCCTACTGTATCTGCTTAACTGGGCCACTGTGTCGGCAGCAACATATAAAAAGGAAGCACTTACTGTTGAATGTTGTCACCATTGTTCGACTGCTGTTATTTCCTAAAACGATCACGGCAGGGGTAGTTTGGCCTTATTGTTATGGGAGGGAGGGATGTGGATGAGAAGACCCTGGGCTCACAAGAGAAGGCGCATGGGGGATATTGGTCCCCATCAATCAGAGGCTCCACACAATGAGCGTCGACCCCCTCACGGTGTGGGAGTCTATCATAGCGGCTGATCGCACCACAACAATGGAGCAGCACCTGTTTCCTCGGCAAAGCTCGGGAGCAACCTTCCTGTACAGAGCTTTTGGAAATATGATCAGGAGAAGGAGCTGAGATTAACCTTCATGCTGGGTCACAGTGGGAAGGTGAAGGGAGCATCTCATCAGGCATGCTGTTAGATTTTATAGCTGAGGTCTGATATGTCTACAGTTTTCGGACAGTCGCTTTTTTTGAGTTAAAATGTGATCCAAATTTAAATGCTTCTAATGCAGCATTGCTGACTCAGGATAATGTACTGCAAAGGGCCAGCTTGCGTTTCGCCGATTTTGTTGACAGTCTGGGCAGCCCAAATGCATCTTTGCTTCACATAGGAAGTTTGCTGGGATTGTGTTTGTGTTGCCCAGATAAAATCATCCTTTCACATAAGAGGATGTGAACACATCCTTTTACGTGTCAACAAGGTCACTTCCACATTTTCAGAGGTTGCAAAATGAACAAAAGGCTACAGGCATCTGACTGACTGACGGCTGCGGGTCACTTAGTTTGCATCAGTTTAATTCAATATTATGCCACTAATCATACCACTGATTTAAAACATTGGTTTTTAACCAGTGGGCCTAAGCAAATTTTCCAAGGGGCCACAGAATGACTAAAATATTTAAATTATCGAGGACGTATTAATATTGCAAAATAATATCAATTGTTTATTTAAAATGCTTAAAACAGATCAAATTAAGATTTAAATTCAAATCATATTTCTTTTACTCCACAGTTGAGCGACCTTAGTTGGAAGTTCTATGAGTCAAAATGCAATCTTCTCAAACCATAAACATGGTTTGTGTTGAGTAATTTTTTGTTATGTTTAGGTCAAGGCCGAGTAAACATTAATGCAAATGTGTGACTATATATATATATATATATATATATATATATATATATATTTCTCTTTAAAACAAAGTTGAAAATAAGTTATTTATAACAATTAATCTGAAGAAAAAAAAGCAACATTTCACTTCTGGGTTTTAATTTAATTTGCACTTGTCACCTGTTGCCACCAGGTGCGAAGTTCTATGAAATTAGCATAGTCATTGAAATAGCAGTCAAATAGAAACAAAGTTGTAACAATTCGAGGACATAAACCAGCTATTTGTTTGCCTTTATAATGGAAACAGCAATCATAAGTTCAGTGATGAATTAGTTCCTTCCAGGCAACCTGGCAAGGATACAATAGAGGTCATTAATGCTGATATCAGTCTGTTCCCACTACCTTGCTTGTAGGCCTATTGTTGTGCTTGGGAAAAAATGACCAGCATTAACAGTCTTACTATAAACCAGAGTGAGGCCATTATTAACTGCATTAGGTTGTATTTTATCGTCTTGGTAACTTACTGTAGCCTACTTGAGAGTTTGATTTTTCTCAAGTTTAACTTGTTTAATGACTGACGGGCCAGCATGTGGGTTCTATATCCAGTAACTTGTTGAATCAGCAAATTCCCCTTTGTGATCACAGTGAAATAAAATAAATCAATAAAAATTAATAATAGTTAGATTGGTGTTGCATAATGATTAAATTTAGGAGTTACGTAGGAGTTACGTAGCCAAAATGAACTCAAACATCCTGTCTGTTTTATTAGATCAGAAAAAAACCCTGAAGCTTAATCTATTTTCACGCTGTTCTGCCTTTTGTTTTTTTTATTTTTAATTTTTTAGGCCTAATTAAAGAAATGTAAGATGTATACTGTGCGAGTATCTGACCATATCCGAGTATCAGAAGTTGTATTACAAGGTGATGGAGTTATTAAACCTTACATTGAAATGATTATTTAGAAATATTAAAATATATATAGTATATTATAATTTAGTGTAATTCATATAAAAGCTTTATTCAAGTCGTTTTCGTTATTTGATTAATAATAAGATATATTTGGACCTATAAAAGTAAACACAAGTTTCACAAGTATGCGGTGCACTTCTCTGTTTATGCAAATCCGCCTTATGACGCATGACGTTCAATGGGCCGCGCGCTCAGCGTGTTAGTGCTGCAACGTGATGTTTGGTGAGTGGTGACTTTTGTGTATGCGTCGACAAGTGTTTACAAGAAGCAAACAGCTTTACTTTAGTGTATCGTTTAAAATGTTGTAGATTTGAGTTCTGGGTTTAATGACTCAGAGTTAATATCCCTCTGAATGTTTGCTTCATGGCTTGGGGTTTTTTTGTTTTGACACTGGGGAAGTTTTGAGAGTGACAATAAAGCGCAACCTAATATGAGCCACACTTACTTAGCATTTAGGTTGATTTATTTATATAATGACCTAAATTTGAAGAAAAAAAATATGTAAAAAGCAGTATGCAGAATCTGTATTACATTAGATTTTTTGCTTTACTGGAGAGGCAGGGAAGTGGAATTACCAAGCGACGCATAGAAAACGCAATGCCAGTGACAAGCATGTTTACACTGGAAAAAAAAAAACAATGGAAAAGCATCGCAGTGTAATGCAAACATGCGTTTTTTGAAAACGGTTCCTAAAAGTGGCTTCATAATCATCCTATCTATATCTCTTTCACATCTGCACTTTATAAACTGCTCATGTCAGCCAAACTTGAAACTTTTAGCTGAACTAGTAAGGATATTGCGCACTTCAAACTTACTTGGTCTGTGACTAACTGGAAGAAAAATTCAATTTTTATTTATTTTTATTTTTTGCATCAATGGAATTCTCTATTTTTGCCTTGTTACTGTAATGACTTAATTTTTTTCTATTAAGTGCTTCTTCTCATAAAGGTGCTATATTAGATACTGTAGCAATTCTCATTTATGCACTCATTTATGTGGGGTTTGTTACTTTATGAATGAGCTTAGCGTTGCTGATCATTCCTGGTTTTCTGTTCCCTGACTACTGTGCACACTATGTGATGTTTATTGCTAAATGGCAGGTGCCATACTTTTAACAGTAGGCATAAATTACAGGAACTTTAAATGTTATCAGGAAGAAAAACAAACAGTTGGCAGCCGTGGTATCCCCTTAATAAACCCTAAACCAGATAGTTCTCTTGAAATTCTCTGACACCAGGCAGAACATTTTCCTAAACCTCAATATCATTTACAGACATGCAAAAGATGCTGTATGTTTACTTCCCTGAAGGGAGGCTAGCATGTGTTTGTCTTTGTAGATAACATTATCTGGAATTTTATTGACACATGCTGAATTCATTCAGGTTACACCGTGTTATTGCATCGAAGCGATAGCCCTACATAATAGTGTATACTTTTTTCTTGAATGATATGACTGGAATTATTATCATATTTAAATATAAGCCTGCAGTCCTGCCATTTATGTAATACATTTTTAGTATTATATTTACATAACGGATGGAGTATACTGCAACCTTTTCTTTCACAATTTCAAAAACATTTAGAGCTTTACAGCTTCTCTTATATTTATATTTAGATCTTATTTTGTTTTACAGTTACAGTCAAGATGCAGCACACCTCGTGCACAGAGGACCGGATCCAGCACGCACTGGAGAGATGCCTGGACGGACTCCGGCCATCAGAATGCCTGTCACAATCCTGGAGTGGTAAGGCCACCCCATTGACCCTCTGTTGCCGATTGGACCCTTTTGTTTGGCATTTAATTTTTTTACTTCTGTTTTATACAATTTCTATATTTGCGTTGTTCCTTTGTCTGTGGTTTTCAATTAACTTTATGCTGCAGACAGGAAAATGCAAGGTATTTGCCACTGAAATGGTCTTAATTCATGCAAATATATGCATAATACACTTATGGATCAGCAAAAGAGACACGGAAAGACACAGCACAATCGTTTTTTGTCTGTGTCCATTTACTTTTTTTTTCCAAAAATATATATATATTTATGCATACATTGACTTAAATACACCTCTTCTATGTTGAGTGTTTTCTTTTTCTAGTATAATTAAAGAGCGTTAAAGCAAAAAGTGTTATGCAAAAATTCCTAATGCTATAATGGAAGAAAAAAGACATTATTGAAAAGAAATGCATATAAAGTAGTTGGACATATTCTTTTGTTATTATTTCTTTAAAATAGTATGTGTAGAAAGTACTAATAATAGAAAAAAAAATAATAATAAAATAATAATAATAATAACCAACAAAGTCATGAGGTGCAACCAATATGCAGAAATAACGCAAAACAGGAAATATTATTATAGAGAAGAGTCCCGCACAGTCTTTTCTTGAAAGTTTTTTAAAAACGTATGAAACCAGCATGAATACAAACAAGTATATACATTTGGCATGTTTTAGTTTTTCCCCTTTCTTAAAAAAATCCCTTTTTTTTAATCTTGATCGTCATAGCATACATTTGTCATGGATTTCTTTGAATGGTGGGTGCAAATGCCAGCTGATATAAAGCTACATCAGTCCACCCACATCTCCATTTAAATATAGATTTTTCAATATAAAAGCCATTTCGAGTTTAATTTTCTCAAAGCAACATGATGCTTAGCTTCGATATATTATCATATTGAGAAAGTTTAATTGGGTCTTATTTATTTATTAAGAAAAGAATCTTCGTTAGTTGTATATTTGATATTTGTTTTGAACCAGGGAACTGACAAACAAAAGATCACACACTGATGAACACCATTTTTTAACAGTGCGACACTGTTGATAGATTCGGAGAAAAGATGTTGTTTTCAGAGTGTTCGAAAGGAAATGTATTATTTGACACCTTCATTTGAGCAGGAAGTTAAGATGTCCTTCGAGTAAAGCGGTTATCGACAACTGCAGATCTTTTGTTGGAAAGCTGCCTTAAATATCCAGTTCAGCATCATTCTAAATGTGTTTTGTTTTGAGGTTACACACAGCTCTGTCATATAACCAATATGATCTGTTAACGCCGCTGCTATCAAATTGTACACCACAGTATGTTCTTTCTCAGAATTCTAACTAAAACTGCACAGTACAGTTTATAACAGGGATCCCTTTGAACTCGTAGGGTAACTCTCAAACTATCATGTAAATAAAAATCTGTCCTGTCTGATGTGTGTGTTCAGAAAAATCCTGCCCTTTATGTGTACTTGACTCATGAGTTGTTTTTTGGGTTGCACAGTGGTTTCATACATACCATGGGGGACTTGTTTACTAGATATCATGTTCATTTGAGGTATAAAGCATGCACATTTGTCCCAGTTTCGCAATTTCATGCGTGTGTATTTATGTATGTTTGTGCAGCTGGCTGGTGTATGAACCGCTGGAGTCTAGAAGAGCTTGTTAAGAGGGACGCAGAAAATTTTCTCATTCTGCTGCAACAAATTCTCAGAAAAGCCAGAGAGGTGAGTACGCATGTGCATGTAGACGCACCCATATCTAAACAGAATACTACACCCGCAGAGTAGAAGTGATACTTTCAGTCACGTTTCTGATCAATATCCTCTTGTGTTGAGCTCACTTTGCCCCCTTGTGGGCTCTGCAGGCAATTACAGCTAAGATTGAATCTAATCTTTGCTAAGATATTGATATTGTTCATAATTTAATTAATTTCAGTTAAAACCTTTTTTTTAATGTGATCAAGAACACAATGTAAGTTTGTCTGTAAGTGATATATGCTGTTTATCTTTCTCTGCCATTTTAGGTTCAGCAGGAGTGTCATTATGAGCTTGTGGCCCCCTTGGCTCTCATGTTTGAGTCCACACTTCTGCAGGTAAAGTGTCATGCTTATTATATAAATTTAGTCTTATTCAAGAACAAATTTGTCAAAGCCTTGATGATCAGACACTATTATTTATCTATACCTATATATATATATCTCAGTCAGTGACACAGCAACTAATTTTTTGTGTCGATTCAAAATGTATAACAAGCAATTCATATAAACAGTGGCTTAAATATGCTTTTTTATTTCTGGCAAAAATATATAATGGTGATACAGCTATCCTTATATTATAATTAAAGAGAAAGTCTCATTGAAAGAAAGGAAGTTCTTGCAGTAACTTACTAAGAGATGTATTAACATGTTAAAATAGTTAACATATTAACATCCGCCTCAGCATAAATACCATCGTCTCCCCCCCCCTTCCTCCCCTTCTCCGCCTTTTCTTTGCACCGTCAAGGGGGGCGATCGGGGCCGAGCCGCGCTCCGGGCTCGCCCCCCCGGACAGCACGCCAAATTTGCTTATTTAAATTTATGAAAAAGTGCGAAATTTGTGAAAACCTTATTTAGTAATTTGTCTTTTTTATTTATTTTTTAAATCAGTTTCACTGCTTGTATGTATAATATCTGATTAAAGTTAAATTGTGACAGATGTTTTCATCTTAATTTTTGTTATTTATTGAAGCCTGGAAATAAACAAACATGAGAAATGTAAAACTAAGAAACCTTACATAAAATTAAAAATAAATATTTACATCTGCATTTTGTTTAGTGGTAATTATGTATTATTAAATTCATATGTATTCATATGTTCATATGCATATGTATTTGTTTTTTCTTTGTAGATGCCTCTTTGTCCATCTGATGGAGACATTCTGACAGAAGCTTGTGAGGTGTTTCATGGCTTCCTAGCATGGCCTGAACCCTACTGTAGTGTGTGTCGTAACCTGCTCTCCACTTTACATCAAGAGCTTAGAGCTCCAGGTAGCGCATTCACATCTTTTATCAGAGACTTTTATAAAAAGCAATCATGCAACTTAACACTTCATTACAGTTTATTACAGTTTCAAGAAGCATTGCAACTGATTTTCAAAACTGTTTATCAGGAGCACTAGTAGTACCTTATATATTACTTAACTTATGCTGCAACGTCAGTGCATTCACGACAATTTTTAGTTACATAATGTTGAAATCTGAAGAAATAATGTTCTTGTGTGCATGTGTTTGTATCAGGGATTTCATACCACAGGCTTGTAAGAGAGGAACAAGGCCTTGCCACCTCCAGTCAGCGTTCTAAAATCATGTGAGTGTGTTTCCACAGAAGCAGGAGGAAATCCTGTTGTGTCAGTTATTGCTCAGCCCTTTGTGGTTGTAGTCTTCACCTCTCGCTTCCTGTGTCAGTTCTTGGATATTCTGAATTTGACTTCTTATAAGATTACTTATTGTGTCAAACTTTGCATGACAAATAATAATAATACAATACTTGTCCTAGATACAATACAATCCTAGTGTTTAATTATAAGGAATTTTTTGACCCAATAGGTCAAGATTAATTAATATGGAAATTAATAAGAAATAACAGGAAATGTTGCTTGAGCACCAATAATAGAATGGTTTCTAAAGAACGGTGTGATGCTGAAAACTGTAGTAATTCAAAATTCGGCTTGCCATCACAGGAATACAATTTTAATAATATAAGATTTAAAAATATATTTTCAAATATGTGACCCTGGATGACCCTGGATGACAAAACCACTCATAAGGGTCTTTTTTTATTGAGATTTATATGTAATCTAAAAGCTGAATAAAAAACTTTCCATTGATGTGTTTTATCTTTGGCTATTGTTACAAATATAGCTGCGCTACTTATGACTGGTATAGTAGTCGGGGGTCACATATATTAAAATATAATCATTATTTTAAATTATAATAATATCTCACAACATTACCATTTTCTTTCTTCGTCTTTTTGGTGTGCAGAATCACTTGCAAATGACACTTGCACTACAGGACTGGAGTTTGAAACCCTGGTGTAAATATTACCCCAGTTAGTAAATAGTACTTTTTTGGCTGGCATTTCAATTTAGCACCTCTCTACCTACAATCTGTCCTGGAAAAACATCTGCCCCATAATATCAAAAATATAGAAAAATTGCAATAAACAGGAATACATCAAATGTAGTGAAACTTATTTCACGGACAAAATGGATGTTTTATCTGTTCCTACTACACTACACTGACATTTTCTGTTGTTTTCTTTTGTTGCAGTACGGTGTTGTTGATGAACCCGGCTGAGGTGCCTGTTGAGTTCCTGTCTGTGGCGGAGCAGCTCAGTGGAGCAGAGGTCTCGCAGAGAGAGAGCAGCATTACACTCATTAAACACAGCTACCAGGCAGTGCTCGGAACTAAATACCCACTACAGACCATCAGCAGTGCTCTACAGGTACACCGCACTGTTCCATGGCCCACGAGATGATAAGTTTCCTGTTTTAATGCACTCAGACTTAAGTTGATGCAGTCTGTACGTGCGTCAGACTGTGACTGAGTGTGTATGAATGTGTGGGCATATCACTTTGTGGGTGTCAGGAAGCGTGTGACCTGACTGGGGGGATGGGTGATAACTAAATGTGTGACCAAAATGACTCATATGTAGCTTGGTGGGTGGCTAATGGGGAAGGATTGTGCGGGTGTAATATAATCGGCAGAGCCTACAAATGGTAAAATGTATTGTCATTTTGAGAGATTACTTGGATGTTAAAATCAAGGGCAACTTTATTTGAAACACAACTAAGCATTTATGGAATTTTGACTAAGTTGGTTCCTTTTTAGTGCCTCAGTGATGATGAGTTGGCACAGATCCTGTCCTCAGTGAGTGACCATCTAGAGTCAGCAGCGGCCATGACAGATGTAGCTAAAGCTCGAGAACATGTGAGAGGTGGTCTGGAGGCGCTGCGAGAGAAACTTGCCATACCAGCCTTCAACGGCAAGACTTCAGATGGTATGATCTCACTTTCTACTTATAACCCACCTCGAAAAATCCAAAAAAAGGCAACAAAATTTGCTTTGAATTGCAAAAAAAAAAAACAATAGCGTTATTAAAAATGTTACATTTTTTTAATTCTATTTCACTTTCTAAATCAGTGGCTCTCAACAAAGGGATGGGGCTCACTAAGGGGAATAAACAACATTCAGTGTGGCTCCAATTATCATAATCTAAAATTAAATGCTTAAAAAATAGCTTTACGAATTAAATATTATGATGATATAGGCCCGGTTTCACAAACAGGGCTTAGTTTAAGCCAGGACTAGGCATTAGTTAAATAAAGATATTTCAGCAACTTTTACAAAAATGCCTTATAAGAAAATATTACAGGTGTGCATCTTAACACAAAACAATGACACTAATGTGTTTTAAGGTATGTCAGAGCAAGATTTTTTCATCTGAGACAGCTCAAACATGCAATTTAGTCTGGGATTATTTTAAGACTTGTCTTTGAAACTGGGGAATTATGTTTTTGGGTACATTTTTGGTACAACAGGAGTACCAGAGGTACATATCAGATTTCAAATGTTGTTCTGGACAAACAGAACGTCTTGGAGACAAAAGGTTGTGAACCACTGTTCTAAACTGCACTATTAAGGTTATTGTCAATCAATGTCATTCTTTAAGTAAAATTAATTACTACTATTCCTTTGCTGTTAACAAGCAATAAATAATATGGAAAAATAAATGTGGTGTATTATAGACTAGTAGAATAGGGACTGTTCACAAAGCAAGGTCCATATTGAAACAATCTACCAAGCCTGATGGGGAAGAATGTGCTTGGCCTGCACAATACCCAAGTCCATTTACCACCTGTGAGATGAATTGGAACCTCAGGTATAAACCAGGCTCCATCACCCATCAACTGACCTTACTTATTTTCTGTTGATTGAATGGGATCAAATCCCCAAGCCACGTTTCCCAAAAGAAAGCAAGCTGTTGTAGAAGCAAACTCCCTATTGAAGCCAGTGATATTTGGGTGTCCACATACTTTTGGCCATCTGAATTGGTGGTCTAAATCCTATAGGGTTTCAAGGTTGTTGCTTGGTGACATACTACACTATTTGTCTGGGCAGCAGTAGTACATATTACCTGGCTACAACTCCTAGAAACTTAACCAAGATGGATGGCCAACATGAAGCAATAAAGCTGATGGCACGATTTTTCCACTTGGGAAACAGTGGTGTGTTGGGTTTGGAGTAGGCTAGTGATTAATGAGAAAGACTTTGTTGTGTTTGTGTCACTAGGGGTTCTTCAGACGCTCGGCCTTCCAGCAGCCAAGTGCTACACCTTCCATTGGGACAAGGATAATTTTGGTAGGACACTGAATTTAATCCAGTGCCATTTTTTTCTGCCATGGGCTTATTCAAACATTTGTTTGGTTGTTTTGGAATTATAAACATTTGAAGATTGATTTCCAGTCATTTTGATTTAGTTTAAAATGTCATTAGGGGGTTTCATGCGTTAATACCCCAGCTATTAATAATCCTCTGAGTCATGATTTTCCGTCTTTTGCTAGATGTTCTAAATGACCTTCTAGACATGGAGTCTGAATTTACCTTATCTCAAACATCTGAGTGCATGGAGGAGGATGATGTTGACAATGTGGATGTGGAAGATGATGAATATGAGGACTTGGAGGAAGGTTTTGTATCAAATGGTTGCACTGACTATAGGGCCTCAACCTTCTCTACTGTCTCATCCCTTTCCACGGCCTCCAAAGACTCCATGTTCTCCACTCTCTCAGTCGCTTCTTCCGAATACTCTCCCCTCTCGACACTCTCATCCTCATCTCAAGCTTCAGGCACTGACAGTGACTTTTGTGAGGATGCAGAAGAAGACAGTCTGACAGCATATGTGCCCAAGTCCAAAACCGGTGCGCGACTTTCCAAGCGGCTCTCAAGACTCTTTAAAACTCGCAGCAACTCTCTGTGTCGAGCTAAAAGCCTGGGCAGTCCTGAGGCTAAAGAATTAGTGATAGCTGTCCGGTCTAAAAGATCCAATTCTCTTCCACAGCAAGTACGACTGCGGGGCTCAGAGTTATGTTTCCCAGCTCCCCCTCTCTCACAGCTGCAGTATGTTTGCTATAGGAGGAGACCCATTCTGAGTACCGATGATGTGGAAGGGCCTCCAGGGGCCACAATGCTCAGAGTGGTGGTGTTTGGGGCAGATCATGTGGCAGGGAGACTCGCCCGTGCTTATGGCAGCCTGAGAAAAAGAGAAAGAGACTGTCCACACCTGACCAAAGCATTCAGGATGAAGTTTTTCTTTGTGCCTGTGAGGAGGGATACAAGTCCAGCCAACCTCTCCATGAGGAACTCTGGTTCTTCTCTGCAGCTTTCAGCAAGTCCACTAAAACCAGCCATGTCTAGCACTGTGAGTGAAATCGCATCCCTTGAGCCTGAAGTATACTTCGGTTTTGTAGTATATACTGAAGTATGTTTATAGTGCGTGTAATGTACATATCATCACCAGCAAAATACATGCATAGCTTAATTTTTCTAACTTCACATAATCCATACACATAGTCCACAAGGTAGCAACGCAGTCCTTCAACTCTAGTTTAAAGGAGTACAAAGACAAATTTCTAAGTAAACAAGCTTAGTTTTCACATCAAAACTAATTGGCCAAATTTCTAAAGCATGTGAAGGAAATGTTATGCCAATTACCAGATATGGAAAAACAATGTCTACAATACTACAGTGAGAATAAAAGCTGCCATGTCTTTCTTTAGGTAAACATAAAAGGAATATATCTTTTAAGTTTTAGGCTTTAGTCTTTGCATCTTTATGGATTTTATCTATGCACAAACAGCTTTTAAGATTCCAAAGACAAAGGAAAACTTCATATCATATGACCCCTTTAGTCAGAATCATGCCTTTCTCTACAATAGTGGCTCTCACAAGCCCTATTAATGCAAGTACTAATTTCCCTAATATTAAGTCAAAAGTAGCTAACAACAAAATGCTTGCTTGTAGCCACAAACCATTTCTGTAGTTATCACTACGTCAATCATTACAGTTTCACATGTGGTTCCTGTATCCCATACACACTTAGAATCAAAATTCACTCCCACATTCAAATGTGGTTTTTACTCCCAAAACCTTTAGTGTGTATCGGCTGCGTTGTTTAATTGGATTTCAACCTACATCTCTGATGGCTAATTTATGTATCCTGCCTAGCTAATCTGGCTAGATTAGCCTCTTTTGGTGGTTGTAGTGGAGGTTTTTTTTTTTTGCACAAGCTAAATGCCACTAGGCTGGGAAACGGCTAGACCAAAAAAAGAAATACACTAAAACAACCTAAGATTTCAGCAGCCATATGGATGTGGCTTTTCACTCCTTTTCTGGGCTAACTCAAGGTCACAAATAAGCTAATAATAATAATTATAAAAGTCCTACATTACTTGCTCACACTTTGAAGTCAAAGAAAAATGTAGTCCATGCATTCTCGTGTCAGATTTTAAAACATAAACATTGTTATTAATTTGTCATCAGGATCTCAGTATGAACGGAACGGAGGACAGCACTAATGACATAGCCAATCTTCTGGGAATGCTGGATCCATGGTATGAGCGTAACACACTGAGCCTGCTGGAGCTTCCCGTTAATGTGGTGTGCCAGGTGATTCTTATACATCCACACAGACTCATTCACATGAACAGAGAGTGCATGCAAATCTAAATAATCAGTAAGAATAACAGTAAATCTTTTGTTTTATTGCATGCTTTTGATATTGCATGCACGCACACCAAAAAACCACATCCCATAAAACCACTTATATGAGGAACTTGAGTGTGTGAAAGTGTGTTTTGAGTTGTTTTGATTATCACCATGGCCAGCAAAAAAAACCCAAAAAAACATTTTTGTATATTAATACCAAGTTTTCTGTCCATAACAGCAAACATCCAAGATCGAGTCAGACTTGTCTGAGGGTGCTGTTGAGGAGCGTTTACCGATATTTGCTGACCTAGTGCTCTATTACTGCCGCCATGCCGCCCGCCCTGCCCTCATTCAGCTCTATCAAGCAGAGGTGAATAAAAACATGCCATTTCCTCAGTCTGTAGCAGTTTTGGTCATCATTTCCGTACCTTAAAAGTTACATAGACTTCGGAGTTAAGAATCTGTTGTTTCTTACAGCATGTCATGCAATATGCAGGGCACCTTTCTTTAGTGTGCTATGGATTTTGTTAACTTTACATTTTTAGAGGGTGCTTGGCTAATGACACTGCAGTATTTCATTCATCTTTATTGCACTGTTTTGTCACTTGTCCTGCATCTTATACTGCCATGATGTAATGAGTTGAAATCTTACTCTTGGTTGTAGTTGACACTAGCTGGAGGAGAAAGGCGGACTGAAGTGTTTGTTCACTCTCTGGAGCTCGGACACACAGCTGGTACAAGAGCCATCAAGGCCATGGGTGAGTGGGAATAAACACCAGCATATCACATCTGTTCTTTTTTCCCCACTGTGAAACTATCAAAGCAATCACCACTGTCTGTGAAAATGTAATTGCTGACATAATTCATGAAATAAGTCTTGGGAAGGGCCTTTAGTGCGTCTGATTTTCTTCATGCATCTTGCTGTTGTTTGCAAAACTTTTTTTTTTTGTACTAGCAGGTTTTCACTTCTCATAAGTTATTTTGGATGAACAGAAGCAGCTTTAAATTCAGACTAACAACATTTTTAAATGAAGAAGGAACGAAAGGAACATTTCCTGTTCTGTATTGTAGTTAAAGTGACAAATTTCTTCTTCTTTTTTTTTTTTTTTTTTTTTAAATCAACTCTGTTTTTATTTTTCAGGTGCTGCAAGTAAAAGATTTGGCATTGATGGAGACCGTGAGGCTGTTCCTTTATCACTTGAAGTTACTTACAATCGAGTAAGATTAACTTTCCAGTGTTTTGATCAATTTTTCAATGGTGCAAGAATGCAGGTTTCATTTATCCTTTCTCTGTTTTGTCTTCATATACAGATACATATCAGTGGCAGAAGTCAGAAGACAAGGGCTGAGAAATCCTGCACCTCTATAAACCTGCTAAAAGCCTGCAGAACTTTTGAGGAACTAGGTAGAAATAACTGTGATCTCATTATTGTTGATTAAGTTGTGTAGATCTGAATGTAATAAACTGCACCAAAATAAATAACAAAATGGCATTACGATCAACTTACTCAACATTGAGCTAACAGGCTCATCAACATATCTGCGCTGGCTCTAAAAAACCTGAACTTCTCAACCCAAAAGAGCCATTTCAATGTGTAGGCCTAAAATTAGCAAAGGGATGTTAACCAAACATGTTCTTTTCTGTTTCTTTAGATTCTAAAATGGAGTGCCTTCATTTAACAATGACAGAAGTGCTGAAGAGACAAAACTCTAAATCAAAGAAAGGCTACAATCAGGTGAGCAGGAAGGAGATGTGGTTTAAACAGCCCCGAAACTAACTTGGCGCAAACACCTACAGTTACTCTCATGTGGTTTCTGCAGCAATGTGTAGCAGTCGACAAACAACAACATTTTTACCAAGAGCAAACATTTAGGGGTTTTTATTACCTGTTTCTGTACCAGTTTACACGATATGGCTCATGTTTTTACACCTTGGTGTTTTTCAGTGTCTGTTGTACTTTCATTTTTACAGTGTCAGTGGTTACTCTTTGGTACAGTTACATATACCACACACTAACTGTACTTCATCTTGTTTTGTTGTTGTGTGAAAAGAAAATATGCTGTTGGTCACAGATTTGTTTAAGAAATCTTTACGATAAACAAAAAATAAAAGTGGTAAATATCATATGTAAATATGCTTATGTCCTATGTTTATTTATTTAAAAGGCATTAACAATATTACTGTAATTGCATAGATTAAGCTTAAATGTTTATGAATATGAAATCTTTTGGTGATTCAAGTTGCAGTGTCTTTTTTATTCAGATGACATTTTCTTATAAAACCATTGTTTGTGTTACAGCAACTGACCACCACACAGGTAAAGGTGGATAAGGTTCAGGTTAGTGGAACTTGCAACACCACCTTCGCAGTTTGTCTGGACCAAGACGAGAAGAAAATTTTACAGAGCGTGGCCAGGTACAGTTTGTTTTTGATTGGATTTTTTTAAGCTGATAGTTGGCTAAAAAGGATATGCAGTATGTTTACTTCCTTCAGCAATGGTAGACAGACAAGTCAGACAGGTTTTTACATTTGTCCTGTGTGAATTGAGTCCATGACTGTGGGCTAAAGCTGTAGAAAATGAACGTAATTTTACATTTATAACTATATTAAACAGTAAACCATTTATATTTGAATAATGATTCACGTTGTTGCTGATTTTACTATAATTATAATTAATTGAATGCAGACTCTGTGAACATAAGAGTTAGTTCAGAAAAGTGTTTTATTCTTCATTTTATGTTTTGATATGTGGAATACTCATTGTATTAAGCCAGCAAAACAAAAAAGAGGAACCAAATCATGAAAAGTCACCTTTATGTTTTGCTGTGAGACTGAAAGTGACTCAGTGACCACTGCTGTTTGTCACAAAGAAAAAATAGTTACTTCTGTCATAGAGTTGTCCTGGAGACATTATAAATATTTGTTTGAAGAAAAAAAGTTGATTCGAACTAACAACCGGTAAAGTTTTTCAGCAATTATTAGGATGTGAACTCAACTGAACATACAGTCAGTGACGTAAAAAAAAAGCTGAACTTTTTTATCTCTCTTTGCAGGTGTGAGGTATCAGTTTGTTATAAATCAGATAGTTCCACTGATTGGACAAAAGGAAGAGTGTTCTCGTCTCAAACACAGCCCCTGCAGCCAACCTTCTGCTCTCTGCTTTGTCTTCCTGTTGCCACTTTCAGTGGACCTCAGCCTTGAAACCAGAGGCTAAGCTACTATGCTAATAGACATCCATCTTTGTCGTTTTCCTCCTCTGCTTTTAAACTATAACTCTGCATATCAACTCTCAAAAAAGCTAAGATACACTTTCAGGCAAAAGTGCTCAGCGTATGCAGAGTATGACCAGCGAGGGTTGTTCACTTCATGTTTTTGAGATGAGGTCAACTGGTTGTTTAGCCTGAGGTACATCCTACTGAATATTATTCAGTGGACAAGCTGAGACAAATTTTATGGACTTTATGACTAACATCTCAATTAGGTTATGAATCAAAACCTGAGTCATACATAATGAAGGTTTGGTACTGTAAAAGAGATGTTATTACTGGAATGAATGGGAACTGGGACAGTCCTGGTTCTTATAAAACCAGCATGGATGAATACTCTTATTAATGCACATATTAACCACCATTTAAATAAGCACTGTGGACACTGTAACAATATGTTTGTATATATATGACATAATTATTTTATGTAGCTATAATCGAAATTCTCAGGAAATATGTCTATATTCCTTTCATTTTCAGTCTTTCATTTTTAATTGTTTATTTAAACTAATTTCTATCTGGCCAGAGAATTGCAACAGTGGTGCCTCAGATCGAATCTATTCTGTGATTATTTCTGTATATGTTTGTACATCTTCTCTGCAGGATTATCTATCTTATTGTAGTTTGGGGGGTTTGCCAGCAGAGGTCCTTATAAACCTTTTGTTGAGTTTGTCTTGTGGTCGCTGGAGGCTGAACAATGGTGAATAAACACCTACATCTCCAAAACGGTTCAGTCGGTGTGCTGTAAACGTGGCACAGTTTGTAAATGAAACAAACTGAATTCTTTCTTTTTCTTTCTTTCAAAGGTTTATGTGTGTATATTTGTTCTCTAAAACGACCAGAATAACTGTCAAAACAATTATTTTCTTTCTGATTCTTTTTGAAACACTTAGAACTTTGTGCAAAATTATGGATCAGAAGAGCACACTGTAAATATGTATGTTTTTAATTAAAAAAAAAAAAGAAAAAGAAAACTGAGGGATTTTTCTCTCAGGGCAGACCGCTTTTATAATAATTTCCTTCTGTGTTAATTAAACTTTGTAAATACTTTCTATTTGCAATAATACTACATTTCATTTTGTTATAACAATATGTTGGACAGAGTGTTGTGGGTACAGACTAATGACCTGTGCTAGTGAATTGTACTGTTCACTGTTTTGCAAAATGTAATTTTTATTAATATTATTTTGTCATTCTGGCATCCGAGAGAACTAAAATGGTACTTTACATGTAAATTGTATTCATAAAGTGCATTCAGTGGATTTATATTTGAACACTGTTGCATGTTAGTTTAAAAAAAAAAATATATATATATATTAAATAAAAGCACTTTTTCAAAAACATTACTACTCACAAGTTAGTGTGTATGTGTTTACGTATTGACTAAGAATTCTATTTTTGTCATAAGAATGCCCTGGTTACCAACTTTTTTTTTTTTAATTTATGGCGGTGATTTTTTTAACAAGACAGTCATTACATATTACATAGACTTTAAGGGCCGGTTAAGACAGGGCTAGACCTTTGCTAATTTAGGACATTTAAGAATTTTTAGAAACCTGTCTTACGAAAATGCGTTATCTGTAAGCATTTTAAGAACAAACAATGACAATAATTATTTTAATATAAAGTATTTTAAATATATAAATATAAGTATTTTAAGATATCTCAGTGCAAGCTTTTTCCAGTTTAGACAGCTCTTAACATTTATTTTAATCTAGGACTAGTCTTAAACCCTGTTCGGGAAACTGCTCTAAATGCTTGCTTTTGGTTTTCCACTGAAGTTGAAACTAGATCTATACAGATTGTAGAGGCATTCTCGTGATCAAATGTCATGTTAATAGCTAAACAATGACAACTCTGTGCAAAAACAATGTTCTTTAAGAGGGGCAGTTTTGCTGAGGGTATTCATGAACTGTTAGCCTTTTAAAGATGTTATCAAAGATCGTAAATATATATCACAAGATGACTGTGCTTATTAAAGGAAATGCTTAAATGTGTTAGGAGCACCTAAAATCCGATAATGTCTGTAATGATAATGGATAAATATTTCCTTGTTTACATAGTCCCACATGTTGCATTTTACCCAAAGCTAAAAAACAAAAAAAAAGTAAAATAAAACGTGCCAAAAGGAACAGAATGTTTACACGTGTAGTAGGGAGCATTTAAAAATATGAACTCTTTCATAAATCTGCAAGTTTACATCAGAACAGCTTTAGAAATTATTTGCACAAAATTTGTTCTGCTCCTGAATTCCAGTTCTCAGTGCGTTAAAAGTGGTAGCAAGTGATTCACTTTTTGAATCATGAGTCATTGAATAATCCATTCAACTATTTCATTCAAAATGCTAGATCAACCTTTACTGCTCAGTCAGGCAATGGTTATTGGTAAAAAATAAGTTGTCTTGAAAGCTATTCAATCATTTTTGTAATGGTTGCCCATACGTAACATCCTTGAGAAATGTGAAAGCTCCTCACAGGAAACACGGAGTTCAACACTTCAGCTGCATAGACCTTTGGTATCTATACATAGATATTAGATATTATACATATATTTAGCTGCTGCGAGCTTCTTTAAACTAGGTCAAAGAAGGCACATTCACTGTTAATTTATTTATTTATTTCAGTTGCTCGATATGCAAGAACCACTTTCTTTTCTTTTCTTTTCCATAACGTGAATAACATTTCAGAGCTTCAATAATTTCATAGCATAAATACACTGACCAAAATTATAAATGCAACACTTTTGTTTTTGCCCCCATTTTTCAATTTGTCCAATTTTCACTTTTTCTATGTACACAAAAGGCCTATTTCTCTCAAGCATTGTTCACAAATCACTTCTCCTTTGCAGAGACAATCCATCCACATCACAGGTGTGGCATATCAAGATGCTGTTTAGACGGTATGATTATTGCACAGGTGTTTTGCACACAAGTTTTGAGGGAGCGTGCAAATGGCATGCTGACTGCAGGAATGTCCCCCAGAGCTGTTGCTCATGAAATGAATGTTCACTTCTCTACCATAAGCTGTCTCCAAAAGTGTCTTCGAGAATTTGGCAGTACATCCAACCGTCCTCACAACTGCAGACCACATGTAACCACACCAGCCCAGAGTTTCTGTAACAAGATAACTTCTGCACAAACTCAGAGTCTCAGGGTAGCTCATCTGCATGCTTGTCGTCCTCATTAACTGACTGCAGTTGTAGTCATAAAACAACTTGAGTTGCAAAATGCTCATTTGATGGTGTCTGTTACTTTGGAGATGTGTTCTCTTCACAGATAAGTCCTGGTTTTCCCTGTACAGTGACGGCTTTGTGTGGGTGAGTGGTTTGCTGATGTAAACATTGTGGATCAAGTGGTCCATGGTGGCGGTGGGGTTATGGCACGGGCAGGCATATGTTATGCACAAAGAACACAGGTGAATTTAATTAAGATACCGTGACGAGATCCTGGGGCCCATTGTTGTGCCACTCATCCACGACCATCACCTGATGTTGCAGAATGAGCCCCATGCTGCAAGGATCTGTACACAATCCCTGGAAGCTGAAAACGTCCCAGTTCTTGCATGCCCAGCATAGTAACCCGGACAAGCCACCCATTGAGCATGTTTGGGATGCTCTGGATCAGTGTATATAACCAAAATCCAGTAACTTTGCACCGCCGCTGAAGAGGAGTGGACCAACATTCCACAGGCTACGATCAACAACCGGATCAACTCTATGCGAAGGAGATGTGTTACACTGCGTGAGGCAAATGGTGGTCACAGCAGGTTTTCATCTGTTAATTTTTTATCTGTTAAAAAGGTGTGGTTCTAGTGTTAATGTACAGCAGGAAGGCTCTTTCATAAATGTATTTGAATGCAATCTGAATGGAATGGGGAACCTAGACTAATTTTCTTGTAGGAAGTTACTCAGTGGTCTCATTCCTGCTCACGCACCATACACCCCTTCTCAGGAAGAAACAATATTTGCCTGTATTTTTTTTTCTCTGTGGGGTCAAATAACAACAATAACAGTGATGCTAAAATAAGATCCGAAATTAATTGTCTCCTCCCATGTTTTGAGCCAGTGTTTCCGGGCTTGTATTACTGGTGTGGAAGACAGTAGTAAATGATTTGGAGCTTGTGCTGAATGCAAAAGCAGGATGTAAGGAGGAAATGATATACATAAATATGTTACATAACATAAAACCGACTTATTCTCTCATTTGACCTGTATTTGAAGTGTTATAAATCCTACAATTTAGATAAAATCATGTGCTACTATTAATGTTCCTATAGTTGAGGATACTGAAAAGAGAAAAACAGAAAGCAGAAGTGTTGTTTTTGTGAGTGGATTTATAAGTCTCGCTTCATGTTTCAGCTGCCTGTGGTTTATTTCCCATTCAGCTCAGGTATATCTGTGCCAAAGTTTTGGAGTTTCATTCTGCCGAAATAAGGCATCTTTTTGCTATAGAGAGGGCAACTTTTTATAGGTGTAAGTTCACTATATACATAAAATTAGAGTTTGTTTTGTCACAAAGTCTTTGTTAAACCTGATACATCATGAGATATCTCAGATTACTGTCCAAAGCCTATATGCATAACTGTTATTGTTTTTATCTTAGTGGAGCAACTGTGATTCATTTATGATTTATTTTACCAATATTCTTCCAAATTTGCTTTTGTGTTCCACAGAAAAAGTCTTACAGGTTTGAAACAATGTTCCCTACAACCAAAACATTCACACATTAAAAATGATAAAAAATGCATCATAAAAGTGCTATGGTACATTGTTTGCTGATACGTGAAGGTTTCGGTTTGTGTGGCCTGTCAATTGAGAGGAGCAAAAACAATGATATAATATTAATAATATTTTCAAATGCATTCTGAAGATGAATGAAATATGTTCAAAATGTTGGATGAATGTCCCTTAGGCATAACTCTGTAATGCTTTCAGTGAAGCGGATAAAGATTCTTACCGTACAGGATTAAAATGAATTTGTATTATTTGGTATAATATCAAATTCTTGTTGATTGTGTTTGCCAAGGTCAGGAGCACTCATGTCACTGAGTACTCTATATGATCCGAGACAACAAATGACTTTAGTGACTGACCCACTTCACACTTTCCTCTGCAGACTCGCCTGGTCTTTTGGCAGGTTTACTAAATGTTCCTGTGAGTTCATAAATCTGCCATTGCATATGGCTAAGATCATTTAAGGTAGACCTCCTTTTCCCTACACAAACATATTTCCCCAGTGCAGGGAGGTAGAACGCTAATGTTAGCGGCAGGCACTGATCACTTTCCACCACTTCCTTATATTGTCTAGCAGTGAATACAGGATATCGGAGTAATTAATACTCCATAACCAGTTTATTTCAATATAATATATGGCTATGTTTATTTGTTTACATTTTAAGATTCACCAAAAAATGGAAGACACTTTACAGATACAACTGTTAGCATGAACAATGAAAATAGTTCTAAACCATTTATTGTTAATGTTCATTTCGAAATTACTTAAGCATTATTAAAACCGAACGCTGCTTCTGATAATATTATTTAATGTACCTAAACTGACGATTACATTTTAATTAAGTATAATGTTAACAAATAATTATATATACTATACTAACAAATGTACTGTGTGTTAATTTTAATCAACACAATAACTTATTATTTTCTTTAAAAATATGTATTTCAAAAGGTAACTGTCCAAATGACATTGCACGCCATGGCCAAAAAAAGGGGTTTTTGTATAAATATCTTCTTGTGTGTTCACCAAATAAAAAAAATCCTAGATGGTTGCAATGACATGAAGGTAAGTAAATGATGGTTCAATTTTCATCTTTGTTTTACTTTCCTGCATGTTACCCTAATTGTTATTAATACATGCAGCAGGTCTAAGGAGTTGCAAAGGCTTTTCCTCAGTTCTGTTTCCAATTCTTGCAGTTCTGACAGAAAGATTATTGTCCAGTATGGCGCGTGCAAATCAGAAGGGTTTTTCCTCTTGGTGAGAGTGAAGTGTGTACTGGGGAGGTGCTGCCACTGTCCTAGTGTGGGGATTTCCACAGCTCTGCGTGCTGTCTTCCCATCTGAAGGTGTGTTTCAGAGAGATATCCTGTTTTGTGAGAAGTTTGGTGGAGACTTACAATCGGACGTCCCTGCTTTGCTTCCCACTGTTTATTTTTTTTATTTTTAAGTACATCCGGGTCTTAACTTTACAGTCATATAAATTAATTATCAGATGTTGTGCATAAACATTGACCGTCTAGAATGGAACTTAAATGTTAATTATAATATTTTGCTAATTTATATCATATGCTTCACTCCAAAAAAAGTGTCTTAAATGTAATTTTGATATAAGTAATAACATTAACAAGTAACAAGTACTTTTTTATTTATAGCTCACAAAACAATAACCAAATGTATGATGTCAATCGTGTGGATTCCTTTGTACAAAAAGAAGACCAGATTTCCATGTTTTAATTGAAACATGCAGGTTGAATTTCGAACACTATCAAATCATGACGAGTAACATGATCATCAGGTTTTTGCACAAAGTTCCAACCCAACCCAAAGTTCATGTCAAATGAAGTGTTTCTGTCATTAAATGTGATATTAAAATGCTTGCTCACATTATAAAATAATTGTATTCAATTAGAAAACTGTTTAATCATGGCATTTAACTATTGGTATCGACTTAACTCCACTTGCTGCATCAGTAATCAGAGACAGTACAGTTAGTTAAAATGTCTCAGAAGAAGTTCAAACCCATATACCGCAAGTTCATCTGTTCGTGTTCCAGTTCATCGCAAGTTCTAGCTGTTTACTTGCCACACACATAGATTATCATATGAATATTTAGCTAAATACTTTGTCTTCAAAATAATAAACACTATTGTAAAACATGCCAAATGCTATTTATGTATTTTACTTTACTTAACATTACACAGCTTAATCTATAAGATTTACACAGCTACTAAAAATAGCATGCAGAGGAAGTGGTTGTTGTTCCTGTTACAGTGCCTAGAACTTGTTGTGTCTAGTACAGATGAGCCCTATAAAAGAACTGTCTGCATACAGTGCGTCAGCTGGCTTTTAAAGTTGAGGGCTATAGCAATACAGGGCTGATCATATGAGGAGTGCTGTGTTTTCATCCCCTGAGATTCTGAGAGGTCTGCATGTATTTAATAAGTGCACTATTATGCACTAGATGTGTAGTAAGTACACCTAGATGAGCCCTGTGGACAGACGTCCGGAAGCAGATGCACACAAACACACACACACACACTAGTCCTCTACACAATCTGACATGTGTTTAAAAAGAACTGGAAATTAGGTGCTGGGCGTCCGGCAGTGTATCTGACAAATAAACGTGAAAATACATGCTCTCTTACCCATTTATGAATACCTGGCAACCCAAGGAGTGCTGAATGATCGAGTGAAGGTGAGATGCAGTAGTATGAGTACATTTGTCACTTTTACAACCTAAGGTAGGCGAGTTTCACTTACACAGGGACATTTAAAGCAGAATAATTCAGTTTGGCATCGTAGATTAATCACAGACAAAACAATAGTATGTAAAGAGTATGTAATGTAGCCTACACTATGTAATGACAATACGTTATTGAATTTTAATCTGCTAAATCTGTAACCTGCCAAGTGCTACTAAAAGTCAAATAGGCCATTGATCTGACATGATTAAACTGCTGTTAAACTGCTTTATGCAAAACAATTTGTAACAATATTATTATATTAGATTTGAAAAAAAAATGTATCATGCTGTGTTAAAGGAATAGTTTACTCAGTACAATAAAAATTCAGTCATCTTTTATTAAACCTCAAGTTGTTCTAAACCTTTATTTGAATATGTTTCTTTATGTTTTTTTCTTTTGTTGAACATGAAGCATTTTGGATGATGTACTACAAACAGGTAAAAAGTAAGTAGCAAAGGGAATAAAATACAGATTTAATATGCACCCTACAAGTACTGTAAACATGTCTAGCTAAAATTAATATTTAAAACATAGAGTAATCATAATTAAAATGTTTGTTTAGGGCCCTTTTTGGGAATTTGTTCCATCTGTGAAAATGTGGCTGGTTTCCATAACCTTTTTGTCTCTTGACCACAAGACTGACACTGATGTCAGATGTCCTGTCAAACCAGATCAATTTTGTACAAGTATTAAACCTTTAAAAAACTTAATGAACTTACTGATCTTGAGAGACATTAATATAAAAATCTAAAATTAAATTTTATGACCCCTTTAAGTATATCAGCACATATGGTGTTCATTAATAAATAATAAATAATCCTTATAAAATATTACTAAAATACCTTTTCTTATTCATGTGTTGAAAATCCGTGGTGCAGAAACATCCAGAAAAAGTGTAATGTTATAAACCTTTTAAAAATAGAATGATTCAAATATGTATAAGCACACATTCAGAGAGTAAGCACAAATGGTTAATGACTGACATATTTAGTCGTTAAGTGCACCATGCAGCTTCCTAATGATCTCCACACTTATGGGTTTCTGCACAGGCAGTATCTCTAAGACTGAATCTAAAGTGAGAAAGTAAAAGTTTCTAAGTGTAACTTTTTCTCTGTCGGCTGGCACTAAATATATCTCAGCCGTGTGAGTGTTCCACCCCCACATTTATGGGGACAGGATATGTGTCAGGTCCTGTCACATACTGTCGCTCTGAGAGTGAAGGCCAAGTGAGCGACAGGAAGCCTGTGGTTCAGCGAACTGCTCTCTGTGCTGATACAGCGCTCTTGACCCTGTTTCTCTTCACTTGTTCAATGCCTTTTGTGCAGGATCAGGGGCTTAATCTTTGCATGCTAGTGTGATTACTCTGCAGCTAGGCTTACGCAAACCACACACGGTGTTTGGCTATGATCGATGGTAAACTTGTCCAAAATCAGGGTGTTGATAGTGATGATAAATTAATCAAACATAGTAAAAAGGACTTTCCTTTCAATGTGTCCATACACCCACTCTGCACGCTTAGTTCACACATTCAACCCTTCTTTCTCCCCTGATCCTCCTTCTAAAGTTTCCTCTGCCATGCCTCTGTCAAATTCTCTCTCTCTCTCTCTCTCTCTCTCTCTCAGTCTTGTCCCTCCCTCGCATTCAGTCAGCTTTGAGTCAGAGTTGCAGTTGTCCTCAGTGACAGCCGCAGTAGTTAGAGGAAGTGTAACACAGTGTGCAGCTCTCACTCTGACTGTTTGGCCAGCTAGTTTTTAAATGTGGCATATGATGTAGTCCACTGATAGTCTCACAAGGATGAAAGGTAAGGCACTAGACTTCTTTTTCTTCAGTAATCTTCAATATTTCATTGCATGTTACTGCTTACTGGAGGCAACCTGTGAAATGTGCTTCTTAGCACCGTGAAACCAAACTGTCGCAAAGTTGCATAATTATGAGCTGTTTCGGTCACTAAAAAGGTGTTTGTTTAGTTTCAGTTATTTGGTTAGCATGCTATTTTGCACTCGTTCTGACTTTTTATCTTTGTTTTGTTTTTTTCTCTCTTTTTCTCTTTCCTCTTTCTAGTTTCTAGACTCTGTTGCGTGTCGTAGCAACGGAGCAGTTAGTTGCATTGAGTTGCTGGTCAGTTATAAACCATGTGTGAGAGGGTGAAATGAAGGGGAAGTTTTCTTGTGTAATCAGTAGTGGGTAAAAGTGCACCTGAGGCTGTTAGCCATGGTCATTTTTGAGTGCGTTTTGCTTTTAAGTAAACAACTTTAGCTATCAATTACTGTAAACAGTTTACTGTTGCATATAATCATGCCAAAATAGCTTGGTATCGTCTGTGTTTTATAAGCTCACAAATCTGCAATTTCAGCATATGAAGTGGAAAATAGATGAGTGAGTCAGATTAATGTGACCAGCATATTAAAAGGATAGTTCAGAAAAACATTTACTCAGGATCATCATCCCAAACATGTATGCATTTATTTCTTCTGTGGAGTACAAAAGAATATTTAATAAAATTTATTTGTTTTTATTATTATTATTATTATTTAACGTAGTCAATGTTGTTTGGACCCAGATGTTTCATAAATTATGTTCTTTGGTGTTCTGCAGAAGACAGAAATGGACCAAATGAGAGTCAGAAAACGAAGGAAGAATTTAGTACATTTTAAATGTCTTTGTTTTCTCTTTAGATTTTATCAAATCATTTTCTGAATGTTTTTTTTGTCTTTTTACCAGCAATGAGAGTGGTGATTTTTTCCATTTACCTCATTATGTAAGGACCAAGCCACAGCATGGCATTCTGGAGAAATAATGTTGGGAATTCAGCAGGTGAGAGTTACACCGTTTGGAAAAACTTTGAGCAAATCATAAATAACAAAATGTGAATAAACACTATTTACTTCTAAAACGTCGATTAACCGTTTAAAATTTGGAGAAAATAACATTTTTCAGACTGTGAAACAATAATATTGTGAAATATTAGTACACTTTATTTGATATTATATTATCAGTTATATTAAAACTGTATTTTATATTTTAATATAATAATATATTAACTGCATATACTGTATTTTAAAATGTAATTTATTCAGTAGTTGGGAAAGCAAAATTTTCAGTAGCCATTGCCTCAGTCTTCAGTGACGTTCTAACAGATAAAAACATAGTTTACATTATTCTTCCAATCGACCCCAAACTTTTAAACAGGGAGAGTATCTTACACATATAAATGGATGATTTATATCAGAATTCAAATGCTATGTTGTTGGCTTCTCTTTTAAAAGCTGAACGTGCTGAAATGGAATCCGAAATGTACCGTTGCCTGCAAACCATTACAAGAGAAATGGACATTGACAAACCAGCTATCAGCAAAGGTATGACTCACAGTTAAATATTACACCCAACAAATGTACACACCTGAAGACAATACCTAGATGTACTCGATTACCGTACCATACTATGCAAAGAAAAAAACAGACATGGTTTCTTTAAGAACCACAATCTGCGATCTAATCATTAGTGACATCTGTTCATGTTGTGTATAAAGGCCATGTCAAAAATAATGTCTGTAAACTGGAGTGTCTGTTTCATGTGGCACTATCAGTTCATTAAATATATAATATATACGGTAAGAGCTATTCATTTCTGTTAACTCTGCAGGGATGCTAAGATGGACATTAGATAAAAAAGTGCGGGACAGTTCTCAAAGAAGTCTGGCATTGGTGAAAGTGGCCATCAAGGAACTAGAAAGAGTGAGTCACCAGTTTCTATGGCATAATGCTTGTTGTATAGCATTACAGTTTCTATTTAAGTAGCTGATAAGCATGATCAGTTCGTATGACCTAAGTGCTATTGCTGTATTTAGTGTTTATCATGACATTGTTGTTTGAAGGTACTTACCCATGAATACTGAAATGATTATCTGTTTCTAGTGTCACTATAAAGAGTTAACACATAATTAATGATGTTTTAATACCACAAAGAACAGCTGTAGGCTGTGAATGTCTTATATGTTTTAGTGAACGATTGGATGGATAGGTATTAAGCATAACTTACCTTCTTTTTATATACAGGCTGAAAAAAATGACTACAAGCAACATCTCATTCCTTTGCTTAATACACTTATATATGCTGTGATGCAGGTAAGAAAAAGGCAGCCTTTTTGGCTACTGTGCTACTACTGTACTAGTGATTCTTATCTGGTTTTGAATCAGGATACAGATACTTCATCAAGTGGGGATTAATGACGGCTTCAAAATTGTTTATAGTGCAATATTTTAATATTATGCTATTAATTTAGAACAGACCAACATGTTGAAATGCACCATTTTAGACAATGGCTTATTTAAAGATATCTTGCAGGGTTTGATCATTTCCAGAAAAATGTTTCAGTCAGTGTGCACCCTCTAAAAAAACATTTGTTTCAAAATCAAAATGTTATCATCTATAAATTCTAAACCCAGTTCCCTTTGTATACTAAACACAAACTGCAGAAGCCACCAGTGTCCTACGTGACATCCTTTCTTGTGTTTCTTTGCAGACAGCATGCATACCTGATGACCTCTATAAAAGAATTTATGACTTCTGCAAGAAGTTGTTGACTCTGCCTCAGCCGTACTGCACGGTAGGCCTTAGTTATGCTGGCCAAATAAAAGCAGAGCGACTTTCTCCAGGTTCGTTTCTTTCTTCAACCAAAATAAGATAAGCATTTCTCTTGACCTTAGTTTTTTTTTTTTTAGCTTGTTCCCAAGAAAAACGTTTCAGTCATTAATGTCATAAACAAGAAAACCTAATCCCTGTGAGTCTGATGTGCATGTTTTTCTTTTCTCAAAGGCCTTTTGTATCAGAAAACGATCACTGCAGAACAAAGTCTGAAAACTGAACACTATTCTCAGCAGGAGAGGTGAGTCAAAATGCACTTCACTGAAGTCATATTTAAAATGTTTTTTAAAACTTAAAACAAAGTGGAGAATGTAGCACATGCACTGTTTAACAAAAGAAGTTTATTAGAAATACTATTTGAAAATTAGACAGTAAATTATGAATCTATAAAAATAAAGTCAGCATGAACATTTTCAAAATATGTGCAAAGATTAATAATTTATAACAAACACTGCAACTTTATATAAACAAATAAGAATTGACCATTTAGATTTTTGATTATACTTTAATATTAATGAGATTATAAGTATTTGTATGTTGTATATATATTAGGTAATGTTAATTTCTATATGTATATTTACATAATAATAAATTGCTGATTATGAGTTTGTGATACCTAATTATATTACAGTATTTAGGCACTTTCTGGATGTCAAACATTAGTGCAGCTTATTTTTTTAATTAATATTGATGCACTGCATCTGTGATTACTCTACTAGAATATCTACTGTATGTGAAAATAGTCATTTATACAAAAGCTCTAGTGCTTGTCTTTTTGGAGCAATCGGGGCTGTGTTGTTTATATTACTTCAGCAAATTTGATTGTAGTTTCTATGCTTACTAATTGCTGAAACCTGTAATACCAGATTGTTCAGCTTTGGAACGCTTTAGAATGAGTTATAATCATAGTTGAGACTAGAAGGGAAAAAAAGGAAACGATTGTTGCCAGGGCTGGTTATGAGAGAAAAACCAAAACAAATGAATTGCTTTACTGGTCTAGGTGTGCCTATAACACCACATACTGTAGAAGTAGATGGGGAAAACCGGCATAATAATTATATTTGAAGTCAACTGTTTTAATATATTGTGCATTTGAGTATTTCATAGCCTGTTATCATATTGTTGATTGAACTGCTTCCAGTCCACATGAGGTTGATGCGGCTGCTGAAGTCAGCAGGAAGCTTTATCAAATAAACCTCATGGCAGCCCAGTTTGACGTGAATCAGATCAATGTTTTCTCTATCTCTCTCTCTGAATAATTGTTAGTTTTTGATGGCTGTGCTCTGCGTGTCATGTTCAGGGTATTTGTGTTTGCGGATCCTGCAGTATTTTCCGAGTCTCTCAGCAATGTTCTGAAAGCTGACATTGAGGCTCAAGGAATTTTCCGGAACCCATTGAGCTTGATGCGCTGTGTAGTGCTGCACAGTCTTCAGGCGGCACTGGGAGAGGATTGTAACGGGCCCCTTCTCAATGATGCTTTGCAGGTCAGTAATGCTGTCCAGAAAAGCTAGTTGTGTAGACTAACACAGGCAAGTAGTTCACTAACAAATCATGAATTATATGTTTCTGAATTCTGATATACTCCGTATGCCAGTCATCCACAGCCACACTTAGAACTGATGTTTTCTAGGCAGCATAATCTATCACAGACTTCTGTATGAGTAAGGGTCAAGAGTACAAGTATATGTTGGATTTTGTCACAAATGTGAGTCAGAAATGATCCCTGGTTTGTACCTACATTTAACCTGTGTGTAACAGGCTACTCTATCATTTTAGTTGTGAGACTATACAATGACAAAAGGGGAGCATTTATTGCAGGTCAGAATCTCTCTGTCCACACGTCTGCAGTTTATTTTCAGAAAACTCAAAGCAACAGGACAGGACATCCACAGGACATCCCATATGTGTCTGTCTGAATTATAGCAATATGTTTTTGTGTGCATCTGTGATTTCATGATGTGTGGCTTTCTGTGTAAGTGTTTGCGTTTCTGATTATCTGTTTGTGCATATGTCAGGATATGAACCTGGATGTAGAGTCATACTTTAATGAAGTGCTTGCAACAGTAGAGCCAAACACAGACAGTAACATAGGTGACCGGGGTCAGACCAGAGAAAAGCTACAAGACTTATACTTTCAGATCCTCCGTGACACCAAGAAAGGTACACTACAAAATATTCTATTCTATTCTATTCTATTCTATTCTATTCTATTCTATTCTATTCTATTCTATTCTATTCTATATTCTTATCTACACTGTCTCTCAAACACAAACACTCTGACCAACTCAATCTGTATCAAAATAGCGTTTTCCTCTAATAAAAGACCTAGATATTTTTTATTTTTTCCTATTTTTTTGATATCCAACTTGTGTAGCCGGATCAGGAAGCAGGATTTGTTTTTGGTGTCATTGTGACGGTTTTGGGTTTCAGATCTATTGTCCAGTGGCTCCCTGTGCAATGTTCCGCTTCCACATCCGGAGATGAGTTTCCATCTGTGGTGGGAGGAGGAGGAGCTCTGTAAGTTGGATTCATTTACTAAAATGTTTTGACAGGGGCTATTTGTACTAAGAGTTTAGCAAGAGAAGTGTAATTAATTAGTATTTATTAAATTAAAATTAGTTGTGCCAGATACTATTTTCACCTCAGTTTATTGTGGTAAAACAGTAAACTCCATGCAGTGTTTTTGTTTTTATCTATTTGGTTTTTTTTCAGAAAACATAAGACAAGAAAAGTAAATCACATAGAAATAGATCTACATGAACTCATCTAAACTCAAGAGATTCACTAAAACATTTCTTTTTATTCTGCCCACAGGGAGAGAACTGGCCAAATTTACCCGTTCTGGATCTTTGAGTGAAAGCCTGATGAGTTCAGAAGACTTTTATATGCCTGACCTACCCACAGACCTCGACTCAGACATGCCACGGTACTCTGTCATGTCCACGGACAGTGGAATAGAGCGTGACATGCAGGGACCTGAGGCCTCTGATGTGGAATTTCCTGGAAGAAGATCCTTAAAGCCTGAAATTACCAGTGGAAGACTGTCACGGCGTGGAGGAATTAAGGTGAAGCCGTCTGTCACTGACAGCATGGCTCTGATGCAGGACGTACTGGAGGAGACAGGCACCACTGGCTGCAGCGGCACACTGCAGAGGAGAGCAGGAAATAGTAATACCAACTTGCCCAAGGAAGAACGGGACTACATTGCTAAAATTGTGCTGATGGGAGATGACCGGGCAGTGGGAAGACTAGCCAGGGCATACTACTGGTTAAGGTATGAGACATTGTCATCTGTTATATAGTTATTGTTGTTTAATGATGTAATATAATCATCAAGTACAAAGTAATAACATAATAACATATTTGTATAATACATTATTTTTTTTTTTTTTAAAGTACATATTGTAAATTAATTCAGTAATGTCATTATATTTTCGGGAGTTGGATCTCATGACATTTTTTACGGAAACTAAACTGCCATATTACAATCATTAAAATATCTGCTATTTTAAGAGACTTATTGAATCTGACACATAATCATGGGGGTCTGAAATAGTTTTATGCTTTTTTGCATGTTTTCTGCACCTCTGTGACTTACGCCTAATAAGCATTAAGACTTATGTTTTTTCACTAAACTGTACTCAAAAAAAAAGTTGCTGAAAAAGTTCTTCACAGTGAAACATTTTCTTGGTTCCACAAAAAACCATGAGCCTGTCCTCCAACAAAAACCCTATAGGTTGTGCAAGTACCTTGTTACAACCTATATTTATATTTTAAAGTCAAGCAACCTCTAGCAGGTGTAAAAAAATAATGACAGCGTCGTGTTGTCTGATTGTCATTACCAATCAAAATGCGTGTTTATTTAAATGCAATGTGTGGACATTTTACACCGCTCTCACGTATAGCATACGAATGACTATACCTAACACCCCTTACAGAAAGCATGCAAAATTATGTTTCATAGTGCATATACATTTTAAAAGCATGTGTGTTTTCTGGGATTTAATCCATGATCACATCATTACATATTATTGTACTTATAACTCAATGTGCTAGCAACTGAGCTACACAAAACCTGTCAAGTGTATATAAAAACCATCTCGTTCTTACCTTTTTTATAATCTGAAGAACCTTCTTTCGCTACAAAGAAACAGAAAGGTTCTTTAGATGTTAAAGGTTCTTTATGGAACCATTTAGACAAAAATGGTTCCTCTATGGCATTGTGAAGCCCCTTTCAGCCAAAAACAAAGATCAGCCCATGATTTACTTACCCTCAAGGTGTACATGACTTTCTTCTTTCAGAGGAATCCAATTCAGTTCTATTTTAAAAATGCTTATAAATAGTAGCAGTGGCTGGGGTGGTTCCGTTCAACAGTCCAAAGAAGTTAAATAAAGTGCATACATCCATTATAAAAACTGCCTCACATGGCTCTGGGGGGTAAATAAAGGCCACTTTTTCTAGTTTGGGCTAACTGCTTGAGTAAATCATAAGCAAGAAAGTTTCTCTCTTCAGTAATTTCATCCTTTTAATCAAGCTTGTTAATGATAATGTTAAACAGTTGTTTGGACAGTTCAGTATCTGACATTATATTATAATCTGACGAGTTGATATTCCTGAAAAAGGCTTAAAACCACTGCACAGCTCACTGTTGATTATTGTGGGGTTGGTATTGAGTTAACATTCTGAAGAAGTCTTTTATTTTCTGTATATTTCTTTCTTCTAAGACCATCAGATCCCCAAATGCTTGCACACTTTCTTGTGTTTAGGGTTCTGTTATGATTAAATGAAGTTTCAAACAACAACATTTTGGCTTTGTTTCACAGGAAACGGGAAGCCAGGAGACGGTTTCTTACTATGAAAGTCAACCTACAGATGTACTACATTCCTGTTTTCCGCCAGTCATCTACAGCCTCTCCTGTGAAGGTGAATACCCTTTCCTTGCCTCTGACACTTTAGCAAGTGTACAGAGATGTTATTCACCAAAATAAGTCCTTACAGAATCTTACAGAAATTCTGTTTCAGGAGAATGTGCCCTTTACAATCAATAACATCTGTGCTCTGGGCTCATATCTTGGAATGGTGGATCCGTGGTACGATTGCAATGTCTGTTATCTTGGACAGATAATTCCTGATCTTGCAAGAACGGTATGTAAAAAAAAAAAAAAGCTGGGCAGATATTTAGCATATTAGCCATACTTGGTTAAGAAAAATGAGGATAAATTTTTTTTTGCCGATTATGTCAGTCAGTATGGAATGAGGAAGTTTGAAAGTTTCTCTTTCAGTTATTTTTTTTTTTTTTTTTCAAACATTTCCTTGTGTAAATGCAAAGCCAGCAACTGTTCATTGTGAAAAACATGTTCCTCTTGCCAATTTGGCTTACACATTCATTTTTACCAAATTTGTTAGGCTGTTTATTAATTTATATATTAAGCAGTTTGTGAGGTTAATCGCAGATATATATTTACATTATAATACTCCCGGCACATCTGCAGTTAAACATACTTAAGAGTACACATTGCAAAAAATAAAAAATACCTCTGAAATGCTTGGTGCTCAACCTCTATACTTAAGTGCAAGTTATACGTAATGTCTTTTGCCTTAACTGAAATGAAAAGAAAATATTACGATTATAACTTAGAGTTTATATTAAATGCTAAACTTTAGCATACTATTTGACCTACTTAAGTAGGTTTAAAAGTAGGTTTAGATGTAAATGTCAGCACACCTTTATTTATAATTACTTCTATTGTCCTATTGCTAAACTGTACTACCTAACAAGCATTTATGGTAATCTAAAATATAATTGAATGTAATTTCTATTGTAGCTTTTATGCTATGCACTTACATTTGTAATTACAAATTCGTAATGATGAACGGTTTGACTTTTGTAAAGCTGTTCTAGTGTATGTTGCAAAAGCCACGAATGTGTACTCTATTTAAGTGGTCTTTTATGTCTTTAATGCATTTTATCTGCATCTCCAGTATTTTTTTTTAATACATAAGTACAATACAAGTTCACATTCAAGAGTCATCAAGCATTACTCCCAGTGAATCAGGTCAGTGTAATGCAAATCGTTTTGCTTTGTTTTATTTTTAATCTTCCAGTCCTGCACTGGCAAACAACAAGAGTCTGACCTTTTCTTACCTGACGTCATCTCGTATTACGTGCGTATGGCCCAGCAGCCAGTGTACTTCAACATTTACTACATTAAGGTGAGAATGAATGTCCTTTTGTATCTGGTTTACGTAGTTGCTTTTTTTTTAGCTATGATGACATGAGTTTCAGGTGTATTTCAGTCACAAAGTTTCCATGTAGAAAAAACACATTAGTTCACTTACTTTGAGGTGTACAGCAAATATAAAAAAACAGGCATAAATGATGGGAAAGCAAGATAAAAAGATTTCAGTTCAGGCTCAGAAGGTCATTCTAGCACTTTCTGATATAGCAAAGCATTCTTGATTTTATATTCTACTTTTGCAGATTTACTTTTCCAACAAGTCCAAAGAACCTGTGGAAGAAGTTTTTGTTACAGACCTGGAAGTGGATTTTCCAGAGTTTAAAAAGGCCCAAGGTGCACATAAAGGTATTCAAGACCAAATTCGGAATAAGTACCTTCATCGCTACCCTAAATTTTGGCTAGCAGTTCATTTAGACAATATTTACAGCCAACATTTTTTCCTTAGAAACTGTCAAACAGAAGAAGATGCCTGCCGAGCTGTGTGGTGCGTTGATCTCATTTAGCTACTTGAAAGTGAGTATCACTTATGCTGTCTTTATTGTTATCAGGGTATTTTGCCTGTACCTAGTCACATACAATGTGATTGGTGTTGCTGGGTTCGGTTTTCCAGTCAGTGACATTCTTAAATTTTTTTCTAGAATTAAAAATTACGTGACCAGCAAATCTTAGTTGACCTCATATGGCCCTTCACATTCCTTTTAGGTGTCGCTAAGCAACAGGGAGGTTGAGAGAGGGTTTTCACTCAGAACCACTGGTGTCCAGATTTCAGCAATACCACAAACCAAAACTGAAGGTAAAGTTACATGATTTGTTTTTGTTAATCAATTTAGATAAACATTAACTTCAACCTAACCCATTTTAAATTCATGACTATTTGACTTTCCACTTTGTAGATTTTAACTGTCTCATGGTCACTTTCAGTGACATTAAGCCAAAGAATATGACGGTAGGTCTGCCTAAACTTCCTTCTTTTGGAACCCTGAGAGTAAACCAGAGAATTAAAAAAAAAATCATACAAATATTGATCATTTATATCTATATCTATCTCTCTATATATATTTTATAACTTATAATTAAGTTGTTTAACTCTTTATGTTGTTGGTCTGTAATTGAAGTATTTTAGCATGGCTGTCATGAGAAGTAAATTCAACTTACATCTGATTATTTTGCTTTGTTCAGATTATTCATGCTTTGTTTCATTTTTAGGAGACAAATATCAGAACATGCAATTTTAAAATGAAGTCGCCAGACAAAGCAACATTTACAGTTCGTTTAGATAAAGACTTTCGAAGGAAATTTATGAATGTTGAGAGGTGAGTAATCAGTGCTTTTTCTGCTCATCTTATCATTTTAATTAAGATGTCCATTACCTATGCTACCGTTCAAAATTGTGAGGTTGGTAATAGTTTTTTAGTATTTTGGAAAAAATGTAATTGTTCAAAAATACAGTGAAAATTTTTACTATTATTTTTACTATTTCAAATAACTGTTTTATAAATATATATATATATATATACACCAAATGTCATTTATTCCTGTGATGGCAAAGACGAATCGTCAGCAACCGTTGCTCCGATCTTCAATGTGACATGATCCTTCATAAACCATGTTAGTTTGGTGCTCAACTAACTGTTTTTATTTCAATAGTAGTTTTTTTGTAACAAAAATGTTATTGCATCCACGCAAAGTAACAGTATTACATACGAAAAAACTCCTACTGACCCCCAAATTTTGAAATTATATTATTTGTATTTATATGTATTTTCAAATAATTACATTCCGTTGATTTTAAAAAATAATTAAGATATAGGCTTAGAGTGATAAACGTTAGATGAATCATTGATTTCTTGCATTGCATTATATTTTCTAAAACAGCATTGAGGTTGCTCCATGTCGAGACCCTGGATATTACGTTCAAAAATCCTTAAAGTCAAAGTTCATGGCAGAAGGTGACAGCCACGCCGGACTGAGCAAATACATGAGCAAAGGATTGACTCTGCCCATTAACACATTTGCTGGAATAATCGACTGAACTAACAAAGATGGAGATGGAGGCTGCTTTCTGTCAACATAAAGGCCAGTTCTGGACACTTGCAGTATGTGTATTGTGTTTTATACAGTGCATTGTGCGGCCGTGTCACCATGTGATCGAATGATCAGCTAAGACACTTCACCAAGCAGGTTTTACTGCAATATAAACTTTTATCTGTGAATCACAAGTTGATCGGTCCTGAAGTATTTTAATGTGTAACACAACTAACTCACTAACACTAATGCAGTCATGGCATCGAGTTTCTCAAAGACGCAGGATTTACTTGAACTTCTGCTTTAACAATCAACCTGTTCCCGAAGAAAAGAATTCTTCTCAAGCTGCCAGTCTTTCATCTAAACTTTCCATCAGAAAAACGGAGTAACTGTTTATTACAGTATAATGCAAGTGCAGTGTATGTCTGTATAACATAAAATATATGCCATATGACCAAGTGTTTCAGAGAAACTGACATTACCTTAATGATTTTGCACTTTGTTACATTCATTGTTTTATGCTTTTTTTATCCCACTATGCATATTTACAAATGTAGGGCCTTCTATAAGGTTTTATAGCATCAAAAACATGTTTCAATTTAAAAAGCATAAATGATATGTATTTTAATTATTGTCTATGTGATATGTGGAGACCAGCAGCGCTATTGTTACACAAAAGGTTCAAGCTTTAAAAGGTTGTGTTGTGCATTAAGCTGGTTAAGAGTCAAAGTCTGTCTTTAACACAATAGCGGTGCCAAATATTTGAATCTTTCTCATATATTCCTCTGTACATTATGAAATAGCCTAATCTTGATCTAATGCCAAGAACAAACATGTTATCAAGAAAATACGATCAGTTCTGTTTCCTTTATGGCATTAGTTAATGCCGAAGATTTGCACAATTGTTGATTTGACGTCTGGTTTTGTAAATATTGTGATTTTTTAAAAATACATAAATAAATGTAGCATTTTCAAATGATTGCAACAAACTTGGGTCGAGGTTTATTAACACAGTTACGATGTTTAAAACTTAAGGTACTCTGACAGCACAAAAATGTTGTTGTTGTTGTTGATAATAATGACCAGAAGATGTCGCCAAAGAATCAGAAATGCAGTGTAACTGCTGCCGCTGCGTAATGATGTCTAGTTATACACAGCCGTCGCTTTTTTCCTCAGCAACGAGAACCGCTGGATCCGCTGCATTATTTTAGCGAGCTCTCTTGCTTTTGCCTGTTTCAACAAAGTCGGGATATTCGTATAACATTAGGCTTCGGTGGAGAGTGATGGATGAAAAGCGCAGAGCATCCTGTCAGTACGGATCCCTGGAATGCACGAAATGGAAAACAGATGTGGACCAAACAGGTATTTCTACACCTGTCTCTGTTTTAAAACCTGCCAAAATGTATTGGTGAAAGGTATCGTAGACTATCACACACACACTTGCATTCTCTTCTCTATTGGGGTTTGTGCTGATTGAATGCCACAGATGAAACTTCTGCTGATGGAAAAATGAGTTCAGGTTGAAAAGTGTCATCATCGAGAGTCTCATCATTTAGCCATTAAGTTAAATGCTCACATGACATGGAGATATATTTTGTGACTGCATGCTGTTGGTGACTTCGGGATAGAAGAGCATGTCTTTGTGGAGTGTCATGCCGTCTTTATTATATTTGCTGAAATTCTTTCGCAGGACAGCACCTTCTGCTGCTTTCAGAAGCTGTCACTGAACCTTGCTAGTAAAGTTTTTTCAAAATAAACTTGTGGAGATCATCAGGGTAAAGCAAATGTGGTACATTCAAATGATTTCCAATGCTTCATTATCAACTGTATAAATATATATTAGTACATGCAAATTAAGGGTTGTGAGTAAATCATTTATTTGTATTCTTTTACTTGTTTTTATTACATGAAATTCCCTTTCTAGCACTTCTTGAATTCTTATGCACCGCACCGCATTAATTCTACTGCTTTCTCGTTCAGTCTAGCGCATTTGAATGATTTTCCTTTATGAATGACTAACCTGACATAAAAAGCCTCAGTGCTTCAGAGGAGTTGTTAACTTGCACATGAAGGAGCAACTTGCCTCTTGGCACTGATTTTTGAGCAGCTCCTTTTGCAAGAATATTTGATTTAAATGTTCTAGTGTCATCTTAGATCAGTACCGTTCCTGAAGACACCTATTGATGGTTTGGATACAAACAGGCTTGTGAGCCAAATAAGAAAGGGGAAAAGGTCAAATTCATAATCGGACAGGATTGGGAAGACAATACATTTTTAGCATGTTGTTCCCATTTCTGTCTTTTAGATCATTTAGGATTCCCAAAAAGGCTTATTAATCTATTAAAAAAGGTCTACATATTAACATCAAAGGAAAAACCTTTGTTCTTTCCATATTCCACTATATTCTTCCCTCAGCTTAGACGAGTTGATACATATCTCTCCCGTCTCAGTGTGTGCACTTAATTGTTCAATGTTGTGGCACAACTATGTTAGCGTTTAGCTTAGCTTCATTCATTCTTTAGGATCCAAACAGGGATGAATGTAAAAGCCGCCAAATACTTCCACGTTTTTCCTATTTAAAGACGGTTATATGACTAGTTACACGAGTAAGTATGGTGACACAAAATAAAATGTGGTGATTTTTAAATGCTAACATATTGGTGCTGAAAAATCGAGCGATTAAGTGCACGCACTAAGACGGGAGAGATATGTATCGGCTCGCCTTAGTTAAGGGAAGAATATAGTGGATTAAACATGTTTAAACATTCCTGATGCAATAGGAAAAAAAAGAGGGGTCAGGCAACTAGTGTTGTTATTCTTAACTAAAAATGATTTTTTTTTAAATTCAAAAGATCATTACATTTATAAAAATACATATAGCATGTGTCAGCACAGGATTACCCAACTTCCCAAAAGTATTTTATATCAAATACACACAAAAGCTGCTGTAACAGAAAAAAAAGAAATTCCAAACGGCCTAATATTTGTTGATGAATTCTTCAATACAGTGATTTGTTTTTAAATAACAAATGAAGACTAGTTAAAGATATATAACACTGACGAATCAACAAAACAAGGCTATATTACGCTATATTTTTTTCTAAATATCGTCATATTTCCCCACCTCACAAACTGAGTGGCCACTCAGCCGAGTAAAGCTGACAGATCGTATTATCCTCAGCCTAGCATAACGGTTACCATGCCACTCGTGAGGAAGACACAGTGCACAATGCCACTGGAGACATAAGTGATGTAAACAATTGTAGGATCAGAGGAAGAGTTATGCTAGACCTCCTAAAGCCTTGCAAGTAATAATTTGTTGTCTGACAGCCGAGGCGGGAAACCTGGACAAGCTGCAATTTTCTGCTGCTGCTAAAGCTTTGATTTATTGGTGCAGGAAGGATACGAAGGAAGTCAGTGAAAGGGGTTTTGAGAACCATAGGAAGATGGTAGTAACGGTAGACCAGAAGGAACTGTCTTAAGTCTATGCTTTCTCTAATTTGTTATATGTAAAGGGTGGTTGTTTATGGCTATTTTTAAATTTGCATCTTGAAATGTACCTCACATTTCAGATCCTCCAAAAGCACTGCTAGTCTTGAGAAGGTTTTTCTATAGAACGCAATTTGAGCTGTATTCAGCAGCTCTTTGTGGTCGTGATCAGTGTGGCTTCAGTCCAGATCTTCTTGTTTTCTGTGTTTTCAGAGGCAGATGTGGTCTCAATGGCAGACTCTACTATCACAGTTGGAGACATAGAGGGGGAACTCTGTAAGATTGAACGGATCAGAGACATTTTGATCAGGAGGGAATCTGAGCTAAGATACATGTGAGTAAACTGGGTTTTACATGTAATTATTTATGATATATACAGTTTGTGTGTTTTGGTGTATTGAAATGCTTCGATTTTTAAAAAAATAGCATTTTAGATTTTTAAATGTTGCAATCTTTTTTACAGTATTTTCTATTTATATTGATAACACGTGAACATTTATATAGCATCTGTCAAAACAACGTTACAAAGTGCTTTAGATTAAAAAGATCAGTACAGTAACAAAATACAACCCATCAAATTCAAGAAATTCAAGTCATATGATAAAAAAGAAGAGGCCTGTTCACATGGGTTTAGTATTACCTGGTGACCTCTAGTTATTTGTATTTGCAGAGGTTGTCTCTGATCTTAATCCTGTGTGAATCGCCAACATGATCATTAATGGAAGCACCTTTCACTGATGTAAAATAAAAAAATAAAAAAGTTTTACATTCAGTAAGATTCTTATATTATTTATAAAACACACAAATAAGAGTCGAGCACCAAATAACAAAGTGTTGTGCTAAAAGCAGCCCATATTAAATCGATAAGTTATCTTTAATTAACATTCTCCCATAAAGCAATAAAACATGCTAACAAACACATTTAGAACTAAACGGGTAAGATTTCATGACATTTATGATAATGTAACTGTACTCACAGTGACACAGCTATGCTGTGGTTGACATTAGCTAACTTCCAGTGACAACATTTTAGTCTATAATTTGGTTGTAGCCAACAGACTCCTGTATATTTATCAAACAGTTCATCTGTACCGCTCCAGGTTCTGTAGGCTTGTAAAAACTCTTCGGAGTAACTTAAGGATGGAAAGTTGATAAGGTAGTTGTAGATACCAGGATACTGCAGGTCAGGAAATCTATCCATTCCTTTTCATACACGTTTAAAATACCCCAGTGGCATTATAGGGATCTTTTATGTTTAATCTATTAAGTTTTGCTGTATATAGGGGTCTTTTGAATTAAAGTGTGCAGTGTATTTTTTTGCCTTAAAACTCTTGCTGGCACCATTCATATCATACTCTCCCAGCAGTTCTTGCCTGCCAGCATGGAGGAGTCAACAGAAAGGGTCACGTGACTGAAGGAGCTCTACAGGCAGTGGCCGGAATCACACAGACCAAATTGTAGCATTGCTTTTTGAAGAAACATATATGTGAACTTAGCATATTATGATATTTTTATATGGGTAAAGTCAAAAAATGGCATACAGCACGACTGCATGTATTTATGTTGTGTGAAGCCCAAGATGCACTGCAAAAGTTTTATCTGTCCCAGATGAAAGATTGGCAGTGTGACACAATCGTGGTGATTTCTGTGATCGTGGTTCCTAATCAGTGTTCCTATGTATACGGCAATTGTCACGGTCTTGAGACCAAAGATATACCCTGCAGTACGTTTTCAGAAATTCAGCATGATCATTGCACAGTGCTGCTACTACCCACGTTTACCATTCAGCCAATAAAATGTGACATGAAATCAATCAGTCAATGAAATCAAAACATCGATCTGCTTACAGTACCTCAAACTCTTATTCATTTCTCTTTCACAGCTTTCACTTGCTTTCAGCACACATACTACAACTGCTGAAGTGTGATTCATCATGCTGTTTTTGTTTACCACTAGTACATGCTGATGTTTTATATGGTAACATGCATAATACCCATTTTGAAAAGGTGAGAGCGTTTTCACCTTTATTTCTGAGAGTAAAGGTGGCAATGCTCTAAATGGGTCCTAATCACCTTTTCTGGGTTTATTTAGCAATAATAACCTGTTGACTGCACATTATCCCTTATTCCAAATTATCCATGTCATTATTGTTTTCTTTAAATTCATTTTCACCTTCCAGATAAGCACACTATATACAAGTAATAACCAATTTTGTCAATTATAATTGACTGAAAACAGCCAAACCCCCAAGCCGTGAGCGGTTCATAAAGTTGATCTGAGATCCTTCTCATCACCATCACATTTGCAGTCATCTGTCCTTCCTGTTCCCATTACCAAGAGCTACAATCAGCCAGCTGCCCCTCATCAAGATGTTAATGCTTTGCTTTTGATGCTGCCAGAGTTGTCTAATGCATGGATATTGGTTTTCCCTCACAATCGTTTGGGGAAGAGCTTTGGCTATCACAAAATCAGCGGGGCATTTCTTCCCCACTTGGTTCTCAGTCTCCACAGTCTGTCTCAACTGAACCGGAGCGATACGGAGAGAAATCCAATGTTACAGCTTCATCATTAAACTGTGTATTTGGTTTCAAATTTAGGGACTGAATGCACTCTAAATACTGCTGTCTGACACGCATGCAAAAATGGTCATATCTTAACTGGTTTTATTAAAGTAAAAAATATTATTTTATAACATAAAAACTGAACTGCAGTTAGGTAACATTTGCAGGGTTCAGTTTTTGCAGAGAGTTAAAAAGCTGTTATGTGTAATTCTTTTAATTCATTTGGCACATGAGTACGTTATCACTTGTTTCTGTCTGCATATACATTGAAACATATTGACAGCATTTAGACAGCAAATTTCCTTTTTAAAATTTTTGTATAAAACTATTTATTTGCATCCCAAACTGTCACTGTGTAGCAGCTACCAAGATGTTCAGCAGACTTATCTATACTGGGGGGAAAAAACAACAACTGCTGTACATTTAGCTGAAAGGAGCCAGTTGTACAAAAAAATAATTTGTAAACTACAAACAAATACCTAGGAATACTAATAAGAACAGGATGCATGGCCAATGCTCATTGCCACTGTACATTGTGGGCATACTGGGCATAATACGCAAATTTCCTGCGTGCATGGATGACCCACTGCAACTGCCAAAATGAACAGTAAATAACAGAGCTTACAGCATGGAAATGTGTGAAAAATTTGAGAACAAAACCTAAACTGAATGTAGTTTCGAGGTCATGTGACAACTGTTTAGAAAATGACTGTTTGCGATATTTATGGTAGGATAAAGCTTACTGTTTTAAGTACTATTAAAGATGAGAATGCAAAACTGTATTTACCTCAGTAAATGTATTTAATAAATTGTAGTTTCCTCAGGATCACTACACCCCCAGCCTTTGCATAACGTATACCCGCCCATGTTCTAGGCCAGCCGCCAGCCAAACCTACTCAGCCGAATCATTAGAAGTTCTGCAGGTATTGTAAAGAAACAAGCAGGACAATAGTGAAAATGGCAGGCTATGTTCCAGGCTGTGCAGGGGATGTGAAGTGCAGGGATGGATTGCCGCCTTTATTCGGAAAGGCACGGAAAGAAAATAACCTGTTCTAATAAAATAACGTGAGTCACTAAAGGCACATGGTTAGCTTGCTAGCAGTAGCCTGTTACATTACAGTAAATAAGAGTTCACTTACCATATAACAGAGCAAGGAGAGATGACTAAAGATGATGGCGAATGATCTTGAGCACCACCAAGTAAAACAGTGTGGTGTTATCATATTAGCTTGTTATTTTTATTATTGTTTTTTTTTGCAGGATGGATGATATCCAGTTATGCAAAGAAATTACAAGACTGAAGAAAGAACTTCAAAAGCTTTTGTCTATCCCAGGTGAGTTCTGGGAAAGCCTCAATTCCAGAAATAAATTCCAGTAAAAATTCAAGAAATACTGTTTTTTTACAGTACAAGCATATATAGCCTATATATTCTATTATATAATCCAAAACTTGCTTTGCAGAAATTATTCATCTATTTTTTTGGTAGCGTGGCCTGATCTTAGTAAGCATGACAATGAAAGCTGCTTCTTGGTAAAATATAAAAATCCATTTTCAGATAATGACAAGTCTAACGAAGACAAACAGAAGGAGGAAGAACTTCTGAAACAGATTCATAAATTAGTGGAGGCCAGAGACTTCTTAGTAGATGACGTGGAGTTTGAGCGTCTCAGGTAAACTGATTTTAGCATGCTGGGAAATGAAGGAAGCTGACACCCTGTTCATTTGCACCCTGTATTTAATGTCTGACAGAGCTCAATTCTGGGGCAGACAGAATTCTGTCTAGGGCCCGAGGAAAAAAAACATTAATCACCCTCTAAGTACAGAAGTAATAGGATTTTATTTGTAATAAAGCCGTGCTGCCACATTCTGTCTCACCAATTTCAAGAACTGAACTCAGGAAAAGTCTGTTCAGTGCTTGTGGCATCTGCACAATTTTGCAATTGAATCTGGGCTTTAAACCCAGTGTTTATTTGTTGATGTTTTGCCTTGTGTATAATAATGTAGTTATATTAACATAATGTAAATGCATTTAACCCCAAGAACTCTTTCAGTTGTAGTGCATTTGTATAATCAGTGCAAAGAAATAATTACCATGTTAAAGGAAAAACTAGATGTATTTTTAGTCCAGCTGGTGTTAAACACCTGGTGCACATCACTGTGTAGGTCCATTTCCAGCCAGTTCTCAAAGGCTGGAATGAAAGTCTTGTAACATGTTGCAGAATTCTTTTGTAAAACCAGCAAAATACCAAAAACAAATACATAAAGAGAATTGCATGATACATTAATGCACGTTATATTTTCAGATTACATTTCCCAGCAATAATACGAAAACCTTGAGCTGACTGAAGGAAATGAAAGACATTCATAAATATCAAATAATACAGTTAGTCTTCCCATAATGCATTGCCTTATGTAACCATAGTTACTTCTGCTGTACAGGGAACGGGAGGAGGACAAAGAGATGGCTGAATTTCTTAAGTCCAAACTACCAAAATGCTCCCAAACCAAGAGTAAGTAATTCTGTCATGATTGTTAGAACAAAAGTAATGTTTAGGATTTTACTGCTCATTCAGGTGAAATGCGAAGCGTCTTTATTGCATGTAGGGTGAATAGAATACAAATAAGGTTGGATATTTTGTAAACCCACTGGCTGTGTTTTAAATGTTTAGCCCCTTACACAACCTAGAACATGATTTTTGCTCAGACTTTTGCCCCAATTTACAGTCTGGGCAACATTTTGAGCTAGTCTGCAGATTTCAGTTTACAGATTTTATAGAAAATTGCATAGTGTATGATGGTCCCAGTCTCATATTTTCTAGCTTCATTTGTCACACATCTCCTAGCAGGAAGACACATTTCTTGTGTTCTGAACAACAGTCAGAGAGGGAGTGTAGTTTGGTGTATAATATGTCCAGTTTTCGGCTATTTTTAAAAGTCATGAAGTATATTCCATCCTTAAAGGGTAAGTTTACCCCAAAATGAAAATCAGGTTACATTTTATTTTGAGAGTCAACTACTAACTATAAGTAAATGTATAACTACATGTCAACTAATCCTGATAAATTTGCATCTAATAAGTTGACATACTTCATATGTTGTGGACCCATCAGTTCAAGGTGTTAGAAGATATTATGCAGTCTATGCTAGTTGACATTTAGTTGCAAAGTTACTTATTGATAGTAGAATGTCTAAAGTGGACTATTGAAATAAAGTTACCGAAAATTTGCTTTGCTCGCCTTCAAAACATCCTAGGTGTATATGACTCACTTATTTCAGACTAGTTAAATTGAATGTCTATTCAAAATTGTCCTGGGCTCTCCAAGCCTTTCCATGGGGTTTGCTCTATACACATCAGAAGACCGTAAATAAAATACGCGCATCTGTAATAAAACGTCCCTCACAAGGCTCCAGGGAGTGAATAAAAGCGCCCTGTAGCATTTGTTTTTGTAAGATAAATATCCATATTTCAAATGTAAGCACTTTTTTTCTCACTACCGCTGACTGTGGCAAGAGAAAGACGTTCAGACGGATGACGCACGTTCCTCGGGGGAAATGTAGGAGCAAAGGAAAACCAGTCTCTTTTTGGCTTCTTTTTGTATTTCAAAATCCAAAGTCATTTTTCTTTACAAATTCTTGCTTTATTTAATGTCTTAGTCCCATGGAAAGGTTTAGGGAAGCCAGGACAATTATTAATATAATT
>JAUYWG010000157.1:154647-214719 GCA_034779775.1 Enteromius afrohamiltoni | reverse complement strand
CGATAACGCCCACCACTAGTTATAGTGTTTGCTATTTTGAGACTTGCTTCTCCATGTTTTTTCATCAAAATTATGTGCTATCAAAACCAATGTTTTTAGGTCAAACCTATTAAAAATGTCATTGTTTAAGAAGTCTGTGCTGCATTGTAGTATACGTGTTATTCCACAATATTGTTTTTTGATTTGTCTGTTATTGATTTAACTTGTCTTTATTAATTTCATATACTAAACACTTCCTGTATCCTGTTTCCAGCCTAAACTTGCCCTTAACCTAAACCTCCTTCCTTAATTTTTTCTAGCCACAGAAATGTCCAGAGAACCCTGAACTGCTGAGTGTTACAAATGTACAAAGGCTCTATAGGAGCCCCTACCCACAAAACTGAGTAGACGAACAATGGAGATCACAGAGCAAAGAAAACTTCTTGAACACAATGAGCTCCAATTCAGAAGACAAAAACACTGTTAGGTTCTCAAGTCTAAGATAGCTATGAATGCAGAGAGGGTGCTTTGGAGTAGGATTTTCCTGGTCTAATTCATAAATCAAACAAAAACTATGTAGCCAATCTTTTTAAGCTAACCTGAAAATTCTAAAGTACAAAAAAGCCACTTTAATTGTATGTAGTGTTTAATTTGCTCCCGTTTACATATTGCATATGTACAATATATACCATTAGAATTACTCATTTATTTATTTATTTTTTCGCAGTTGAGCCCCTGGTCTATGAGTCTATGAAGTCAAGTCTGTGAAGAATAATAATAGCTATGAATAAGAATTACATTTTCAACCGCATAGTAGAGACAATTTCTAGTCTGCTCAGTGTTCAGTTGTTGCAAATCTGATCCAGGTTACAAAAATGTGAATCCCTATATTAAGTCTGCAAAAAATACATTGACAGGGCTGCTGGCTTTTAATAAATAATAAAATATTAAAACTTCACATATCTGTGTGCATACAAATGAACAGAATAGATCACAAAGTCTGGCATTAACAGGTAAACTCTAGTTCCATTAAAATACACTGGATTTTATTGAAACGTGCCAAAGACAAACATGTTTAGACTAAGACAGGTGATCTTCTGTGTCCTTGTTATCCAGACAGGCAGGAAAGGTTATTGTTTTCTCATTGGCACCGAAGACAGCAAAAGAGCTATCCAGGAGACAAATGCATCTTTGTGCTTGCTCATATCCACTCAGACTGAAGACTGCTTGTTTGTTAATGAAAGACCTTGGGAAGACAAACATAACCTTAAGCCAAGTTCACCAATAACAAAATCTTAGGAAACCTGAAGATAAATTAAACTCTCAAACACATGTCTAATATGTTTGCTCAAGCCCAGCTGGATGCAGAACATGATCACAACAAACTAGCCTTTTACATTTCTATTCTCAGTGAAAAGATATCTTATATACTTCAGCAATTGGGCCAGTTAGAGACTAAAAATAAAACTGCTTAGATTCATTATAGCTTGATGTGCATAGGGACAAGAGGTCACTGCTGTGTTCTAGATATAGTATGCCGGGGTTATCTACTTCTTGGCTCACAACACAATTTCCAATCACATGTATCCCTTAGATAAGGCTTTGTTTTTTTCACACCTCTTTAATTTCACTGTACATAAACAATTGATCTCCAGTATGACGTAAAAGCAGTTTGTCTGTTACACACTGACTGGAGAAACTTAATACTTCCAAAGTACTAAAGGACAAGCAGTACTAAACTCATCAACATCTGTTAAACAGGTCACACAACAAATTTTATGCTGGAACTCAGTGATAAAACAATGAATTTATGCCTTCCCAGGTAAAAAGAAAGTTATTCCGCTTTTGAAGTCTCTGTTTTGACTCAAAGGAGGCAGAGAAGAGAGAATGAGAGAGTTATTTGCTGTTAATAAATAGAAGTCTCAGGTTACGTATGTTGCCATGGTTCCCTTAAAAGGGAGCAAGATACTGCGTACTCTAGTGCTTACAATGGGGAATGCATGTGGTGCGAAATATGTCTAAAGTATACATCAAAACAGGAGCTGCCCCAAGGATGCCTTGACAGCTGTCAGTGACATTATCCCCTTCGGCCAAAGGCCTAAGCAGCATAACCCAAGTACTTACCTGTTAAGGGTAAAGTGGACCCAGAATAGAGATTGAAGGCTTGGGATCAGAATTAAGGAGTTTCCTTTAAGGGGATATGGCCAAGTGTTTAGGATAATTGACTGTAAGTAAACAGAGGCTCAGTGTGTGCACTTGTCATAATGTGGCTTAGAAGAATACTGTTCCTAAGGGGTCAACAAGGTAGTCCCCTAGACAGGCCTAGAAATCCTGTGTGACTATGGCACTTAAATGGAGCAATCCATTCAGTGAAGGCCTACATACTTAGAGCACATGTGGATGGAAATGGTCACAAGACTGGTTTGGAGCACTACGTTCATACATAACTTGAAGGAGCGCAGTACTCAACTCTCAAACAAGAGGGGGACCCAATCGCATGACTTGCAGCATGACTATAGAGTAAGGGGAGCAAGTTTAATCATAAAAGCAGCATATTCAAAGAAAGGGCCGGACAGCCTGATGTTTCTTATTTACAGAGCTCTGGGAGAGGAGAACGTAACCCTCAGGGTGAGAGGGGACCTCTGAACAGGACGTAGTAGAATTAAATTTTAAATCTTGTTTAAATAAAATGCATTCATGTGAGGCAAAGCCACCTTTTTAGCAGCAATTCATCAAGTCTCATTTACCTTCAGAAATCTTTGCACTACATCATTATATACTAATCTGGTGCTCAAGACATTTCTTATTATTATCAATGTTGAAACCAGGCATGCTATTTATTCCAAACGTAAAACTTTTTAGGATGCTTCTAAATAAATAGTTAAGAACAGATTAGTATGACCTAAAATCAGGCTGTTTTTGTTTACTCTATCTCTCTCTTTCTTTCTTCAGTTAACAAGACAGTGTAACACCTTACATCAAGTTAAGTTGCATGACAGGTGTGCCTGCATATCCTTGTAGTGAAACCAGTCTGTCTGACAGGGGCAGTTTACGTCACTCAAACAGCTGAGCTGTGCACGTCAGACCATGTCAAACCATTACTATTCAAAACAATACACTCTCTTAGAAACATCTGTGATATTTAAATGACATATAACTCTGACAAGTCTCTTAAACCAAAAAAAGATCAGCCCTTAAGCAATAAAAGTTTACTCTGAACACTATCACTGATTTTCCATTGTGTGAGCAAGCATATATTTCATACCACATGCCAATCTTGCATCATAAAAGCATATATCCTGATATTTAAAGAAGAGTTTGATAATCCCCATATAATTTTGATAATCTCCATGACTCACACAGCGTGCTGGACACAGCAAACAAAAGTGAGGCGATAACTTCAAAGGCACTAAAGTTCCTGGTAAAGAAACGCCCTCTGTGTCACCTTAAATGCTCTTTGAAATTATACCATATGAATTAATGTCCAATCAAATAGTCAACCTTTGCAAGCAAAACAAAAAATTTGTTTAGAGTTACAATAAACCTTTTTAAAGGGCTTTTTTGATTATCAGTCTTGTTAGGTGAAATAATATGAATCTGATAAAATAAGGTACAAAATGAAACAGGAAACAGGAACACGGCATTATGATTAGTTCAAATATTTGCAAAGTAAAATTTTGTTTACTCTGACACGTCTGTGAAACATTTTGCAAGCTAAAAAATTCAACACATGACACCTTACAATAAAATGTCCCTTTTTTTCGACATAGCAAGTGACCAATCAAAGCATTGCGTCATATCACACATTCCATCAGGAGACTTTTGAGCCTGCACACAACGCCTCTGCTCAAAAGCTACAGTCGTTGTGTGTGAAACAGTGAAATATTTGACAGTTGTAACCTCATTGCTCCAGGGCACACCCCGCTCATGCCCTTATGTGACGTCATTTGTACGTATGCATGAATTATGTATAGTGTATATCGTAAAACTGGCTTTGTTTTTATATCTGCAGCATAAATTGTTTTGCGCTCTGATCCTGGTTATTCATACAATACAATGTAACACAATATAAAATAAACAACTCAAGTAGGTTTTGACCCAACAGAAGTTCATGAAGATGGATAACACGAGGTAAAATTGTATTGAATGTGCACTTTACCGAACCCTGTACCGCATGTAATAATATTAAAAAAGAAAGTCAATGATATATCATATTACATTAATGAAGTATTTCAGTTTTGCATGTTTTAACACTGTCTCACTTTAACGTACAACAGTTAGGGCAGAGCTGCATATAAAATTGCCCACAGTCATTTTCTTTAAAGCCAACTTCAGCTTAAAGCTTTTCAAAATTCTGTTTGCTTTGTCTTTCTTCTGGAACACATATGCAACTTAACATAAGAACTGAGTTCATAAGACTAATAAAACAAATGGAATATATGCAACACAGATTTAGAAAGTCTGCATGGCGCACGATCTGACGTCAAACCATTTTAGAGATTAACAACTAGAATCAAACCTGTTCAACAGGTATTAGGAATGAATATTGACTGTATATTCTACAATTCTATCTAAACTGGCCATACATACATAATAATAATTATTATTATTATTAATTTACACCAAAATCGAATGGAATTACATGATGTTGAGTAAATGATGAACGGATGAAAAATTTTCGTTGAATTATTTGAATTTTGAAGTTATTTAAGTTATTAAAATTCCAGTGGTGAATGTGTTCTCAATAAATGCCTAGTCTTCTTGAACACAATCTTGTCAGTGAGTGTGAGTGACTCTGCATTTTTCCATAGAGGGGTATATAGAAACTCAAGGTTTTGCCAGGCTAAAGTCCAGCTTGACCAGGCTAAAGACCAGCTTAAACCAGTTACTCACAGCTTACACTGGTTTAAGCAGTTTAAACATAAATGAAGAAATACCAAGCACTATAATGGTGCTGATGGTGTGATAAACCAATAATCTTCAGGAAAAAAAAAAACCTGGGACGTAAACCAGGGAAGTAATTCAGTAATCTGTTATCACAGCTGGCAAAGAGCCATGCCATTACTAAGTAATAAAAAAAAAATCATTAATGCAAGTTAAAGATTCAGTGACAAGTAAATTAAATGCATTTAGAAATTATAAGGATTTATCATGATATTCTCAAAAAAACAAACCTAAAACCAATTTATTCAACAATGTTCAATTACCCGACATATTTATATCTAAAATTAAGATAAAATCTTGAACACCCATGTGAACAACGTGATGGTTTGATATTTTGTATATAATGCAATAAAAATCATACAGTTTTAAAAGTGACTTAAAATCTGTTTGGGGCCATTCATATTTAGTTGTCTTATAACTAAAGAACTGCCAACTCCTAAATCCTAAGAAAAGAGTATAACGTTGTCTGCTGTCAAACCCCTGCTGGACAGAGAGGACAAAAGTACAAACTAACAGGTGGCTCTTCAACAGCCACTGGAGATCTGCCAGAGATGATAAACATCAGGAACACACTCAGCCCTAGTCACCACATCACACACTTTCCACGCACGCAGCCTCAAATAGCTCAGCCTTTCTGTTAGCTCAGCTTGAAAAGTTTGACCCATCCAGCTGAGTTAAGAGGTGTGATCCCCACGATCTCTTGGATTAATCTAGTTCTTTCCCAGCTCTGAACACATCAGACTCATATGACCTGACATGGAGCCGACGGAACACACTAACTCCTTCATATCCACCGCTCCGTATGAGTTCCCAGTGCCTAAAAGGTCAAAGGTGTCTTTGAGAGGGGGAGGTGCAGTAATAAATAAGCAGGTCAAGACCATGACAAAAGCTCAGTTTTTCAGACGGTTACCCTTGTGAAAAAGAAGCGCACTTTAGTTGGTCGACTAATCAAAATAAGTGTTTTTAAAGTAAAGGAAATGAATGATAAAATATATTTTCAAATAACACTTTTTAATTACACTTTTTTATTTGACATTATTATAAAGTGCCAATTTATTCATGTTTATGGCATTTTCAGTACATTATGTGCAGCTACAGGTTATAAAATATAAAAACATACTTTAGATTTGAACTTTACTACAAACAAACATTGAAAGAAATAAGCATGCATTACCACAAAAGTATGTTATTTGAACTGGCCTTTCATGGAAAATAGTGCTGCCCTACTAATTAAAGCATTGTTTTTAACTGTATTTTCTGAAACTACTCATTCAAACATCAAACATCGCAGCCGAAGCACCATTCAGGAAAAACCTCAGTCGCTGTTTAGTGTATTGTGGGCATGCTTTGAATTAAACTGCTTATGCAACCATCTTTGTATGAGTAAAGTAGCCTATAACCCAGATAAAATCTAGAACTGACATCAGACGTTTAGAGTTACCTTCAATTTAATTTTAATATAACTTGCTAAAGGCTCTTAACATTCTATATGTATTTTGCTGGGGTTTTTTCTCCCTGTGCATTTTTCACGCTTTTAAATGGGGAGCCTTTTATAGTCCTCAATGGGAGTAGGCCTAGGCTGCGAGAGTTACACGAGTCTTCTGTAGTTAATGAATTACAGTGCTTTCACCAAGCATATGCATTTAATTAAGTGTCCTAAATGGAGAAGGGACTCTGTGTGTCTCCTGACCAAAAAGCTACTTTCTTTAGCCTTTTTCCACATAAATCAATATACTGAGTCCTGAATTATTTCTGTCCTGCTTTCTGTTTTGTGTCTCTCACATTTAAAGAGCAAACTCTCCTCTCTTAGCAAGCACCGTCCCAAGTTGTTAAAAAAGATGAAGCTTATAATTTACGCTGCACTAGTTGCACCAGTTCAAATGACATTTGCAAACAGGTTTTCAGAAGTCTTGCCTCATCTACGACTGCTTTAGACAAAAATAAATTCACACCGCAAACTCCATTGTTTAAATCAAATTGTTACTCGTCACACTCTCAGAAAAAAAGGATACAAAAGCTGTCAAAAAAGCTGTGTAGCTTTTCACGTTTTTTAACCCAAAAGTACTTTTGAGAGGATACCACCGTAGTGACAACTGTACTTTTTTTTACAAGATATTCAAAATCATACGTTTACATAGTGACAGGTTTCAAGAACCAATTAGCAACTTGTTTGTACACGTCTAACCACATTAAAATGAGACAGGATTTAAAATATACAGGATTTAAAAGAATTTCTAAGTTGAGTACCCTATACAGCCTCCACAACGTTAACTGTAAGCTGTAAACCTAAAATCAAGTTATACAATCAACCTAACATTATGCAGTTTCAATTACTTTATTGCTGTTGGCCTAATAGCAGTTACTGTATACAACTGTATTCATCTACGGCACTAGATAAAATCCAGCTGCAGTTCAGTTTCTTATATATAAGCAGATCTTAAATCTGAGAACGTCTGAAAGCAAGCAACGACCGGTCTTCTGCTGTCACACATTTGTTAACAAAACATCTCTTGGCAAACCTGTAATATTATAGTTTCTCACAGCTTTTTAAAGCCAGTGTGAGTAAAGCACGTAAGTAAACAAAAGAAGTTCTTTATGTCTGAGTTCCTTATGTACCTTGTATAAGAACACAGGTAAGCCAAGCCTAAGGAAAGACCAATTAGACAGCTATGTGCCTACGTGAGAAAACTCTGAAGACTGCGTGATGTGACCGGTTTAAACATACAAAGGGCAAAGTTCGTCCAAAAAATAACCATCTGTGTTTTCAATAAGTTATTCATACAAAAAAAGAGAGTTACTGAGATAAAGTATAAAGACTACTAACCATATGTTTTCATCAAATAATTACCAGATAACTAAGTAAATACATGTTAAACAGTTTTTGTAACCACGCATAATATTTGCAACTACACATTGTCACAGTTAGTGACAGATAGAGATTGTTTTCAACAGGCTGTTACTGTATAAGGCAGAAATATCCAACACTCATCAGTTCTGCACACACTCTACTTGGCTGGCATCTCACATAAGTTTTGGCATCAATGCAACTGTCAAGAAACCTCTGTCTTAGTATCACATGACTTGTCAGAACTGAGGGTTCTCTTTAATATAAAATCCAGGAAACAGCTGGCGATTCCTAGAACATATCACCAGTTTAGGAACAACCCTGTTTTGGCTCAAAGTCCTGGGGTCGGTTGGATAAGTTTAAGACTAGTAATTTTTCTTTGAGTCTGGTCAGTTTTTTAAAATTCAGTTACATGAAAATGTATATTAGTCTAAGGTAAATACAAAAAACTGCTAGTTGGTCAGAGTAGCTCTTAAGACACTGTCGCCTCTGGCTTGCTTAGTTGGGGACACCTGATTTCTATTGATTATCGTTGTCTTGACTACAGAGACCGTCTCTGCATTTGATAAATAAATCGTTTAATTCTCGTCATTATACATTACCATCACTCTGTTCTCCTATTCGATAATGTTCAGTGCTTTGCTACAATCTGTATTGTTAAAAGCGCTGTATAAATAAAAATGACTTGTCTTGACTTGACTGTCTTAACATGAAGACTAATGCAACTGGCCTCAATTTAGCTTCAGATGTGACATCAGATAGGTTCAATATTCATCTCCACATGCCAGTACAATTTTCCTGTTTTCCAGAGTTTACTCTGGTTTACTGTAATTTGTTTTCATATCCCCAAGTTCCCCTATATCTAACTTTACTTTTGCCCCCAGCCTGTGATTATACTTTCATTATTTGTTCATTGTAGACAAAACGTGTATAATGAGTTGCTTTGTTTGATCATCTTAATAACTGACTACCATAGGTTTAGAATGACCTAAACAGTGCACCCCAGCCCTAAACATAATTAATGGTGGATACTTTACTCCAGGTGGAAAATCTTGTCATCGCCGAATCATCTTTATTTTGAAATAACTATCCATGATTAGCCTTTTTTCGACATGGACTTTATTTATTACTGTTTTGTTCTGTTTTACCAGTATTGATGACCATCAGTTGTGATGTTGGTTGCATGTTTAACCAGACATCTGACCTCATCCAAACTTACTGGTTTGTAAGGTTGCATCAGTCTAATTATTTATTTAACCAGCAAGAGCCATGTCGCTTTTCTACCTTTGCCTAACAAGCTTTTTTCCAATTAAAGAAGAAGATGATGATTAATTGCAAACAAAACCTCTGATTGTGATTATTGCTGTCACTAAATATTTGGTATATATTTTGAAATATATTTTATTTCTATTTATTTTTGTATCAGAACGTCAGTTTTCTTCAAGTCCTCTGATGTAACGTGTTGTAGGATTATAGGGACCTCTGCTGGACACATGTGGCATACCAGGTTGTTTACTTCATTTGGTTTGAATGTGAATTTTAAACAAAAGCCAGGACTGAAGTGTGGGGAAAGAGAACAGAATGTCCTCTTTATATGGAACAGGGCGTCCTCCTCAGGACCAGAATACATATACTGGCCTTCAAAAATAAATAAACTGAAGAAAAAAAAGCAGATACATGTAGGCCAGTCATTCTTGAGACATGGGACAAAACAGGTCCTGTTAGGTTTAAATATATATTGAATTTTGAATGTTTTGAGGGATTACTCATAGAACGTATTTAACAAAACTATCACCTTCAATTCAATTTTCTAATTATTACACCAAATCTTTTACTATGAAATCTATCTATCATTCATATGCTATTCTAATGCATTGGAATGATGCAAAAGTTGCTGTTTTATGAAATGCAACAGTTAATTGTATCTTGTATCAAAGCAAGGTTGTTTTTCAGTGATGCATGTTTCATAAGGTCTCAAAATTGTGTTCCCGCTTTGTCAACACCGTCACATTTTTATAAAAATTAAATAAAAACCAGGTAATATCAGGGGCAGCTATCACTCTAAAGGACCCCACTGCCATAGTTTACCTCTGCAGAGTACACCGGTGTCAGAAGGCTCTGTTTTTAATAGTTTTAGAATATTTTAATGTTAATATTTCCTGTGTCACAACCATGACATGGCAACACCATCTTCCTTAGCTCATTTTATTCTCCTGAAGCAAGTTCCATTAGCATCTAGCATCAACAGAAAAAACATTACGGCTACTAAATGAACTTTGTTTGTTTTGTGAAAGAATTTGTCAACACAGTCAGATGTCAATAATATAAGATTTTGTGTTTCAGCGATATATCAAAATACCTAAATTTGACTCTTGAATAAAAGCATTATATATAACATTGTTTGATGTGTTTCTTTTAAAGCAATAATTAATTGATCCGATGTATTTTATAGTTGAAAGGACTACAAATTAAGGTTTTCATGACCACCATTAGATGTGTCGACCCCGTCAGTTAAATATTTTGATAATATTTGATTATAATATTTTATATTGATTGTGGAATTGCTGGTCAAGTGTAAAAGTTCAAATTGTCTGCTAACATGAGAATCTGAAAGTTGAAATGTTAAATACATCATTACTGCTGTTCAAGATAAAGTTGAAATATATTACACAGTTTTAGGTAAAAAGCACAGTTTGTTTAAAAAGAGAGAGAGAGAGAGAGAGAGAGAGAGAGAGTTGGGAGTTTGAGTCAAAGCATAGCTCAGAACTGGGTAGATATAAGATTCATAAATGTAATTTAATTAGTCTGAGTACAAGGTTTTATTTTTTCAATTGCACCATTTTTTGTACAATTTCTGAAGAGGCCTAAATAGAAAGACACAAGCTATTGAAAATTCAAAAACAAAATAAGGTTCAAACAACAATGACGCCAAAATAACAAATATACTTGGACTTACACAGTGGTGGGACCAGCAACAATTAAATATGATGGATTGGCCCCCTCAAAGTCAACCCCACTGAGGTGAGTTGAAAATAAACCGGACAGATCTTTGAGTTGCAGAAGGCATGGGATAACATTACTGTTGAAGTTCTCAAGAAATATTAAAACTATGCCCAGGGTTGACCCAAGCATTTATGGGGCCATGCAGAATTTTATTTGGGGGGCCCATGGTGCGAGTTTATGAAACAGATCTTTATTTTATTACAAAATTGCAGCAATGTTTTTTTTTATGCACAAGACAAATACTTTCATTTAAAACTATGTTAAAAATACATCAAGATGTCTACTCGCTGATGTTTTAATGTTCATACATAAACATTCCTAAATCCCAGGATATGCTAATTAACTGGTACTATAAAGGTTACTATAAAGTTGACACTGTTTTACTCGCAGCTAAATGGTCACTTGCTTTCATGTAGTCTATTTCCGGAGAAATAGGTGAATTTACGTGATGTATAATCCATATAATCCACACGTCGTCATGGAAATAATAAATGTAGAGATTATTAGATATGAATAGTTTACTTAGTTATGTATATTGCGCTTTCGTATAGTTATACCATTATCAATTGACATAATATATCACGAAATAAATAAATTTAATTAAATAAATTGTCATTTCATGTAGGCTACTCTTGAGGGCCCTCTGGTGGCGTTTATTTCGCTATGCCTTGCTATGCCAGAGAGATGTGCTGCTGTAATTACTGTTAAAAGGTGTCAAATATTACATTTAGAAGTGGATAAAAACAGTACCACTGCTGTTATTTGTTGAGATTTGCTCAGAGCAACCATTTGCATGCTTCATGAACATTATAAGATAAAATCATGTTTTGGAAAATCATACAGCCTCTGGTAAACATATTCTCCTGTTTTCATACAACTGGCGTGTCCCCTTATAGAGTGCTGCAGCGTGCAGTGTTAGCAAAACTGCACCATTTTTTGGATAAGCTCAGTGAAAAGCAAAAGTGTTTGATATTTATATGTTTTACTCATCATCATAATCCGTATAATTCTACACAAGTCACACACGTTAAAAATAGTTCAGAAATATTTTGACGGACACCCTCCATCCTCCAAATTTCTCAGATCTCAATCTGACTGAGCATCTATGAGAGGAACATGACCAACTAATGTTATCCATGTATGCTTCTATGGAAATGCAGCTTGCACCATGCAACTTACAAGATCTGCTGCTAAAGTCTTAAAGGTGTCGGATAACAGAGGACAGGTTTAGAGGTCTCGTGGAGTACATGCTTCAGTTCATCTGCTGTTTTGGCAGCAAAAGGGGAATCTCCACTATATTATGCAGTTGGTTTTAATGTTGTTACTGATCAGAGTTTAAGGATGTGTGTGTGTGTCTGTGTACAGTACATACTAAGCAGAAATACTGGCAACTTACACCAGGAACTCTCACGCTTTGAACTGTAGTTCACCTCATCAACCTTGTTCTTTCCACACCAGTCCAAATGTCTTTCTCAAAGTCATTCTATCCATCCAGGTTCCCTTTCTATGTGATGTGTCAGAAGTCCAGTTGCTCCCTCTACATCGTATTTCTTTCAGCCAATAACATTTCCACTGCCCTTTGTGCTGTCCAGGATTCCATTCCAATGCTAAATCTATACCAATCACTAAAATAAATTAAGTATTAATCAACAATATTTTAATACAGGCATGTCATTATAATGATAATTTCAATTAGAATTTAAATAGATTGTAAAAATGAATAAGATCACGTCTTATATAATGATTTATGTAATGGGAATGCGCAAGGCTGGCACATTGCCATTACGTCTATTTAAAGAGGAATGACATTTTAAAGTCTCTTGAGGGTTAAATGCAATTAGCTGAAATTTCTCTTACTCTAATTGTTCATTTTCTGGAAAATCTGAAAACAATGACATGTTTGCGGTATAGGCTGGGCTCTATAATCCATAACAGCTATCCCAGCCGTGCATATGTGCTCAGCTCAGCAAGGGCGACAACAAACTGCAGCTGTTATTGGAGCTTCTGGTGCTTTTAATGGGCTGCTGAAAAGGCAAGTAAGCAAGTAGTTGAAGTATTATATTAACACGATGACATGCGTGTGCAACAAGTGCATTTAAAAAGGTTTTGTATCATCAAAGGAGATAGGGTTGCTGTCTGGTCGCTGCTATCCTAGGATATCTTATATTTATGACAATGATGCCTTATATTATTTATTAACTAGAAGTGCCAACCTTATATGTGATCTATCATACTGTGCTACAAATAACAAACAATTAACAAAATGTTTTTATACAGTCATGGGTCCTTAATATATGATTTAAATTAGAATTCTTAAATATATAAATCTAGATCATGTCTTATGTAATGATTAACCCTGCAGCAACATATTTATGTGATCACAGTACCATACTGTGCCATATTACCTAAAATTATATCTATACTGACTGCACTTTGATTAACTATTAAATTAGTAGAGAAAATAAGATTACACTTGATGGATTGTTTTGGCCGGCATTTTTATAGACACACACGCATATAAAGAAAGGCTGAGAAAAAGTCTAACGTCTTTTTTTAAAATGCTGTTGAAAAACAACCCACCAAGTTTTTTTACTATGTTCAGGGTAGGCCTCAATGTCAGGATACACTACCATCAGCATTTACACTGAACCTTAAGTGGCAAACAGGTGTCTTGTACTAGCTGATCTACAGTATGTCCTCTTCCTCTCATATTTCCTCTGACACTTATTTTTTTTTATCTATATGTGCTGGACGGGTATCAGGTTGTCAGTTACGTCCAACATAAGCAGGTTATTCCTGTTCTCAAATCTTAAGTGAATTAATTATTAGAAATATTTACATACTAATTCAGTTAGCTAAAGAACGGTATGCAGAACATTGACACTCCCCAGTCAGATAAAAAAAACAACCATACATTTATAATAATGTGGTTAGAAATTGCTGCAGTGTAAACTGATCTGTGAACAACAAACATAGACACGGAGTATATTGACTGGACTAGATGGCTAATATTACTGCGTATGATTAATAAGTGGAATGGCTACCTCAACAACTAAGCAAATATAACGAGTGATCATAATTCTGCTTGTAATTGCATCAGCATGTTTATGCAGTGCTCCCCGGGAAATATCCCATGTGCCTCACAGCTGCCATGGGTGAAAGTGTCAATGAGTTGATCTTCCCCAACAGCAAATGGTTTTGCTAAAGTGCTGACCACTGCCAAAAAGATGTTGCACTCCCCCATTCGAAGCAAGTTGAACTGTGCTCTGGCTCCTCCTATGGTATCTTAAACGTCTACCATGAAGAGGAAATGGATTAATTGCACTCTTTGAAATCACCATCGGTGGACTTGGTGCTGCCAAGGTAAGAGACTCTTTGCATGTGTGGAATGTAATAATGATTCTTGAGAGTTCGTACTATGTACTACGACAGCTGAAAATAACGTCTGTACTTGCTGAAAGAGAGGGTTTCCAGTTAGCATAATGTATTCTGGATTTCTTAATAGTAACAAGTACTCACAAATCCAGCCTCTTAGAACTGAATGTATTTGGTGCATCATGTATTGCAGTGAATTTTAACTTCTTGATATATTGATTTTTATTATATACAAAATTCATGTTATACTGTATGTAGGGTATCAAATGATTTATTTCGAAGTGAGCTATATTAGCATAATTGAAATTAACAGTATTTCTCAAGTACTTAAATCTGACTGCTTTTTCTTTTTCAGAAATTGCAAACAGATCACACAGACCTCTCAATTTGTTAATAAAGGTTGATGCACTAACTCAAGAAATTATCTGCAATGGATAAAATGAATGACCTGTGGAATTCCATAGCTTTTACTGACAATGTCTACATATCAAAACGAAGTATAAGAAAGACTCTCATCAGCAAAAGGCATTATCTGCCAATGGAAAGTAACATTACTGACACCATGAAAATTAGTTATAATCTACCCGCTGAATCGGGCATTAGTACTTCTATCAGTTCCGATGAAAGGAGAAACAAAAAATTGCGAATCCAAGACAATTCAAGGACTCGTTCTACATGCCACCTTCCTGAGAAATCCTCTGAACAATCCTATGGAAAGGAAAGAGAAGTTGATTTAACAAATGTAAAGACTGAGCCTGGATCCGACCCCGAGCACAGATCTGATTCCCGACTGAATCAGGAGCACTTAGAAGCGACCAGCATCACCAACATAAAAGTGAAACAGGAGGTGGGTCTCACTGTGCCATGTGAACTGGCAGCGATTCCAAGAGATCAGCAAGAGACTGTGGGGGACGAAGGGGAGGCTGAGGGAAACGGATCGAACAGCCTGAACTCTTCTCAGAAGCAGGTTTTAAAAAGCAATTTTGTCTTTGCGGGCATGAAGAAGCGAGGAATGGAGGGAGACATGGAGAACCGTCCGTACAAGTGTCCGTACTGCAGCTGGGCTTTCAAAAAGTCCAGCAACCTGTTGAGCCACATCGACACTCACCGAGGTCTTAAACCACACGTTTGTGATCTGTGTGGGAAGGCCTACTCGCACCAAGGCACTCTTCAGCAGCACAAGCGACTACACACGGGCGAACGACCGTACCAGTGCCCGTTTTGTGTGAAAAGCTATATTTGGTCTTCGGACTTTCGCAAACACATCCGAACGCACACCGGAGAGAAGCCGTACATCTGTGAGGAATGTGGCAAGGATTTCGTGCGTTCCTCAGACCTGCGGAAGCACGAGCGCAACATGCACACCAACAACAAGCCGTTCCTCTGCAAGCAGTGCGGCAAAACCTTCAACAAACCCCTGTCTCTTCTCCGGCACGAGCGCACGCATTTGGGGGAGAGGCCATTTGTTTGCCCGGAGTGCGGGAAAGCATTTGCCCTGGCCAGTCGCATGACAGAGCACAGGAAAATCCACAGCGGCGTGCGTCCTTACACCTGCTCTATCTGCTCCAAAGCTTTCACCAAGTCCTCCAACCTCGCTGAACATCTCACAGTTCACAGTGGAGTGAGGCCACACAAGTGCTCAGAGTGCGGGGTGGCATTCGCATTGGCGTCCCGGCTAGTCAGACACCAACGTATTCACGCAGCTGTGTGCTCCTGTCACTGCCAAAGCTGCGATATGTCATTCGGCCACCTTGCGGCACTCAGGAAGCATCAGAAGCAGCACGAAGAGGGCACAATCTTTGTATGTGGGCAGTGCAGCAAATCTTTCCCCCAGGATTCCCTGCTTGCAGAACATATGAAAAGCCATGCTGATGCTGTGATTTGCGTTACCTAAACCTTTGCACTGAAGTAACTGGAGGATAGCAAGTAAGCCTGGGTTATTCTATCTATCTATTCAGAATTCAGCCTTAACAACATAGTTATATGTAGACATATTTAGCAACATAGTTATAGCTAGAATTAAAAAAATAAAGCATTTGACTAACATACTTGTGTTAACTGCAGGGAATTGTGGGGACCACTGATGAAAGTAAATCATTGTGTATATTCCTAGTAAAAGAACACACTGTAAATACAATGGTGACCCATTTGTAGAATTTTAATGGCAGCTGATGGCATCTTGCCAAACAAGGCAGATTTTGTGTGTTAGAGAAAGTGATAAAGATTATTGTAAATTCTCTTAGAGGTGTCAGATACACAGCGCTATTTCAAGTTACAAGATATGATGCTAAAGCAATATGATATTACTATTACTATGTGGCAGTGGTATATTTTGGTACCAAATGTATGTAGTAAGGGAAAATGTGTTGGCTAATCATATTTTGAGGTTGCAGGGATGGGACTTGTGGTGCATGTTGTATGATGAATTCATTTAATTATGAACTGTTAACTTTTCTTTTGGACTACATTAAAGTGCACCTATTATGGATTTTTGAACATTACTTTTCATGCAGTGTGTAACGCGGCTCTAGCTGAATGAAAACATCCAGCAAATGATAAAAAAAAAAGATTAGTTTCAAACATATTGTTTGAAACAATATTTCAAACATCCTAGAAATTAGAGACATGTAACCAAAATAATTATGAATATACATATTCAAAGAAAAGACTAGTTACTGATTCTTAAACACCACAAAAATCATAAGTGTTTTCCATATACAGTTTGGACCATTTATATTATTATCTAACAGTACATTCTGTGTAATATTTTAAAATATACCTGTTGTTTTATTACTTCATAGGAATGTTTTAAGGAATTCTGAATTGTGTGCTGACCTGCCATGCCAGCATTTGACAACTTTAATTGTTATTTTATCAACAGAAAAATTACATTTTAAAAGAAAATTCCAAATTACATTTGGAAATAAAATTGGGGAATACATCACTCTATTTCCTTATTTTTAATGTACTAAATTATCCATTTTATTTTAAATAACTCTATAAAATGTAACACTTCAAGGCCCCCAAATTCTTTACTATATATATATATATATATATATATATATTATTTTCATTAATAAAGGGTTTTTTAACCAAATGAAATCATAGAGAATCTTATCCAAATCCTTAACAACATCAGTTGGAACTTTCATCGACACTGATACGTAAACAGACTTTTCTGTTTTTAATCTTCTCTGCAATAGGCTTGAAATTTAATGCATTTCTATGCTTCAGATCTTTAAAGGTATTGGTATCCCATTAAACCCATTCAAATGACAGTCTTTAAACCCTCAAGAAAGCTGCTTTATAAAGCATTACAGGCATGATGAAAATGAGACCAATTAGACCAATCACTGCAGATTAGCATTACACGAAGAAAAAAATGAATTGTTGAGCAAGTAAGGTAAAAATAAATGTGTATTACATAACATTATAAGACAACGAAATTGTGTTTTGACCTTGCATGCATGTCAAACTGTTGTTGGGGTCTTCCCAAAACCAAAATATGGACCTTTCATTACCCATAATAGGGGCACTTTAAATCGCATGTGTATGTACTGTATGTGAATATGCCATTACCATCCTAAACTGTCAAAGACTAAATAAAAGTATTTTTCAACATTCATGTGTGAAATGTGGTGTTGGAACAGTGACTCAATCATGTTGTTCCCACTGTATGTATATGACACAAGACCTAATTCCCAGAGCTCCACACTTCTGAAAACATTTGTCCCTCTGCTGCCAGATCTGCACACTCATGGTAAAAGAAGATGGCATACATCTTGTCAAATTCCACTGTCTTGCTATGCAGACAAGAGATGTTGGCTCATATTTTCATATTTTTAGTCTTTTAGACTAATTATATTTTTGCTTGTTAAATCGATACACTGGCATGTACAAATACTATTGATTTTTTTTTTAGCATTTTCCAACAAAAGAATATATATACACACACACACACACATATACATTTATTTATTTTTGCTAGAAATATTGAATAAAACATCAAATCTCTCTCCCTCTGGAATAAATCAAGGCTGTGGCCCAAAGGGACCACCTGTACAATTACAATATTCCCCACTATTTCATATCTTAAACATTTGAATTGTGAAACTTAAATTATTCAAATCATTTTCTGTTTGGGTAGGTGGGACGAGGGATGGAAGTGTTACATGTTATACAATTAACTGACATTGCCAGCTGTGGGGACGTCTTAAGTTCAAGTTTCCACAGGTCACAGCACCTTTGCTCAGCACCCATTTCCATCACGTCCTCATCCCTACAGGGAATGACACAAATCCCTGTAGTCAGCATGAGGAGCTGTGCCTCAGCTGTTCAGTATCTTCATTCAAAAAAAACTGGGCACCAAACCCTTAACAGATTATTTCAGGAACTCGATGTCCTCGGTGTATTTCTGTAACCACAGATGTTACTGTATATAAAGATACATAGGCCCCTCTGACCTCCTCTAGAGGAACTCTTTTGGTCATGTGAACACAAGTCACGAGGCTGAAAGTCCACCCCTGAGATACTCATTTGCTGATTATTATTCAATTACGAACCTCCATTAGGGACCCTATTAACAAAAAAGATAGTCTGAATATTTGCATGACAGTTATTATAAACATACATGCTTTTATCAGGACACCTACCTGTGACATGGACCCTTGATTCGGACTCATTGTCCCAGATAATTTTTGTCCTGTAACAAAGAAAGACAATTATGCTTATATGAAACTCCTGTATGAACTTTAAAATATAATTGGTGCCAACAAATTTTCACAACTTTTTAGGATTTTATTAATCTATACTTTTCCAGGGCCAGAAATCGAAAATTTGAAATTCACTGCTTTCCATATTTCCACTTTAATTAATGAACTTTTTTGACTGTATATATATTGGTTTTATTTAAATAATAATAATAATTGCATTTCATTATGTAATCCCCCAATTTCTATTTTGCATAAAATAAGTTTACACGCAGTCCACAAGACAAAATAACAAAATGTTAAATTAACCAGTACTGAAGTTTACACATACTCTGAATTAGTTTGTATTTTCACCTAACTAAATAAGAAAAAAAACCTGCATATTATTATCCCTCTTGACTCATTCTGCAATAAATGTCCAGGTTTGGATGTTTTGGATGTTGGAAGTGCAATGATTCAGAAAATGTTTTATTCTATCAGCTCACACTGCTTCAGTATAACCTTCTCAGAGCTTTGAGTCAGTGATGCCAAAACCAGGCAGAAGTACAAATGATCTTTACTAACCAGCACTCCTAGAAAAAGGATTGATCCCACCATTGAGTTGGGGCTGTGATGCCTTTGAGATGGGTGGAGGAGGAGAAGGGAAAGCAGAGTTGGCTGTAGATTCCTAACAAGAAAAAAACATTAATTCTGTCAGTATATGCTCCCAAAAGTATCTGAATGTCTTAAATATCTGTTGAAACAGTTTTGGTTGAAAACTTGCTTTGGCATTTTTGCTATATAATGTGCATAAGTAACCCAGTCACTTTTTACGACCACTGTACGAACAGAAGAAATGTATTCACAACTTGGAATATTTATCAGGTTTAAGTCACTTTGATTAATGTAATGAGTGTAAAAAAAGGATACTTATTTCATAAAAAATTTACGCGAGTAGCTGACTTAATCAAATAACTTCAATGATTAAAATACTGACTACAGAAAATAGCAGTTCAAAGGTGCCATACCACAAATGGTACATTTTTTACAAATAATTTACAACGGTTTCAGATTTTCCTCTTTTCCACCACATGATTAGTGTATAGTTCTTTTATACAATAGAAGAATGGAAGAACAACAGTCTATGTGTTCTGATTTAGATCTCTTCGATCACAAACTACCTAAGACTGTTATTTTATGGTAGGAAATGTCAGAGCATATACCCCAGTGGTGGGTTTGGGTTCTGGGATTTGTTCTTTTGGGTCTTCTTTAGGTTTAGACTTGAACCAGCCACTGAACCATCCAGGTTTAGAGGTCTTTTCGGAGATAAAACAATACAACAATTGAATAAATAAACACATAAAAGTACAGAGGAAATCATGTAAAACACATGGGCCCGGTTTCACAGACAGGGTTTAGCCTAAGCCAGGATTAGGCCATAGTTCAGTTAGGACATTTAAGTAATTTTATAAACATGCATTAGAAAAAAGCATTAGAACAAAACGAAGGCACTGACATGTTTTAAGTTTCTTTCAGTTGAAACAGCTCAGATTTATATTTAGTCTAGGACTAGGCTTAAGCCTTGTCTGTGAAACTGGGGGATGATGTAATATACCTTTGCTGATTGTGTGCTGGACTCTCTCCGGTTGTCCTCATTTGGAATTGTCCCGGACTGATTAACACTACCATCTACAGCATCATTTTCAGCAGCCCCCTGTGTGAATTGTCCATGGAGTTGATGTGTGTGACTTTTAGTGTTAAAACACTTCCTTCAATCTCTATTATACACGCAGAGACAACTTAGCTAAGGTGTTTTCTCAAATTTAAATTTTAAAACTGAAATCTCACCATTATTGCACCAGCAGAAAAGTCGCCATCTTAGAAAACAAAAGGTAAAAGATAAGTATTAACAATATCAATAATTAATAATTAGTATAGGAAATATTACTACTGTAAAACTTTAGGGTTCTGTAAGATTTGTTCATGTTCTTGAAAGAAGTCTCTTATGATCATCAAGGCTGCATTTATTTGATCAAAAATAGAGTACAGTACAAATACATTATTTTCAAGTAATTTAAGAACTATATTTAAATTGTGTCACACTGATTCTGTCATCCATGGTCATCCTAACCTGTATTATTGTAGCTTCTCGTAGGCAAAGTAGAAGCCACAGTGTAAAAGCTATCATTTTTAATGCTGCTGTTGATGTTAAAGTGGCTTTGGTCCATTGAAGCTTGTGGAGGCCCAGACATGTCCATAGGGAAGACAGGGGGCAGTGTGATAGGCTGCTGGGTCGGGTACAGTGGCACTGGGGCCACGGTCTTAGGAGCCTGTGCTTCAAAAGAGTAAGAGTGGCTCACTGGCGAGTAAGACTCCTGAAGGCTGGCATCAGTGTGTGCTATCATGGATTGAGGCTGGTTTGAAGTTTCAATTTCAGAGCTAGTGTTGTTAACGGCATCTGTCTGGGAGCCTTCTGTAAAATCTACAGAGAAGCCAAGAGAGAGAAATTATTATTATTATTTTTTTTTTGACTGCATACTGACAAACTGTTAACACTTTTCACATGCATATTAACAATGTTCTTAAATTACGGACAACACTGACATATATTTTGAGTTTTATTGCCACCTAGTGGCTCAGAGGAAGTTTTACAGGCTCATAGTAAAAAGGATATGGCAAATATTTTAAACCTGAACATGTGTTGCTCTCCTCACGACTCCAGGTAGTCTCCCCAACTAGTGACTGATATGTTTCACTAGAGTAGCTCCCCTCCTATCGAAATAAATATTTTATTGAGAGTGGAACCAGGGGATAGGTCACAACATCTGTGAGTAAGAAAAGCAGCCTCTAAAGATGTGTAGGGCCCCATTTATACCTGGTATAAGATATCCCACCTCTTCCAGAAGGTCTAGGAGCCTACGTTATTGATAGCCTGATAGCTCTCTGACACCTGCAAATGATATATAATGCCCTTTTTCTAGAGCATTGAAGTGCATTTTTGGCGAGTTGTCAAACCAGACAAGTTTAACATTTCCAACTGATACATGGGTTGTGAAAGTGTCTCATTTGATCATCTCTGTTTGGAATTGATCACACTTTACATCTCCTTTGCAAAAGTTCTGAGTGCAGTGCATGAACCAAGCTGGCTAATGCAACTTATGAGTGCGCAAAAGGAGGAGACAGGACAGCTGTGACTCTTTGGTGCTAATGTCATTTAAATTTAAATTAGCTGACTACTTGTTACAGAGACTATATGCATGTACTATGTGATGAGGCATAAAAATCACATATTATGTGACCTTGGACCACAAAAACAGCATGGATACATCTGTAGCAATAGCCAAAAATACAATGTATGGGTCAAAATTCTTCTTTTTTGCCAAAAATCATCAGGATATTCAGTAAAGATCACATTTCACCTAGATGGAACGTTTTTTTGCTAATTTCCAAGCAAAAGTATGTTAAACTTGTAATGTACATAACTAAAGACTTTATTTGGACACTCTCAGATATTGTGCTATCCTAACGAAACATCAATGGAAAGCTTCATTATTCAGCTTTCATGTATAAATCTAGTTGGATATATATGAACTCTTGTGACCGTTTCACCCAAGATGTTGATACCAGGTATAAACAGGACTAGAACGTGAGCGAGCACTGTACTGGTCTGTACACTGAGCTCCATATGGACAGTATTAAGTTTTGCTAAAAACAGCCTTACTGATTTTAAATTGGACTACTTAAACGTAAATGACTATCATATATACTGTACAAAATTTGTGTTTACCATCATTGACTGGTGTCTGCAGCGAATCTGCACCAGCCAGTCGGGATCCAGGAAAGGCTGACCTGTGTCACTGAGCTGTGCCTCGGAGAACTTCAGTCTGTCCACCAACTGTGGTAGAGCAAACAAATCAGACAGAGCACAAAACACGTTTCAATGCATAAACAAAAAAGACAAATCCACAGCATTAATTATAGCACTGTATGTACAGGTGTGTGTTACCTTAATAAGTTCTCCCTGCAGCACCACATGGGGTTCCTCTATCTTGAGGAGAGCTTTTGCCACCACCTCACAGTAGTGGAAAGCCTGAGAAACCAGACCACAGTCCAGCAACCGACATGCATATAGGAATTTATACACCTACACAGAACAAAACGCAACAATAACTATGCTATAGATAAAACGTGCAATATAAACACTACTGTGCAATACAGTAAAAAAACAAATGTGAAACACATAATCTGAATAATTGCAAAATTAAGTAGCGCTTATGATCATATAAAATACAGGCTTAAATAGTAATAAATTAGGATATATAAGTAAAAGTTAGGAAATGTATAAAGAAAATTTATAATTGAAATAAAATGTAATTTTGATCAAATGTTTAACAAATTGTTTCACGAGTTCGCGCTTCCTCAAACATGAAGGTAAATGAAAGCAAATTTGGCGTGCTGTCCGGGGCAGAGAGTGGACTTCGAAAACTAGTGCTTTGAACCCTGACGAGGGCAAGGGCCCGGAGCCTTGCTGGATCCCTGCGTGCCCCCCTGGAGGGTGTTTGAACTGGAGGCAGATGGGGCGGAGGAGGGGTGCAGGAAAGTGAGATGCGAAAGGAAAGAAAGTGAGGCTATTTATAGTAAGAAGGAGGAATGTGATTGGACAGGTGTAATGAGGAGATTGATAAGGTAATGCGGTGTCGGGCTGTGCTCAATCGTCCAGCGCTTCTCCTGAAACACGTTGTTTGCTAAACTTTATTAGTGGTAAATCAGAGTATTATCATTTTTCAGTAGTGGCCTCAGACCTCCGGATCCCTTGTTTGATAAGATTCCTTAGCAGTTAATGTACAATATAAATACCTGAAAAGCAGGAATGACAAACTCTGCATTTCCAAGTCTCTGGCAGTACTCAAAAAGTTCAGTACAGCGAATGGCAGAGTTGTGACAGAACTTGGAAAACAGAACACTGCAATCAAAGAGTTAAAAGGAAGAGCCATTTGTATTCAGGAACTCAGTCATGTACTGTAGATATCTTAGAGCTCACAATGAATTCTCACCTTTGCTTGCTGCCCAGAAGAACAAGGCGTTCTGATCTGTTTGTATACCAGCCAAAGGGACACTGGGCCGTGAGGTAGCAGATCTGGGAGGCATATAGCATATCCCTTGAGGCTGAGATGAGAACACAAGGTCTACTTGAAGAATCTTCAATATTAGTCAAAATATGACAGAACATACATGGAGACGGTTACTTCTAGAATTTGGACTAGACATTACCTAGGGTATCACCCATGGTGATGATGGACCGCTGATGGTTAAAGCGGTCTCCTGTCTCATTAGACAGCAAAACAGCCAAGTGTGGTCGCCAGTCTCCCCACTTCTCAAAGCTCCAGGACTGAAAAGTGGAATTAGAGAGTATAATGACAACCACAATAAATTCTAATTAACAAAACATGAGCACGAAATGTTGTAGAATACCATGGAAACAGCTGGAATCCTGCCAGAGAGCAGCTGGAAGAGGGTTTGCAGAGGGTCACTATGAGCCAGACTCCCTGTAAACCTGTCAAACACAACATATTCAATCTGCTATAACATAGTTAGCTTGGCACGAGATACTGTGCCAAGCATGCACAAGTGTATTTGCCACGTGTAAATATAACTCAATAAACTGTACTGTTTTCTGGGCTTACTATTGGGATTGCTACCAATTTATGTAAAGGAGTCTTCTCCATGATGCAGTTTTCAAGGTACGCTAATGCTAATAATGAAACAGATATCAGACTTTTCAGAACTAGCAAGTGCCAGGAAGTATAAATATAACCTCAACCTATTTGCGGCTCCGCAACTGTCTTCACTCTCTGTATATTTGATCTGACCTCATACCAGGGTGTTTACAGAGTGTAAAATGTGTTACTGCAATTAAAATGCATGCATAAACCAATGAAAGCCAAACAGATTTTAAAGAGGCATGGCAGTGTGACATAAACACAGGGATTCGTGCTATTTGAAAACATGACAGACTGCGGCAGTTATTGATGGAGAGTGGTTAAGGCTAAAATTAATATGTGGTTGTTCCAATGGCAATGGCTGTGTCAATCATCTTTTACAGTGCTACAAACCTGCTCAGCACTGTGTTGTAGGATCTGCTGTCCATTTTGCTGGCCAGAAATAAAGCATGACCCCAAAGAGCACTCTGCATGGCCGACTCTAGCGCCTCCTGCAGGAAGGAAAAAAGTGTACAGAAAAGATCAGACAAGTGAGATCCAATCAAACAATCATTACAAGGCAAGGGATTGAACATCATTAAAAAGAGTAAAAGAAAGAAAGAAATCATATTATGAAGCGATAAAAATTCAAAAGTTTAAGAAATTCATACTTTTTTCCCAGGAAGAATATAATAAGTTAAAAGGGACAGTAAAGACTTTACATTGTTAGAATTTTATTTATTTATTTAAAGAGAATAGTCTCACAGTTTCTACAAAATTATTAGGAAGTACAACTGATTTATATTAAAAATTCTTGAGCATCAAAACAACATTTAGAATTAAAAAGTTTAAATCAGAGCAACTAATTACATTTTCGAAAATATAAAACTGTTTTTTAAATGGTAATATTTGTGGTTGTGCCATTGATCTATTTTTAATGTAAAAATGCAGAATTGGAGAGAACAGAAGACTTCTTTCAAAAACATTTCTATAACCTTATCAATGTCTTATTCTAAAGCCCGAGACGCTGCACAATTTTCAGCTGTCCCAGACCAAAGATTGGCATTGTAAAACAATCATGGTGAATAAGAAATCGTCTGGGACAGCCAAACATCGCGCAGTGTGTCTCGGGCTTAATAGGAAACAGATTAAAGTGGTCTTTCCCAGAGGGCCCCAGCTCTGCTCTGCAAACAGTTTCACAGTGTCTTTCTCAGTCAAAAAAGCTCAGAAGAAGGTGATTGAGAGACTCAAGGCAGAAAACACGTTTCAATGAAAGCATTCACCTTCTTTCTGCCAGATAGCAATAGTTTTGTGTATTTCTGAAGGTTTTGCTCTGCAGCCTCTTTGTCAGTTGGTGGATATCCTGTCAGGAGGTCGACAAAGTTGAGAGTCTCTTTTTCTGATGTGGGTGTTTCACTCAGATCAATGAGAGTTTCTCCATCTCCATCACCGGAGATCCCACAGGCACCCAAAGAACTGGAGTCCCTCATTAGCAGATCTGCAACATCTGAACCCATGATTCTCTACATAATACCAACACATACTCACATTAACAGTCTAAAAGGGTCACGCAAACAATTGGAGACCAACAATACTATAACAGAAAAGAATAATCTAAAAAAATACTTGAAATAATGTAACGAGAGGGCAATGAGTAATGGGGCTTACTCCATTCTGTCTGCACAGCAATATTAGTAGATGCCACAAGAGGGCAGCAGAAGTGGCATCTGCTAATTTCTCATCCTTCAGACATTTCTCTGACATTTGGAGGGCAAAATGAATGGCATCCACCTTATGCAAATCTTCCCTTCATTAAAAAAGAAGAAAATCAGCAGAGCACAACAGATGGAAGGAAAAGTCCAATTTAAAGGAAACATATTTTTTAGCAATATCTTTTAGATAATTTTTATATTTCAACTTATTTTTAAATTAATTATGTTTAACAGCCAAATGTGGTTATTTAGAATTTTTAATGAATTAAAAATGTATTTTGTAACTTTTTTTTCTTTCTTTTAAGTAAAATGTTAAGCAGCACAATTGTTAAACATTCATAAGTTCAATGGTGATAAGAAAATATTTTTTATATATATTTTTTTAATTTTATTGTAACTTCTGAGACTGGATTAACGTCTTGCAAACTTAAGTATCATTGTGAGAGAGGGATATTTTGGAATATCATACTTAGCCAGTGGTCCAGGAAAGTCTCTCATGTCCTGCTGTTCAAGTGTGTCACAGAGAATTACCTGAAATCATTAAAAGAACACATTTAATCCACCATAATACTTCATTTTATGCCTTCAAAGTACATGCTTGTACCATGTCTCTGTTACCTCCAGACTGTGGAGTTCCACTTGAGCAGGCTCACCCTCAGAGGCTAGAGCTGGACTCACCCATACCAGCTGACCTGAAGGCCCAAAGCTCACTGCCACATGAGGGATGCAGAACTTCAGTGGAGCCACCTCCACGGGTACAGCATCTAAATCAAATGACCAAAATGACCACAGTCATTCTTAGTCTAGCGACCAGTTTGGATTTGAGGACTGTATCTGCAGTAATACTGCTATAATAAATACTGTAACTGCTATAATAAATGAACAAATAGATGTTTTGATAATAACATAGTTTTGGGAGGATCGCTGTACGAATTACCCACAGCTGGCATCACATCATCTAATCAATCTCCTTGTTTACGATCTCCAATCAAATCTTTCCTTCCCACTATAAATAAACCCGATTCCCTCATTTCTGCATCTCGCTTTTGTGTACCCCCTTCTCCTCCCCATCTCCTCCTTAGCTCCACGACTTCCTGGGGGGGCAGATGGAGATCGAGCCTCTAAACCCCGCCTTGGATTCAAGCCGCTAGGATTTGGGGTCTGCCGATTCTCCCGGCTCGCTCCCCAGACAGCACGCCAAATTTGCTTATTAAAAATTCACTAATGAGGAAGCGTGAACTTCAAATTGCTGTTCGAAAACACAAATCAAGTTCAGTATTATAAAGCCTGGTTGTGACAAACCTGTGTGAGATATGAGCTCAGGCTCACTCTGTTCAGCTCCATTGATGTACTGGCTGAGCTCATAGCTGCTCGAGGACAGACCTGAAGATTTAGAGTTGGCGAGAGCTCCACTATCATACATCTAGAGAAGGAAAAACAAAACAGTCTGAGAGATCATCAAAAAGAGCTGGAATATATTTAAAAAAAAACGGCAGCGATTTTAACGGTAAAAACCTGTTAAATGGTTAATAGCAGATTCCTGTAAAATTTACAGGGAAAACCCGTGAACTGACTTTACAAGAATTCTCCGATTTTGTTTGAATTTGATGTTTTTTCTTTGAAATAACTATGTTTCCTTTTTAGTTTTTTCTTATCAGTTATGTTTATTAGGGTTGTATGTTACATGTAATGCTGTTAAATTAATATTTATTGCACATTCCAGCTTTATGGGTCTCACGATAAGGGTGGTTAGTGTTTAGGCTTTGGTTCATAATGTGATTTTTTCATCACCACCTGCATTTAGTGGTCATCAGTGTATTTTAAAGATACAAAACATATAACTTAAAAAGGTTGATATATTAATATTATATAATTTAATGAAATTGTGGTATTGAACTGTAAATTTAACATAAACCGTTAAAACTAAAATGTTGTTACCGTATTTTTTTACAATCGAATTCCAGCAACACCAGCTGCCTTTTTTATTTCTTACCGTAAATTGTACAGAATTTTGTTTTACAGTGCACAGCTGTTCAAAAGTTAAGGTGATAATAAATAATGTGTCTTTGCAGAATAAAAGTATTAGTTCCTTTTAAAAAAATCTTTCTGACCCCAAAACTTCGGAAATCAATATATATTTTAAATTTGACTTCTATGAACAATAATGGCAAGTCCCATGAAAAGTAAATTCTGACAACAAACCTCTCTAGCTCCATCTCCACTTTCCATGCTTTCTCTGTGCTGTCTCTCTGAGACACCATGGTCATACTGACTGTCTGTTCTGTAGCTATAGCTGTTAAATAAATGTGTAAAGTCACTTGATATGAAACACACAACAGTTTTTGTTTGTTCTGAAAACATGTTTCAGGCATGACAGAGCATATGATGTACTGTATGAGGGTATGCCAACAGACCCCTGCTGATCTAAGTATGAAGCTATTGCAGACTCCTGATGCAGTCCTCTGGCCTGATATCCCTCTGTTCTCCAGCCACCACCATCTATAAAACACCAATGGGTTCAAAGCAAGTTCAAATTTTGCTGAGAATTAAAAACTGTGGGCATGTGATTGAATAGTATGTACCTGGGGAATTGTATTGTGATCTGTGATAACCATGATAATCATAATACCCGTAGTCTTCTCTTTGGGGCCAGTAGCTAGAGGCAGGGTAGTCATATTTCTGCCTGAAAAGATATTAGTAGTTAGATCTAAGATATTAGACAGTGCTAATTCATTGACAAATACTAACAAACAAGGTGACTGTATATTCCAGTATATTAATATTAAACACTGTCCAAGGATTGCAGTCACATAAGTCTCTTAAGCCAACTAAGACTGCTTATATTTTGTAAAAAAGAAAACACAGCCAAACGTTTTAAAACAACCTTAGAATTTTTGTTTCTTTTTTATATCTATTTTAATTTGACATTGAAAACAGTTTAATAATTTAATAACAAATTATTTATAGTTTAATTAAATTACAAATTATTTTATAATTATAGTTTAATAATTTGTTCAAACTAATTATTTTTAGGCCTCTTTGATAAAAACATTTATTTATTTTTTGTTTTCTTACTAATAAAAATCAAACTTCTAATAAAAGTTTTTTCTTTGTATTGGGTTGGGTAAAAATGTGTTATTATTATTATTTCTGCTGTTGCAACTTTATATCTCACTTTTTTTTTCTTATTGTATACTTTTTAACTTTAATTCCCTTTCTATTATTTTTATTCTGTGAGATGACCTTGGTGTTTATGAATGTAACGAATCATATTGTGATTTATGCCAATTAACTGATTAGCCAGTTTTAAGGAAATTAAGCAAAACTTTAAAAGTAAAATATTTTATGCTATTTTGCTTCTCAAGTAGATTTATTTTGGATACATTTTAAATGTTCATGTATATTTGCATGTTTATAAAAATGATTAAGAAAATTATTTTAACTAATTTACCTGGAGTGAGGTCTGAAGTGTAATGGCTGGTTTGATGCATAAGCATTACTATATCCAGGAATATACTCTGGTTTAGGAGGAGGACTGGCCATGTAGCTTCCATAGCGAGGGTCCTCATGGGGCCACTGTCTTTCTCTCCCTCTCGGGTCTGTAGGTGGGTAGTAATATGGTGTTTGTTTGGAGGATCTGTAGCGGTCGTCTTTGTTACCAGACTGGTACTGATAACCCTGTGTATGCCAGCCTTGCCCTCTGGGCTCCATCACGAGACACAGCACCGGATAAACTTAAAGCAAACTGCACACAGAACCGCACAAAGTCAAGTCAGGAGTTAGACAAACAGGGGAGGATTTTGCCTGCTGTTGGTCAAATGTTATCAGTGAGCTTAGATACAGAAGCTGTTTATCATGAAGAGAGCAGTAAATCGAAACCAACCTTTGTTTTTAGTCTGTCAGTATTTTTGTGTTAACTTTTGATATACTTAAAAACATCAGTATGAGATTTGAGAAATCTGTCTCAAGGGGAAAAATTGTGAAATAACAACTATTTAAAAATAAATGATTACAGAAATTATTAATTTTTTAAATACAAGTACAATGATAAAAACATCTGTTATAATTACTACAGTCTTTGCAGGTTTAGATAGAAATAAGTAACTTGTTTTAAATCCTATCACAGTAATTAATATAAAGTGGGTCCTAAAAACGTTTGATGCAGGTAAAATAAACTGCTTTTTTTTTTTTTGTAGTTGTAGTAAATAAGCAGACATTAGCATTAAATAAACATTATCACTTAATCAACTTTCAAACAACTCACAGGTGTTTATTTGAGATGTTTTCCATACGCGCGCGCTGTTGACTGGGTGTTGTGTCCTGTCATAGTTTCAAAGTGCACATGCCACATCATTTCAGAGCACAACACAAACAAAACTGAACCATGAACCTGCTTTACTGTAGTCTCAACGTCTCTCCATATGCTTTTAGTTTGTTTTGCCTTTCTACCTCTAAAAGGGAATGCAGAACTCAAGGAAGTAAAAATACATCTTATATTTAATGAACTTCTTCGTGGCTGTTCAGCCCTATGCAACAGCTGGGCATCAGCTTTTTATCATTCTGTACTCCAAAATATAACTGAAACCATACATTTGTGTAAAAACACTTATACGTGTCTAAAAAATAAAAAAATACGTTATTTCACAAATAAATAACGGAAATTTGAAAAAATCAAAGCAGGACTTACAGTGTGTTTGCATACAGAGGTTTGACAGGCGCCTGGAGCTTTCTGAACTCACTCCCATATTTGGAATATTTAAAGTTGCCACGTCGAGCGGAATCATTGCGCAGAGAAGCTGGAGCTGCTCGGACACACCTCGGAGAAACACAACTCTTGCTCATGGGAGGAGATCGCTGCCATGCAACGAAGGGCACTGTGCAAAAATGTGCTGTATGCATTTAGATCATTAAAGAAAAAAACGAATGTGAACCTTTTCAAGCACTTCATACTGGCTATGCTTTAGACATTTGATTTAAGCAAAATCACAAAATGTGCCATTTATAAACATTTCTAATCAGGCTTTGATAATTAATACTAACGTTAGTCAACAAAATTGCTATGTCAGTGCAAAATCTCTCAGTGTTGTATTTATATTTTACATATCTCTTTATTCGCGAAACCATGGTAAAATAAAACCAATGTATTAACTATTTATTATTTGTAGTCGACATAGGCTGCATAATCCAGTTTAGTTTTACTGCGATACATTGACTAATGCTTTGAATTTTAAATACTACAAATGTAGTAACTAACAAGCATTTTTTTACTTAAAACTAGTTATTTAGTTATTTTAAACTACGCAAGCTTTCCTTATTTACATTACGATTTATTTAACCTTTATTCTGCTGATATGTGTCCTATTAATACTAGGTTTGTTTTTTTTAATGCACACTCCCTAATCCGCCACCAGATGTCACTTTAATCACGTTGATGATTGAAATGCCGTCGTTTAGGAAGATTGCGTCTGATCTGAAGCAACGTTCATGTTATTAAATTCTGTGCAGTATATTCTTGTGTGATTGCCTACAAATTATGGCGCATGCAAAATATTTAAAAACATATAAGATACATAAGAAACTGTTAATAGAGCTGTCACTCTCTGTGCCTCCGCGTTGTTAACCAATCAGCGACGGTATGTAAATGAGGCTGGAGTGAGTACTCCACAGTCCGCTGACACGAGCGTCATTTTATCACTCCACTCAGCGCGAGCAGAAGCGTATACTCGTGCTCCTGGACCGCAGGATTACATGCTGACTGAGAGCAGTGCGGGACACATACTAAGGATATCCGTTTCTAATGTGCAATATGACTTTTGAAGAACCGTGTGGAGACAACGCAACGGAAAGGTATGTTTTCCTGTAAAACTTACTGGCGTTGCACATTTGTTTGAGCCGGGCATCACGCGTTTGTTATCTGTCCGTTAAATGATCACGATGTGCACAGCTCATTTCTCGAAATTTTAACACAGATTTACATAAACGCGCATGGTCTTCAGTTCCTTGCTTAAAATGCCTTGCTGCATCGCGTGCAGAAGTTTGCTCAAACGACAGCTGTCGCCTCTTCAGCTGCAAATCTGAACGATTCCCTACATATTATGCTTCATGCAATTTTGTGCGTAAAGAAATCTAATGTTTATTTATTTTTATTGGATTTTTTTTTTAGAATGGACTCTGTTGAAAAGGCATTGGAAGAGGTCCTGACTGCTGCATTACCTCAGGGTTGCATCACTGTCGGAGTTTATGAGGCAGCCAAGTCACTTAACGTGTAAGTGGTCATTGCAGATCCCTTCTAAACCATAAAAGGGTCATTCCACGTTTTAAAAACGCTGGGATATGGTCAGCAGGTTGACTTTTCTTTCATGTTGTCGTCACTAGTCTTATGGTCAAGACGCTACAAATGGGCAAATGCAACTGCTGCTAACAAAACGCAAGATAAAGATTTCTAGAAGGACTGATTCGCAAACTTAAAACATGCTTTTATTATATCTTTTTCTGATTTGCACATTTTCACGTTTCCGCAGGGACCCAGACAACGTGGTTTTATGTCTGCTGGCCACAGACGAAGAGGATGTGAAAGACGTCGCGCTTCAGATTCATTTTACCTTGATTCAAGCGTTCTGCTGCGAGAATGACATCAATATCTTACGAGTGAACAACATGAGACGTCTGGCGGAGATCCTGGAGGGCGTGAAACCGGGAGGAGAGTCGATTGACCTCCACTGCGTATTAGTCACCGTACGTGTCATTTCACTCTCCCAGTATCAGTCTATTGCTTGCACGCAAGGCAGCCCCAAGCGCACAGGTCGATCACAGCTGCATGTTGCAGAATTGTTCATGCATATTCGTATTAACTGCCAGGAAGGTTTTGTTAAACTCTTTGAGGGCGGCCCCGACTGAAGTAGTTTAAAGTTCAGTGATCCATTAGAGAGTCTGTGATGTGGAATTCCAGCCGGTCTGGGGCTGCAGTAAACTGGCAGCTCTTCAGTGAGATCTAATAGCAGTGCTGAACTTCTGTGGCTGCCGTTAGCGTTCACAGAACTTCCTGTGCAACACTGGGGCATTTCTGCGCAAAGAGTTTCCTGGAAGAAAAGCTCTGTGAAGTGACCATCTTTAACAAATTAGAGAGAGGCCCTTTGAAAACAAGTGCTTGTCCGTTTACCAGCAGCTGTTAAAACCGCTCAGCGCCAGACTCTTGCTGTGGACCTTCTGCATTGTGTCATTTACAGTTTTTCTCTTTTCTCTCACAGAATCCTCAGTCCTCCGCGTGGAAGGATCCAGCCCTCAGCAAACTGAATCGATTCTGCAGAGACAGTCGGGGATTGGACCAGTGGGTGCCGGTTATCAATCTGCCCGAACGATGAACAAAAGCAGAACAAAAGCAACAATGTCAGAGCTTTTTATGGGCTCCTGCACTAGATTTGTGTTCTGCTTTGGATGGAGCCTAATGCCACTGAGAATGAGACACGAGGGGGATTAACAAAATGCAATGGATGGTATGTTTTCCAGCAAACCCAATGATCAGAAGTGTGGGTTTTGCTTGTCCGGTTGGACGGGCGATTCATGGTTTCACCTCAGAGCAAGAAGAATGACTCAGCACTGCGTTCAGTGCAGTGCTGCCAGGGAGCAACAAGTTTGCCGGGAACTGTACAGGAAACTGATTCACACATGCTGGATTAGAGTACTACTAAGTGAGCTGAGCGACTGGAGAGCGTTCAACTGGAATCTACTCAATGAAATGTGATCAGACAGTCAGAGGTCAGATGGACTGTTAAATGATGGGCATGTCGTTTTTGCAGACATAATGCAATTTAAAGAGTGTAACTTATGGTGTCAATGCTGTCCTGTATTTTAATTATTTAAAAGGGAATATACTACAGTCTTTGCTGATTTAGATAGAAATGAGTTACTTGTTTTAATTCAACCATTCTGGAATATGTTCCGTATTTTAAACTGTTAATTTTAAACGTTTAATTTATTATTTGTATTTATATTGCTGCATTGATTTTCAGAAATGTAAAAATAAAATGTCTGAACCATGTGCATCAGTGTTTCTGTCTGTGAAATGCATGGGTTTATTTATAGTCATGTATTTGTTATTATATTCATGCATATGTTAAGTGCCTCTAAACGCTATATGAAAACACTGTGCATGATATATTGGTGCCATTTCAGCCGATATTAGAGGATATTGTACTCTCTCATTGCCTATATTTGTGCATTTAGATTAGCTTTGCAATCATCTAATGTACTTGCTGCATAGATTATGATGCATGTTTATTTTTATTTATAAAAATGCTAAAAAATTAAAATCCTAGTAAATCTATCTATATATTATTATTCAGTTTTAATATCAGTGTCATGGTCAATCAGTGAGTACAAATACCACATAGGACATTTAGTTGCATACACACACAAAATCTGACTCTTGCAACTATTTATTTTGATAATATTAATGCACCGTGTGCAAAATGTTTCACGGGGCAGGCACATTCTGGGGGTAGAGGGCAGTATCATTGGGCTTTGTTTTGTCAACAGCATTTTGAAACTGTCCAACAGCTCTTGTATTGCTAAAAAAAACCTATTTCCACAAGTAGGCGGGACCGAAAATTCCATTACGTTCACTATGGCAGCTGGGAGACGCATGACGTCGGGTCATCGTGGCCTTGTGTCTTTACACAAAACAGGAGATAATCCGGGCCCCGACCAAGCCAGAAATAGAAACCATCCTGAGGGAGTGAATCATGCCTGACAGTATGTGAAGGGATGGGGGACATGCTAAATGATAGCGGAGTTAAAATGTGGACAAAAAGAAAAAAAGATAGTGTGAGTCAAGGCCATTCGAGGCTCCAGCAAGAGAGCTGACAGCTAAAAATAGCCCTCTGTTCCCTTTGCTCAGTTTACTGAGACAGGACAAAGACAGAGAGGACTGGAAAGACCCTAATACACACTGAATACCACTGTAAACTGTTGTTTCATTTCCAGCTAAAGTATTACTGCGTTTCTGAAGCAGCTGACGCTAGAAAGCAGAATTCAACTTCTTTTTTAATCCTTGCAGCAAATATTTGTTCTTCTATCTTTGGGACCCCGGCAATTTTTAGAAATCCTTTGTTTTAAAATGTTGCGGATGGAGGGAGGAGGGGGAAAATACAAAAGTTTAATTTTAGAAATATATTATGAAGCTACGTTGGGATCTTTACTAACTCCATACACTAGCTGGGGTTCAAAAGTCCATTCAGAGAGCCAGACTGGGCCATTTTGGGAGGGGTATTTTTGTACTAAGCTGACTAAAAGTAAATAGAGATGACAATATGTCCCTGCTGCATTGACCTCTGATGTTTCAACTGCCCAGCCTGCCATTAACCTCATCCTGCTAAATACAGGTTTGCAGGTCACACAGTGGTACTTTCTCTGGGAAACTCCAGCTTCATTGGGTCCATGATTTTAGCTGTCGGCTGTTCCCATGCATGAGGAATGCAATTGTTTCTGAAAAGGCCAACTGCAGTGCCGTGGAGTACAATTTAAAGAGATAGATCCCTCAAAAATGAATATTCGGTCACTAATTTACATGTTCAAAGGAGCATAAAGACAGTACAAGTACACTATTAAAAAGGTCCATGTTATGTCAGTGCTTCAATTGTAATGTTGTGAAGCTACAAGAATACTTAACTAAACAACTAATGACTTTATTCAACAATGTCAGTCTTGGCCGCACGTTCAGGAGAGTACCATGACACATGCGTGTGCATAGACACCTGTGGTCTCGCAAGGTTCTGGTACATGGCTTAATATTACAAATAAATAACAGGTAATGTACTCAAAGGCTCCTTGTTTCCCTCATACAGGATTACGGGTTCATCCTAGAGCTTTTCCACAGAGCTGACAGGTAATTCTATCACTCAAAATGACACAATAACAAAGCCAGTTCAGCAATCATAGACAAGATGCTCTGCTGATTACATCGATGTAGGCCAGTAAATACTGCCTGACCTGTTTCTGAGTGTAGCAGGTATGAGAGGAGCTCTGCTGGGATCATTGCATAACAACAGGGCTTTGACCTGGAGCCCCAAATAAAACAATATCTCAGAAATTAGAGCAAGTGGGGACAGTGAGACCATGAACACCTGGCTTCTGAGGGAAAGCATGAAGGCATTAAAAACACATTATCCTCTTTTGATAATAATGAAAAAATCAAAACAGTACAAACATATTTTTTTCCTGTGCTAAGCTGAACTTTCAGCATTCTTCAGAAATCATTCTAATATGCTTATTTGGCACTTAGGAAGCATTGTGTTTATGGTAAACAAAGCTGAAAACGGTTGTTCTGCTTAACATCTTTATGGAAAGCATGATGCAATCTTTTTCCCAGGAGTTTCTGATTAACTAAAAGAACAGCATTTATTTGAAATACATTTTTGGCTGCACTTTCCATTAAGGTTTGTATCCATTATGTTAGTTCCTCTTGTAAATAAATAAACGTAAATGTTAAGACTGGACTGACCATAGAACATGCACAAACGAGACAACAAGATTGAGAATAAATCTATATTTAGTTGGAAAAAGACAACATCTACAACCCAGCTCTGGAATTTCAGCACAAAGGAAGATGGAAAAATTCACTCAAATACAGCAAAAAAGAATGCTCTTCATATTACAAAACATTTTTTAAAGGCATAAAGAGACAAGGCGGCAGACTGAAGAGCTTGTGCATGTCATATTTTCATACAAAAGCACCTTCAAGTACACAATATACAACAGGCCACTGAGAGAACCCAATACTACAGTTGGGAAACATTACACAAATGTCACGCAATAAGAAAGCAAGGCTGCAACTGCCATTCAAAGCATACTGTTTTTCAAACAAGATTAAGATTGTGGTTTAGAAGAATCTTAATGCATGTACAAGTTCAGTTGGCTGATGCACAGGCGTAGATATATCCAGCATGAGACATGAGACAGAGATGCACAGTGAAGATGTCAATAGGTTCTCAGCGCCGCTGGTTCACAGTAGTTCAACCCTGGCTGTCGTCTGGAGACAGGAGCACGGCGGTGAACGAGTCAGAGCAGGAATACTTCGTTAAGGCTGGTTCAGCTGGTCTGGTGAAGTTGTTTTCTACCAGCTGTGTCGTGAAGGCATTACACACTTTCACTAAATGCATGGCAATTCACAATAGTATTACAAAACAAGGTACAGGAGCTGTAAACATGGAATGATGGTAAAATGCATGATTATAACAGTCAAAAATAACTACAATCAGAGAGAGTATCGTGTGCTCAGTGTGCATGTGGAGAAAAAATCATATGTGCCCATATGTGTGTTTCTATTGCTGGTTAGATCCCAGAATGAGATGGCACAGTGACATTTAGTCATAAAAAAGAGACAATGATTGTGAATCAAAACAATTCGAATAATTAACATAAGGCATCTCGTAAATAATCATTAAAGGGTTATAATATATGATGTACCATGATTGGCAATAGTCAGTATTCTAAGTATTCTAATGCAAATTTAGAGGGACATCTCATCCTATTCACTGAAAGTAGGCTTTTCAAAAAATTGAGAAATGGGAAAAACACACATTTAGGTAACATTTTGCAATAAGATAAAATGTAAAGGTTAAAAGTATAATGAACTGATTATGAAAAAATATATTTTTTGAGTCAAACCTATAATAGCTGGATAGGTTACTACCATTCAAAAGTTTGCGTTTGTCAAGATTTTATTATTATTATTTATTTAAAACAACAATGTTTTTAATAAGCTTATTTACGATGTTTTCCAAAAAATGAAGTATAGTTATTTAGAACTGTATCTTTGTTAAGCAAAATTATATTAAGTTGATATATTAAAATTGCTTCTTTAGCACCAAATCAACATATGATTGATGGCTAAAAAAAGTCAGCTTTGTCACAGCAGGAATAAATTACACTGTAAAAGATATGTTTTTTTTAACTGTAATAATATTTCAACAATATTGTCTTTTGTATTACATAAATGCAGCCTTGATGAGCAAAACGTCTTTAACAGAAGTACTAAAAAAGAAAATAAAATAAAAGAACAAATCGTACCGCCCCCAAACTTTTGAATGGTATTGTATACCGATACAGGTTATAAAAAAAGATTATCTATGAATTATTAATTAACATTAAACAATAGTACAGCACATTTATAAATTAACATCAATTTATTTGAATAAATGCTGTTAAAATGCTTTTCATGTTAACAAATTCAACCTTATTGTAAAGTGTTTCCCAAATTTTGTCTCACTAATTAAAAACCCCAAATATAGGAAATAAAGAACACTTCCATTCAAATGCATGAACGCATCACCTTGCTGATCTGAAGGTTTTGGCAGTTTTGGCAACTTTTCAAACACAGTTCACGTGGTTTGTGAGAAAATAAAAAGGGCACAGTCTAACGTGTAGTGATTTCACAGGAGAGGTTAGCTTTGTATCACTCCATTGTTCAGACACTGTGAGTTAATGAGGGAGGGCCGGAGCAGCGTTGCGTCAATGTGACACCTGTTTCCTCCTCCACTGAGCACAAGCACCCTTCACACATTTGTGATGCTGACATTTCAACCCTCACATCAACACCCCCCCCCACAAACCTCCCTGCGACTGGACGCCTTCAAAAGCATCAGATGGGGTCATAGCACCGCTGATGAGGCTCTGCTTATCTGCAGATATAGCGCAGTCATTAAAAATGATCGTTTCCTGCGCTTCGTGATACTGCAAGCCGCCCACTCTGACCTCACCCTTTATTTGCAGAAGACACAACCACATCAGTGGACACTATCACAAAGCAAATAACTCATCTGTGCTGTGCCCTAAAGCGAACAATTCATTCATGGGTTGGTTTTGTCTTTGCACCACAAATGATTTGTTTACTAGGAGCTTTGACTCTCTTTTTCAGGGACATTTCAACAGGAACATTTCTGGTGTGGATACAATCAAATAATAGCTTAGGGTTTAGCTCATTTTAAGGCGAATGGTGAATGAATGTTTGAAGATCGTATTCTTTCTATTAAAAAAAAATAATAATAATAAAAGGGTACATCAAAGCAAGAGTTCAAGCATCCCACTACAATATAGTGCATGGCTTTTTATCTTTAAAAGGGTTTTCCGAAGCTGGGATACCCATAAGTAGAGGATCATACTTGGCATGTTCATTGCAGTAATGCATGAGGTCCGCAGAAGCTTTAGACACCTGCAAAGAAATACGAACAACAATTTATGAAATTAACAATTCATTAGTCATTAAAGGAGTAGTTTGTTCTAAATTCTGTCAATCCTATGACTTTTGTTCTCATGCAAAACAGAATATTTCAACGTTTTTATGCTTTTTTGACCATGTAATGAAAGCTAATAGCTATGTTCCCATCCAAAGCTGTGAATTCAACTTAGAAGGAAATTAGTATAATGCATAAAACATCTGCAAATATCTGACGTTTCCATCATCACTCTTACAGTTTCTGCAACTGGGGAAACCTGTGGCTCTTTTTTCTTACATAATACCATAATTGAGTCGCAGCAGATGAAATCCAATAACAATGAATCTGTTGTGTTGTCTTTAGATCAGATTCAGATGCCTGATGTTTGCGACTGCAATTGTGTGATACAGTTATGGGAGATGATCGTACCAAATCATTTTATTGATGGAATTCGCAGCAGTAATTTCAAAATGATTAAAACAACGTTTGAGATGGTTTGCGATGCATTTGGTGTTCTGTTTGGTCTAGTCATCCTATTACAAGATCTGCTGATTTTTTTTGTTGTTGCACATCGGAGAATTTATTCGGTAAGTGTGTTTCCATTTATTAGTCCTAGTTCTAGTTAAACAATGCTAATTGAGTACATACGTTTTATGCAAATCTTGGTGTTGGCATTAGGCATGTGCATCTCATAACCGGCCGACACGGTACACATCACATTGCATAGCCAATGATACCGATGCGATTCACCCCATTATGATGCTGTGTGATACGGTTTTGATTCAGTACAGTGCGATTCGATGCAATAGAAACAACATGGTCACTTTTTATTTTGGTTCAGACAGACAGCAAATCATAAATTAACTGAAGTGTCTTCTGACTTCTAATGCTTTGAGGACTGTTTTATAAAGCAAGATGACTAAATAAACCAGGCTTATTTCAGTTAGACTCACTGTCAAATGATTTGGTTCCATAAAGCAAATTTGAAATAGATCAAGCTCAGTCACTGTGGCAACTTATGATGGAAAACTAACCTTGTCCAGGGTTATAGTTTAGCAGTAAGTAATAGTTTTTAGTAGTGTTCCCTGGTTTCGGAGTTTTTTAAGCTATATTCCAAAAATTCAGAATTCCGCTTCCTGTACGAAAGGAACATTAACTCGTCATGTTTGTGAGTCGATCACAGCTTGTGAACTGCAAATACAAATAAGTGCTGTGTCTGTCACATGATTCTGTTCCCTTTTGGGCTTCAACTGATGGTAAAACTACTATGGACATTATTAACATGTCTTAACATTTATTTTGAAAGCTGAACTCGTGATTATGGTAAGGGGCGTTACATTTCTGAAGTGTGCTTGTGGATTCGTCCAATCACCCTCCACCTTAAAAGCTGGTCAATCAGAGCTGAGTGTGTTTGTCAGAAAAAGGGGCTTGGACCTATTTGAGAGAGGCTGGGCATAGAGGAGCTACAATAATGTAGGCAACAGTATATTTGAAAAAAAAAAAAAAAATGTAAGCATGTCAACATAAAAATAAGTCCTAAAAATACAGGAACTTACATTAAGCAAAAAAAATATAAATATCCTATAATTTAGCTTCTGCAAGCCACCCATTTTCTAGATTTACTGCTCTGCATGCTCATTTTCTCAACTAAATTCATAAAGTGCCACTTTAGTATGCCGTTTCAACTGTCTTAAAGAACTCTAGGTATTTATTATGCATTTTCCTTCCTTTCATTTTGAACTCCATAAAGGATCATGAGAAACATACTTTTACAAGTGGTATTTAAACATTAGATCCATGTTGTATTTGACACTAATACCACGGTAAGTGAAATGAACATTTACCTTTATTCTCTCTATGTTAGCTTCTATCCGTAGCTGTTGTACAGTCCTTCTGGCCTGGGCTATATTATTAGAGCTTTGCATCTTAGATGACATCTTCGATTATCTTCACAGACCTGAAAAACAAATGAAAAGTTGATTTTGACTTTGAACAGAAGATCAAAGTTCACATCATTCAGGTCCCATGCTTCATGTACTACATACAACAGAATTCTCTCAAAGCATGCAAAACAAGAACAAGTCTGTATGCAGTGCTTAATTTGCACACTGGGACACCATCTCTTAGATTTATTTTATAGTAATACAAGTTGGAGTTTTCCTCGCTTTCCTTCAGTTTTAATAGCCAGTGTTTGTTTTACTTTCACTTTTACATTAGCGGCAATTCCACATCAATTCAATTCAAGCAACAACAAAATACAACGTACATAGGCTATAACTTACACAAAGTCTAAATAGGTAGCCTACAAATCCAAAAATCAATAATTATGAAAAATAATGATTTTCTTTTAAATAAAACAAAAATTTGGAACCAAATAAATAAGAAACCAATGTTAAAAAACCCCAAAATATTTTAACAGGTACTTTTGCATTTGGCTTTGAAACTCTTCCGTCATCGTTTTGCCTTTTTCGCATCACTCTTCTTATCCGTCAACTTGCCCGCACATACAATTTAAAGTAAAGATCTTGAGTGTGCAAAAGATGCGACTTGTGAACAGCCAGGCTCTGTTCTCACAAGACTAAAACTGAATGTGCTGATGCTAACTGTTTTCATTCACATAAGACAAAACCGACTGTGCTTGCAAGTTACTTGTCATCAACTTAAAACTATGAGAAATAACTCAATATGATACTCACAAGACAGCTTCAGATGTGACTGCAGCCGCTCAACTTTTAAGCTACTGGGGCCCCAGAGTGTGATCAGATGAGGTGCAAATTATGATACAAAAATGACCCGATTAAGCAAGCGACAATTCTATCAACTGCCTCAAAAATTCTATCAATTGCAAAAAAGTCTGGCTCAGTGTGCAGCAGCTAGTTGTACTGCAGTTACCTCTCCTGTATCCGTCACCCCATTTTGTTCTGGGACCTCTAAATTTACAAATTAAGCAATGTAAGTACATGTTAATACACACATAGTGAGACAGCAAAAGCTCTCTGAGGAGGTACACAGGGCCCCTTTGACTCCTGCAGAGGTTGGGGGTGTTTAGTGCGTCAGGCCCCCAGCGAGAGGCTTTTCACTGGGTCTGCTTTACGACTGCAGGAGGGAGCACTAAAGCAAGCTGTGTGTGTTTGAACAGAAGATCACATGCTGCCAGCGATTCAGTCTCTGCAGCTACTGTCTGTTCCTGCAGAGCACACGCTTTCCGTGAACTATCGTCACCGGTTACTCTGCCAACTCATCTTACACAATGAACGCATGTGCCCATGTGCAGAGAAACAGAGTCAGCAGTGCAGTCTCTCAAGCAGGAGTTGTGCAATGCAAACGGTAAAAAAGGACAACGTTGGACTCAAATGGGTGGTCTCTCACCAACAAGGAGATAAAAAGAGAGTTAGCCTTCTAACTTCCTAACTTCAGAGATAACTGACAGATTGATACTGAAATACTAACATTTCAGTAGATACTAAAACCAGTGAAATAGTAGGATTAAGAATGAATTTGCTAATAAACAATTCATTAGTTTGAAAAAAGAAAAGAATTAAAGATTTAAAGTAAAATAAATTCTAACAGTTAATTTTTGCATATCTATACCATGTGTTTTTGTTTTTATTTTCCATACTATTTATATGCACATTCATTACATCTAGTAAATAAATTAAATAAATATTAATATAAAATATACTATTATGTAGACTTGATGCATTTAAGTTAATATTCAAGAAAACTGTAAAAGCAGAAGTCATATTTAACCAGGTTATATAATTCAGATTTTATCATTCCGAAAACAAATTTGATCCAGCTATAAAGCAGCTATAGACTGGAAATACTGTCATTATTCAGATCAAATGAGTTCAATGTTGATTTGACATAGTTGAATAACTGTCAATATAGCAAATGCTCATTAAAGGAACACTCCACTTTTTTTGAAAATAGGCTCATTCTCCAAAAGTTGAGTTTTACAGTTTTTTTATCCATTCATCCGATCTCCGTGTCTGGCACTTTTAGCATAGCTTAGCACATTTTCAAATGACCAAAGAGTTATGATGTTTTTCTTGTTTAAAACTTGACTCCTCTATAGTTACATTGTATACTAAGCCCGACGGAAAGAAGTAAATATAAAAGGAAACCCATTTCCAATAGAAACCAACAGGCAGCATTACAGTTTCCATTAAAACCAGTGCAATTCCTATAACAGCCAATCATTTTTTTTTTGCCGGGTGACCAGTGACAGGTCTTTTAGTGGTATGACAGCTGCTTGATTATTATAGAAGAGATTTTAAATCATTGTTCGTGCCTGATGTAGACAAGTTGTAAGTGTCAATTTTAACAACACAGGAAATGTTTAACAGAGTAGCTTCTATATTGCTACATGGTCAGCCGCATAATCTCTAGCACAACAAACCCTGATATCCTACTTCCTGAGAAGCCCAGACATAGCTTTATCAAGAATTGAGAGGAAGAGTGTATGACTGTCTCCTGTTGCACTGGCACAGGGCTGGTATCTCTACATGGAGGTCCGTGTTGGGGGGGGTGACCTTATCTGGCCGCACACCAGACATACTTAGAAGGGGTTAAGAGGTTTGGATAACAACTAGTTGTTAATGCAGTGACATAATTAGTGTGAGACAGAGGCCATAGTTGCTCCCACAAGCCCTGAGGTCAAGGGGCCATTCATACATCACGGTCCAGAGAACAAACTGTTTAGCTGCAGCATAGACAAAACATGACACCTCTGACGACAGCAGTTTACTAACGATTACACCTTCCGGACAATAAAGCATCGCAGATTGCTAATTTTATTTTAGTCAAGAATTGATCAAAAGAGCTGTTTGCACCCATTTTGATTAAATGGCTAAATTTATTAATAATGCATGTGTTTACATGCAGTTACAATTGAGCGTATACTCTACTGTGTGCATCTCTATCAAGGTACACAACACAATATGTAGTTGAAGGAATACAAATGTTACTATAATAACATTTCTTTAGTTTTTATGATTAGTATGTATTTATGTGTTTAATCATTTTGTATTCATATTTTGGTTGACTTTTTTAATACACATTTTTAGATAAATTATACATATATATTTATTTTATATATATATATATATATATATATATATATATAGTTATTTTTATTTTGTTTTATGTTAGTATGTTTTGGAAAAAATATAAAACTGAGAAAAAGACTCATATTTATTCTAAAAACCCAACAAGATGAGTAAACTACATTGTTTTTCTTTGGTGTTGATATAAAAAAATAGATATGCACATGTGGGGGAAAAAAATGTCAGAACCAGTACTATATTCATATCACTGATTACTGTTTTAGCGTTTATAAGTTTTAATATTTTGAATGAGCTATTATTGTTAGATTTTCGTTTTTTTATATTTTTTATATTTTTTTATATATATATATAGTTACAATTTTAGTAAATTAATTAATTATTATTATTATTGATTTTTTTCATGTATAAACATTTAAAATTTAGTTATTTTATTAAATTAAGCTAAACTAAAAGATTTCTTGCCAACAAAATGAAACAAATTAGTTTTATCTTTTATATTTTCTGTATAGAGTTCTCAAATCATTTTTATGATTTTAAATGCAGTTTTGCTTGTTGAATTCATTTGGTATAATATGCCATTTAAAACATTCAAGCCTTTACAAATAATAAAATACATATACATGAAAAGGAAATGCACAATTAAACACAAATCTATATCAATCAGAATAAGCTAATCTGAAAACAATAAGTTTTTAGCTGTGTTTTAAAAATTAGGTAACACTTTACAATAAGGTGTCATATGGTAGCATTAGTTAATGCACCCTCAGAATTAAAGGTACAAAAGCTGTCACTGAGGTGGTACCTTTTTTAAAAGGTACATGTTTGTATCTCAAGGATCCATTTTAGTACCTTAAAGGCACATATTAGTACTTAAAGGCCCGGTTTCACAAATGGGGCTTATCTTAAGCCAGGACTAGACATTAGTTACATTAAGATATTTAAGCAACTTTTACAAAAATGGTGTGCATCTTAGCACAGATCAATAACACTGACATGTTTTAAGATATGTCAGAGCAAGATATTTTCATCTGAGACAGCTCAAACATGCAATTTAATCTGGGACTAGCTTAAGCCTTGTCTGTGAAACTGGGGGTAAATGTGCATGTTTAAACCTAATAGGTACAAAAGTGTACCTTTTAAAAAGGACCATCCCAGTGACAGCTTTCCTAACTTTAAATAATGAACCTTATTGTAAGATGTTACCAAAAACTGAAAGTAAAAGACACTCTGTCAATGTTTCATTTACTTATTAAACTGATAACTCTTACTTTTTTTATAATTTTTTTAGATTTAATCTGAAATAGTACCAGTCTGAGTTGAGAAAAAATGCAAAAGACAGTGTCATTTGTCCAAGGACAGATTGTGTTCAGTTGATCTCAGTCAAGGTTGAGTAAGAACGCAGCTCTGTGAAAGGGCACAGTGTTCCTGTGAGGTAATGCTTCATTCGCTTAGAGTGTCTCTGAGGGACAACGAGTCAATTTTCTGCAGATGCAGCACAGAGAGCACGACTGTGACGCAGACAGACACGGCTCAAGAGATGTGCCAGTCAAACTCTGCTCGCTTGTGACCTCTGACCCCTCAGGCCGATTGTTGTGCTCCTCAACTCACACCAGCCAAGCAGAGGTTCATGTGTAGAGACACAGTCAAGATGACAATGTGATTAACTGCCAAAATCAGCACCCAGCGAGCCTTCCAAGAGCCCACATCCGTTTCATTAACCCAATCCCTCCTCTCCCTGCAGTATAAATGATTAAAGATGTGTATGAACGTATAAATAGCAGAGGAACAGGAAGAGGGGGCGTCTGTGAGCCTGGACTCAGAGGAGAAAGGGTTTGTTAACAACTGCATATCCGGACCCACGGGACTTCATTCAGCCCTCTCACGTTCATCCTGGTAAAACCCTTCATTTGCTCGAGAATTTGTCCTTGCTGTGCTGGGAAGTCAGTGTGTGACGTTTCCGCCACTAAAGTGCTCTTAGCATTTGCCCTCTGCTGTCTACGCAACACTAACTTTGAATCATCCAGCAGGTTAACCGCTGGTTTAAATGCGGAGTGGACACAGGACGCCGGCCAGTACAGCTGGCCACTGAAGAGAGAGAGGACACTCGAGGTGCACTCAACTGTGCCGGACGGCTCATCTGGACGTCTCGCCTGTAATTACAGCTTTAGAAAGAGAGACCCAACAGTCAAGCACACTCTAAAAGCTCAGGCTGACGCCGCAGCATTCAGTCTTTTGTTACAACTCTCTCACCTCTGCCCTGCCCCCCAAAAACAACTGTGCCCTGTTCAAACTAACAAATGTTTGGCATGTGCAAACCAATGCAAAAGTTGTGCAGTTAATTGCCATTTCGATTTCAATTTTGGCTTCCAACGATTACGTATACACATATACGTATATACATATATAGCCATATATATATAGCCCTAGTACTATAAAAATTACCCAAAATTGTGCTGATTTTTTAAAATCCCTATTTTTGTCACAATCGATAGTATGCAAATTTTTCTGCCAGTCTAAAACAGATGCATTGATAGCTGTAACAAAGAATACTGAACAAAATAAGGTGCTGCATTGTAACAACGGAGGTCAGGAGGGGTCAGCTGGATGTTTGTATGTCTTGCAAACATGTAGAAACAGTGTGAGAGAGGGCGAGTGAGATGAGTGAAAGAAAAGGGACTGTAACTGGCTTTGAAGTGTGTGACTCGAGCTGAATCACTAACAAACAACAAGAAGGGGAAACTAAGTAAGACCACCTTGAGGCAAAGCACAGACCACCTTGAGGCACAGAGCAATACTGCTGCTGACTGAGCTGCCCACTGGGCCACCCACACCTCTACAGACGGGCCCGTGCCTCCCTCCTGCTCTGGCTCAGCCATTGCCTGCTGGATCTCAGCCAGGACCCGGTGGCTCCAGTCATTGGCCCAGCCTCTGATGTAGCACTCCAGGAATAACAGAGCACTGGCATACTGAGACCACCACAGCAGTGAAGAGAGAGAGAAGGAAATGACTTTAATTTAATTTTTAAATTACATTTTCAGAAGAGCAAGTGTGTCACTGCAACGCATGGTTAGTAAGGGTTTATTATGTTGTTAGCATTACGGGAGGTTGCAACAGCCTGACCAACATGCGTACAAAACAACAACAAAAACACCTGAAGTCTCAAAAATGCTTGGGTCCCTTCCTCAGTGTGAATGTTTGTTACAATCCAAAAGTATTTAGAAAAGTGATAGTATCTCTTCTCAACAACCTGCATGATCAAAATATGTTGCAGACGTGCAATGGTACAAATGTCTGGTCTGATTAACAGGCAAATGACTCTTTAGAGCAAATTCTGTTCAGTTTTTGGAGTCTTAATTAATTCTTTGTAAAACGTATCGCACAAAATAATAAGATTCTAGGCTGAATCATGTCATTTCATCTACACATCTTTCAGGCATCATAAATATACTATATCAATATAATCTAGCAGTTTAACTCAAGTTTTCTAAATTAGGCTTTCATTCACATATATCAACAACATACAACACATAAAAAATGGTAACTGGACAATTAACCTTCTAGTAACAGTAATAAAGATACTTGCCTTGGCAAAAAAAGCTAATAACTACTCCCACTGACTTAAGGCATGCAAACAATTGTAAAAATGCTTTTCTCAGTACTACTATGTACTCTATGCCACAAGAGTATTTGTTGGTATGTACACTACAGTATGCCTTTCAAATTAACGTTATTCATATTCACACACTGCACTCGCTGGGGGGGGGGATGGGGTGGGGGGAAGAGAAATATATATACTGTACAGCTGTGTTTCCAATGCTCAGACAGGAATTTGTCGGCTGGTCATACCTCACATGAGAGCTCTTGACCACAGTGACAGCCCAAGTCTGACTGGACCACCATCGCTGGGACAGAATCCAGCAAGTATGCACATTAAGTCTTCGGCATTCTGAACATAACGTCTTAAGATGTACATGAATCGAGCACTGTGTTCCTTAATGACTGGGTGGCAACGTGGGTTACAAAGTTCTAAGAAGAACTTTTTTCTCCTGTCCCACAGTGTTCTTTTGCCAAGTCTATTATCTCTCCTTCACACGGCCTGATTGCTAAGCGACAGTTGTGGCTATAACTGTGCCTTGTGCTGCTGTAACACAATAAGGCTGTTGAGCCCTGGATGCACAGTGCACAAAAAGGACAATGAAGACTGTACTATCAGAGAACCGACGTACTCCAGCTTGTAAAGTGAGAGATAGCTTACGGCTAGACGGCAAAACATGGTAAGCCGAGGTAACCAGTTTAACAGCACCCTCATGGGAGCTAATCTCCGAGAGTCTGATATTATCAGACAGACAGGCTGAAGCCATGAAGCGTGGGTAAGAAGGAAGACAGCCTCTCTCACAGTGACGTAGGGCTTTGGGAAGAGAAAGAGGGGGTGAGGAGTGTTGACAGAGGTGTGTACATGCATGTGTTTGTTTAAATGGAGAGATGGGAGTCGCAAAAAAGATTCCCACCCACACAAAATTGCTGAACACTTCAGATCTGACTGTGAAGGTAATTCTATAGATAGGAACGCATTAAGATGCTTGACCATGACAGACAAAAGATGACAGATTGTGTGAATGTCTCAGATGTGTTCTGGTATGGGCACTAATCAGAGCTTGTTTAATTTACAGTGTGTACTCTGGACATTTAGGCAGTGAGTCACAGCTTGTGAGTTTCTCCCATGTCTCCAGAGTGTCTCGGACTTAGGAAATGAAGAAAAGAGGTGAAAAGTAAATACACACCTACATCCCTGACACATTCGGGACAGTAAGACTCCAACAGCCTCCAGCCTAATTCAGACAGTATTCATTTTTGGCTTCTTATTTCTGGCTATGGCTACATTCAGACTGTTAGCATTCAGAGATCGCCTTTACCCTGAAGTGTGAGTCTCGAAATTTAATGTTCACGCAGAATAAAAATAACATTATTAATGCAACTGTAGGGAAAATGCAGCGTTAATGTATTCATTCCACCTCTGAACTGGTTTAAACAGTCAGTGTAACTACATTTAACTGTAATATATAAATGTACATTTGTGTGGCATAGAAATTTTATTATCTGATGTGATCACACCAGACAGTGCTGGAGCGAGTAAAGGCGCAGCGGTAAAATGCATTTGATCTCTCAATCCCCAAACACACAGACATCAGATCTCTCTTTCCTCACACATTCTTTAAGCTGGCCCACACACAGCTCTGCCCATTGCAGTGTGGACGGGCCAGGTGAGAGACTTCAGAAACTTCGACTTCACTTTCAAGTGTACGAGCATCTCAACACATCTGCACGGCAGGACAAGAGCCAAAGGAGAGAATCGCCATCAAATGCAGCGAAGAGGAAGGATGTTTGCATTTGGGATGGGCGGCCCTTCTGAGGTATGGTGGGACAGGAAATGGTGCGGCACAGTAGGGAGAGTTCAGTCAGGAACAACCAGATGCAACATCAATGAACGAACCCACCATCTGCCTCTATTAATATACCAGTATGGCATAAAAAGAGATGGGTGGGGGAGAGAATGCAGACCTGCAGCAGACGTCTGTTTGCTTTTAGACCTTGGCTATTGAACAAGACAATTTGGCATGAAGTTCTGGTTAAATCGGTTGAGGGTGTGTGCGCACCTTGAAGTTTCCTCAACTGGCCTTTTGTAACATATTTTTGTCCACTTGTACTTCTAAGATTGAGCCATAAGTAGAGGCTCCACCCTTGCCCTGACTCTTAAAGTCAGTGTGGAATTAAAATCCATTTTTTAAAGGCATGCACTATTCCTCCATGCACATGTTTTTATTTATGCATTTATTTTACTTAGTCATTTTGCTTCGTGATTGTTGAACATCTAGCAAACAACTAACTTCTAACAACAAACTTCTCAAATCCTTTTGCCCCCTTAAACTTTTCTTACAGCAACACATTAATTGCTTTCCATTTGTTGCATCGACGGAAATGCCTGTTGATACCAGGTGTAAATAGGGCCTATGTGATTTCAGAAGCAGCTTTAGTATGCTGGAGACCTTGATTGGGCTGTACTTTAGTTTGGAGCTAAAATCTAGAAAACTGGATTGGGCGCCCCTTTTTTAAGTCAGTGTACGGTGGAAATAATTAGTTGTTTTCTAAGTATTGATATTTACACAACAACATGAAACTGACTCAGTCTTTGTGTTCTTGCGTGGCATCAGCAGCCTTTACCCCCACTGTTACTGTGTTAAGTGCACTGACGAAGAGACAAACAATTTAAATCAATCGACATCTTCAGAGCTGCTGGTGGCCTGTCACCTTTTCTTCACCCTGCTGTCATGTTATATATAAGTGCATCTTTAAGGAGATGAAAGAGGGCCGGTGAGTCATGCTAAGGTCATCTTTTATGACTGTGTGCACGCTCACCTTCGTTGAAAGCCTGTATGAGCAGATCACAGCTTTTGTTTGGGTCTTAGGTGTTTTATCGTGGATTGGAGTTTGATAGGGGCTCTGTGTGTGGTGAGAAAGTAGAAAGGCTTTCTTCTGTCTCTGTACAAACAGAACGTGCACTATGAAGCACTGATTCACCTTTATAAGCCAGATAAGACATACCAGACATGAAGACGAGCAGACTGTCTGGACCCTGTTTGTTCTTCAACGATGCACAACAGACACTTTAATTTTCCAAATTCATGTTACGGTTCATGCTATCAAAGTGGATCCTTATATTCTGTGAGCTCTGCCTGCAGACAATAAGGAAGCTGTGGTTGCATGTGTGCTTCAGTTTTAAAAATACGAGAAGGGTTGCATCAAGATTACCAGAACTGACAGTAGCTCATATAAGTTTACCAGTTCCTCAAAATCTTGTATACTCATTGACCTGGTGAGAAAATGTTGCACTGGTGAACTCTACATTTATGTTATGTCTCAGTCAAGAACATCACTGCTGAGGAACAACACTCAAGGATGCATGCAGTTATATTTAAAAAATGCAAACCCTAGTAAACCCTAATAAACTCTAGTATATATAAATCATTTTCACAGGTGCTGCTTCATATCATTGCACCTGCTGCAGCCATGATATGGCAGTTCCTTGATTATTACGCCAGAATGAGAGTATAGCTCCTAGTCATATCAGCCAAGAAAACGTTTCATTTTCCATCTGGCTTAGGACACAATGTAACAGAAGAGTCGAGGTTTAAACAGGAAAAATATCAAAAGTTTTTGGTCACTTTTAAACGAGATGCTTCCGGTCTAAACAGATTTAATGGTCTATTTTGTGCTCTTCATGTTAATTTCATATCAGATGTTAATAACAGATCCTGTCCCTGTTTCACTTTTACTGGATGTAAAGAGCAAAGAATTTGTGTCAAGAGAGCAAGCAAATGATGACAGAATTTTATATTTTGGTCAACTATCCCTTTAATTCAAGCTTCAAAACAAAACCACATCACTACTGTCATTTACTGTAATATCCCGCTAGATAGTTGCGTAAAGACTGCAAGAACCACTGAGTATATGTAGTACATGTTAAGCTGCTCAACTCTGCGTTTCCTGCTGGGAAACAGTTCAGACGCACAACTCTGACGTCTGTCAGTCGTGCAACGCTCCAAGTGAGCAGGAGGGATGTCATCATTTCTCAGCGGAGTAAATTTGAGGGACAGAGTAACAGAGGCTCCCCGGCAAGCCTCCATGCAGGAAAGCTACAACAGGAAGAGCACGCATCTTACGCTTGAGAGGAGCGGTTTGGCCATGGTACCCTCCCCAGGGTCAACAGAGGAGGAGCTGATACCGACAAGAGCTCAATCCCAATTTTTCCCTTCACACACCACTTCCTGGAGCTTGAGCTCTGGGTTAGACTATTTTTGTGCTGCTCGAGCAAACACATTTAGGTCCTGCCAACGAATCCATTCCAAGTTTACGGTCCAGGCCAGACTGAGCTCATTTCACAAGAATCCAGTTTTAAACACACAGTTCCTAACATTAATACATGCTGTGACCTCAAAAAGTATTTAGACACATAAGGCACATTTAAAATGTAGAAATGCAATTGCATGAGATAAATCTGCAAAATAAGTTTGTATTTATACTGGATTAAAAACTTTTTGTTTCTTAAAAATGGTATAATGACTTTAAACGGTAATGGTGTAACCAGCAAGAAAAAAATCTTTACTATATTTATAGTGATACTTTCTATGAATGTGTCTTAAAGAATCAAATGCTCAAAAGCCAGTTAGATACAAAAGTGCACATGCTGCCATCCAACCTTTGCATGTAAACTTTATTTACTCTCTGTATCTCTACGCAAACACCTAAATCTCTCCACAAACAGTCACAGTAAAAGAGCAAAGCAAGGATTTGTATGAGTGCGCAGGCAATGTGTGCGTATGTACAAAAGCACAATAGCTCATAACGTAAGCGAAAGCAACACAGGATCAAGAAATTGCTGTAGATGTGAGTACAGTAAAGCTTTGGGTGTGTTCCTGAAACTGACCCATCAAGGATGCACGGCAAGGTTGTTTGGTCACCTTTTACCTCCTTTCCATTTAAAAACCATCTCTGTTGTCTTAAAGGAGTCATACAAAGGCAATTTTCCACAAGCTAATATGATTCTTTAGGGTCTTAATGGAAAGTTTGTTTTAAAATTTCCCAAAGATAGTGTAAAAAATGCTAAAACAGCTCTTTTGAAATCACTCTGTTCTATTTAATTCCCCTTAAAATCTTCACGAGCTCCGCTGACCCCGCCCTCTTTTCCGGGGCACTCTCGGAGGATCTTTTTTTAGCCGTATTCATAGTGAAACTTGCTAATTAGCACATTTGGATTTGCAAAGATTCATTAAAAGACATTATACTCTCTGCTTCTGTAGGTGAGGCTGGATCATGAATGATCATAAACGAATTTCAGTGCGTTTCCCTTCAGATCCAAACTTAACGTTAATCATTCGCGTCTGGATGTCGGGGGTAAATGACTACTGCTATAATACATTCAACAACAAAACACCTCAATTGCTTAGAAGTCCTGCTTGTCTCTGTGTCTCGGTCTGATGACGGCTCGCTCAGAGCGGGTCTGAGGTAAGACACCAGTTCAGTCTGTGTGACACGCTGCTGTCAATCATCTATTGCTGGAGTGGCCTCTGTCGGTGTGATGCAACTTATTCTTCTTTTAATTTAATAAAAATACTAGTGGATCTTTATCATTGTAGGGTAGATGTGTACACACACTCCCATCACACATTTCAGTCCAAACAGCTTCTAAAAGTGCATGTGGCACCGGATGACCCCTTTAAGAATAGCAGCTTACATTAATGACAAATCAAAGTAACAGATGCACAAAGCCACAGTTGAAAAAAGGAAACATGCATCAGTCTTCTTAGTAGACTCAATCTGTGCGTCAGTGACTATTATTCTAAGACGTCACATTTCCACGTTAATCTATGTTTACTCTCCAGTTATGTGCCACGAATATCAAAGAAGAAAGACAGTACTGACGTATTATAGCAAAGTTATATTTAAATCTCCTAAAATCACCCTTACTTAGTTTTACTTTGATCTATTTTAATCAACCCATCCATATGCACAAAAAATTCCAACTATTTGCTGTTTCTTAAGAACTGTTATGATGAGCAAACAAGTGCAGATGAGATTATGAGATATTTCAGTGGAATTGACAGCAGGCATGAGACTAACACTGCAAAAAAAGGACAGTGATGGCATGAGGCAGGAATGTGAGGTGCAGCTGCACACACACACACACAGGCAGATTTTTACAGTAGAAGAGCACATTCTTATCTCCTAAGCATGGTGTCACATGTACACTGTGAGGTTATATGCTCTCGTTATCTTTTAGATGGCGACAGTCTTTTACACACCCGTAAGGAAAAAAATAAAATCACAAGTATTTAGTATTTTCAGTATCTCAGTCGGTACTTCTGGGCAACAATGACGTTATATGGGGGGTAAATAAGGAATTTTGCAAACCTCCTATGGTAAACAACCAAAATAATATCACGTTTGTCCTCTAGAGTTTATGAAAAGTAAACAGAATACTATTAGTTATATTTGTTATATGAGCCAAGATGATACAACTTGCAGTCAAAAGTCAATTATTCAAGTAATTCTTAGTCTTTCTTCTACAGAACAAATGAGTGTACTATGCTATTTAGAGCATTTTTTTTTTTCTTTTACAGCTTTGTAACTGTACTATTTATCTAAAAGTGATCATTACATTTAATACTATTGAGAATGGCATTATGCATTACTCAACAATAAGGACTTTCTTCCAATTGTGCTTCCAGTATTTCATCACATGCATACATAATTATTTTAATTTAACTGTAAAAACAGTTGGAAAAAGCTATAAAATCATACAAAAGCACACTTTTGAAAAGCAGTGGCATATTGTGATTTGTTTCAGGACTTTCTCAAAGATATTTCCAGGACTATCTTGCTTCATCTGTGTGAGACAGCTAGATGATGTCAGCACAGCTACAATATTCAATATATCTGAAATGACTAGGCCTAAATGTGCCTTGCAAACTTAAACATGGCCATTGAATGTAATGACAATGCAACACTGCCCTGATGAAATGAAAATTCTGTTAACTGGTTTAAATCGCTCTCACGCTTGGCCTGGGTCATTCTTATCAGTGGGTGCTGCATTATATCCCTTGACTTCTGAGCAATAGATTTTCTTTTGTTTATGACTTCCACACTATCTGACACAAGCAAACTTTCCATACAAAAATTGCTCTAACAGTTATTATCAGTACTGTTTAAATATTACTGCATGCGCACACAAGGAGACGAGAGTCAGTACAGAAACACGCCTCAACTAGGGCCGTAACAATAGATATTACAGGGGACAGTTTCCCACAATAATTTATATTGGTAAAATTTCCCTTTTCATCCTTTAATATTCTTAATGCTTTTCTGCTGCACTCCATTAAAATTACTCTCTTGTGTTGCTAGAATGACAAAAAGTCATATAGATATATAAAATGTTAAAATATTTGAGGTGGCCAGTCAAATAAAACTAAACGGGCTCTCCAGGAAATTAAAAATTAGCTGAATATTTAATATTTGACACAGATTTTGCAACTGTAACACGACTAATATTTAGTGATGGAAAGTAGTTTTCAACTGCAAATAGGCGTTTTCATTCATGCGATGCATATAGAGAACTCTTTCCTGTTTCAATGTGATGAGACAGGAAACAGCGAGAGGAAATTAAGTAACAACAATTATCTGTGGGAAACTTGCACAACTTAACTAAATCCCCATGTGGTGCATTTTGGAGATATTTCAGTGTGACTTAGTGAGGAAAGTCCCTGTTGCAGGTAAAAACTGCCTCTTTTGTTTTTGTGGAGGGGAAGAGAGAAAAACATAAAGATGACATCATCGTGGCATAACATAACAATGATGTGTGTTCACAAGCATAAAGCTCTTGCCTAAATGACTTCACCCTACTGGCTAAAACAGAGAAAGGGAGGAAAAAGAGTATGTATAAAGAAGGGATGCGTGTGTGTGCCAGGCTCAGGCTGACCTCAGTGGGTAGGAAGAGGTAAGACCGGGAAATCAAGTTGGATTCTTGAACACTTCAACGGCTGATGAGAAAGCACCTGACCAAAGAACACATTCCTGCATAGTTAGTCACCTACTCAGTGCAGTTCAAAGAACACTCACTCACACAAACATCTGCATACATACGTTCACTGTATGAGAAAAAGGCATATCAACTTGCATTGTAGACGTACTTTTACTATTTACTGTAATGTAAATTATTCCATGCAGGGAAGTTGTTAAGTGTTTTGGTCATATTTAACAAAATAGAGTGCAAATGATTTGATTGCAGTCATCTGAATTTAAAAAAATTGTCAAACATCAAATTTAGGTTTCTTAAGTCCTACATGCAATGCATTTTTTTATACTAATAACTAGTGCTGCACGATTAATCATATCATATATATTACACTGCAATCAAATCAAGGGATCAAGAAAAAAAAAAGTCAATCTTCCGCATGACCCCAGTCAGCCTTCAAGATTTTAGCCCGGTTTTTGCCACAATCTGCTTGTCGTAAACAACGATGGATTGTTTAATTGTTGTTGAATTTTTTTCCACGTCGTACATGACAAGTTCCATCATATCTGTGACACTAGCCAGTAGGAGCACAGAAGCGCCTTTGTACAAGCTTTCAAACAATCCGAAACAAAAGGGAGACAGCGGTATTGGTTGTGCTAGGTGTAATGTTGCAATGAATGAAATGTTTGGAGTTAAGGCAACAATACTGCATTTAGTATAAGGGACCACCACAACACGGTGAAAAACTTCACTTCAGTTCTCTTTCACAGTCTATAACATCCTCGGGTCTTTTTTTCAGTCCCCCTCCCACGAGCTTATATCCCGCATCCACCCGCTCCGCTATATCACTCTTCATATATTCCCTTTTTATTTTATATATCCACTCTCTATATAAACCCGTTGTGCGTTTAGACTATTTGTATTGAACATGACACAAATTGACTAATTTACAATTTTTTGTTCACTGTCATTATGCTTTATTTGATCTTTGAATCATCGCAGGTTCCCTCTTACGTTATACTCCAGGGTTCCCTTAGCCATTCATGCACACACGCGCTTTTCAAAAACAGTGTTTACAATAGACGTGCAAAAATACATAATTAAAATGCATTTTATATTTAGATAGAATGGAAGATAAAGATAGTAATGCATGTTAGTTTGCTTCTTGTGTCCAAGAGCCCTAACCCTAAGCCCATACATCTTACTAACAAGAAACTATGCTTCTAACCACAGCTCCAAAGCTCTAGTTCTAACCACATATGTTTGTGACGTTGACTGTGAATGTTAGTTTGAACTATGCTTTCAGGAAACAACAAATCATTAAACTACGCTGGTAACGACGAAACTTGCAACCATAGTAGGCTAACCATGCTTTTGGGAAACGCACCCCAGGTTTGTGTCCGTCACGTTTTCTTTCTTTTGTGGGTTTTCTGATGACAAGTTAGGGCAAAACATGCTTGTTACTGTCTTGTCCGATGACATCATGCACGACAGCTTGCCATGAAAGTTCGGGCAGCTTCGTATAGTCTGTTTCTTGTTCACGCCACTCAAGATATTATTAGAAATCACATAATCTGATATACTGTAGTCGTAATCGACAAATAAATGGTGTAGTCTGCCTGGGGCTTTAGCCTACTACTTTTTCCTGCATGTCATATGCGAGGATCCGTATAGTGCATTAAATAATGCTAGCAAGGTACAACTAATCCTAGTAAACTGGGAATAATAAATGCTATAGAAGTATTGTTTATTTCTAGTTCAGGTAGTTAACTAATGTTAACAAATGGAATCATACTATAAAGTTTCACCAATATATAAATATAGTAATCAAATTCATCAGAAGCTTGAAGAATGTCTAAAATATTATTGTTTCTTCTCAGACATACAATGCCCTACACCCTGTGTGAACCTCTGGCCTCAATCTTGAGAAGGGGCCTCAGTGCAGAGAATTCAGAGTTAATGCTTAACTGGAAGCTGGGCGTAAGTTCAGTTTAGTTCAGTTCCTCCCTTGATTCTTAGAAGTGCCAGTACTGTTTCTAGCTAAGTGAAATTGAAAGATTTCTCTGAACAGGTGAAGAGGGATAAGCCTACCTGAAAAAAAGCAGCGCCCTGCAGGGCCAAGGACAAGAGGGGGGCTGCTTACGGTGTTGTTGAGCAACAGCATGTCCGTTAAAAAAAATGGAAAAATAAAGAAGACGTTTCAGAGATGTGATCGTCTTACAGTTAGGCGGAGCAAATGCAAGTAACTAAACTGAGTCTTTTAAAATGCAGTGCAACTGCTTAAATCAGATCCAAACTCTGTAAAGTCACAAAACAATCTTGTATTATTCTCTCACTAAACTTCACTGCTCAATTAGTTTCCACAACAGCCATGCACATGGGGTTGGGAGTGGGCAAGATGGGAGTGAGTGTATGTTTGTAAACAGGGGTAAAATAGGAATTTGTTATGGGGGGGGGGTTCGATGGTTTTGGGCTTATATATAAGAAAAAATGATCAAGACATTGAAGATCTGGATGAAGATGTTTACTGCAGTATAGCAGTGACATAGCACACGTAGTACCTTGGGTTCAGCAGAGTCAGAACGAACCCGGAACATCCTAAGCTCAAACTTTTTATACACTTATACTTCACTACCCTTAATGTAAATGAAGTTGCTCCTGTTGTAACTTGTAGCTTTGTATGTTAATTAAGTTCTAACTCTCCTTTGTCTGAGATGGTTCTCTGTGTCCTACACCCTCTTCCATTCTACAATTGGTGACTATTTGGTCAGGATGTAATCATCCCAAATGGTCTTCAAACAGTTGACTTAAGCCTTTTTGGTAGTTTTGGTAGTTTACATTTCCAAATATTATTTTTGTCATTAATTGTAATAATGCAGTGATTATTGTCTGCACAAAGAGAAATAATTGTGAAAATAATTGTGAAAAATAAAAAAATATACTTTTCAAGTAAATTAAAATGCCAGTAGGTGCCAGTAGTGAGCATTTGATAAGTGAGTCCTTAAGTTCAGATTCATTTAAATGATTCGTTCATATAGCAGATTCATTGGATGTTTATGAAACTTTGAATAAAACGATTCTTTTAAAACACAGAACCATTCAGCAATGATTCGAACTGTTAAACTATTGCTATAGTGAAAACGTTGTGGGCTTTTGCTTAACTTGTTGTATATTACACATTAAAACATTCAATTTAGATTTTTACCTCAGTATGCTGAATTTCTTGGTGTAGTGCGTTTTGATTTCTCCTCGAGAGACTGCTTGAGCCTCGCCTCAGCAGCGCAACACTGTCAGTGCACGTATTATCTACTATATCAACTATTTGCCACTTATTCTAAATGTAATCAAATCTACCTGCGTTTTGGTGTTTACGTTGTTATTTTTTGTAATAGATGTTTTAATCGTGTTACTTGTCTGGTGTTCATGAAGTATTAATGTCGAGCCCAGGAGTCTATGTGCCAATTAAATTGTAAATGTGTGTGACGGAGCACGGGTCCTGCTGTGGTCTGGAGGCCGTTCTCTTGACCTGCAGGTGGAATGTGTAGTGTGAACAATCTTTGTGGGGGGTCAGCGCTAATATGACCCTTTGAGAGACAGAACGGCTCATGGGAAGGTCCCTCCTCTCTCTCTACATTTTTCATGTCCCAACCTCCCAAAGAGGAAGTGAGGAAGAACTAAAAACCTTGGGAAAAGAATCCCCCATAAACAATGCAAAGAACCTTTTCAATCAGTCTGTGATAGCTGAAACTGGCATAGTTGGACTCAAGTATTATTTTCACAGTTCTACAATCTCATGGACACAACCTTATGTATCAATGACTAAGGTTTTTTGCCAATAACAAAATCTACAAGACTCAGTTATTTGGCACTAATACTTTAAAATTTGCCTCATTTACTTAATCGTAATCTACAGAATGGAGATGTGCAGTAAAACAAATAAATTAATGAAAAAAAATAAATAAATAATAATAATAAAAAAAA
>JAUYWG010000157.1:134301-148768 GCA_034779775.1 Enteromius afrohamiltoni | reverse complement strand
TATGTGTGTGTGTTCCTGGTGTTTAAAATAAACATAATAAATAAACACAGCATCAACACATATATTATGTAAAGAAATACTTTTATTTTGATTAATCATTTGACAGCACTAATTTAAATATAAGGCTTTCTCTAATCACAACCTTCAAAGTGTCCTTTTGCCTTTATACACAGCTCCCCTGACAGCTGTTGCACCTTGGCTTTTAATGGTTGAGAGCAGTCTTCTCCTCAGGGCAAATTTTCAAGATCACACTGTCCAGGGTCACCAGCTTGTCAGGTTTATAAAAGCCTGAGGTCTGCCGCACAACTTTTCTTGCTTCTTGACATTTTTTTCTCAATGCAACATAAAACACGGACCCACAAAAACTCTTCTCAGACAACAGCTTAATGAATTTATGTCATCCAGTAGTTTTTTTTGCATTAAAGTGTATATAATAATAATAATAACGGATGCGCCCTGTGGAGTACCAGTGTGGACCCTGTAGGGGTTCTGGACCCGCTGTTGAAGCTCTAATTTGTAATGAGTCAGCCATCCTACATTTAGTACATGGAATCTTTTATACGAAGTGGTGACAAGGGATCACACAAGTATTAAACATCTTGTTGACAAAATAGTGTAGTACTCTATTTTAGGGTGCAAGTACTTGCCTGCCTTAGATCTGTACATGGTGTTGTATTTGAGAATGGTAATTAAAGAAGTTATGTTATATATAAAGGCATTCGCTGTCCACTTTAGTCAAAGTTAGAACATATGACACCCCTACCCCTACCCAAAATGTATGCCTAAATCAGTGGGAAATGAAAGCACAGAACTATGGTTAGAAGCCAGATTTTTCAAGGATGTTGATCCAGGAACATCTTGTACTTGGTGAAATCACTCTCACCGACACGGTTGACTGCAAAACCATAACAATATATGAGTATCCCTTTCATTAAAATGTTGTCCAGGTAGAGGAATAGGTAATTTTCTCCTTAGCTGATAAATGTTCCTTAAATTGTATTGAACAACCACATGCAATGAGGTAATTTCTTTGAAAGTGGCTGAGGCTACAGTGTTTTCCCTCTCTGCTTTTTACTGTAGACCAGACCATGATTCAGCTATCAATAGCCATATCCATCACAGCTGGTCATGTGACTGAACAAACACTCTCTGATCCCTACTTGGTGCTGGAACTCGAGATGAGATGGGATGGGATGGGAGACAACACCCACATACCTCCATCAGACAGAAGACTGCTCCGGCAGACATTAATAATACTCTTTCACTTGAATAATAGCAGGCCTATAACTGATTTGCACAGCATCAGCCTTTAATATAATTAAAAAATAAAAAGTCAATTTGAATGGGATGCATTTTTTGTGCTAGGAAAACTAATATACATATATAAATAAAAATTATACAATTAAAGCAAGTAAATGATGTTCTTGGTCGTAAATTGTGTCCATTTAATTTTCAACATATGACCCAGACATAATTTTCACCATTATAAATCATCCCTCAAAAGTAAGTAAATAAACACATACAAATATTTTTTGCAGTTGCATTTTTAATGTCAGCGATGTGTCAGAATGTGTGGGCATGCATTTAGGAAGTCAGCAAATTATCCCTAAACATTGCATAGACTCAAATCTCTCTTGTATTTCCTGCACAATACTGCCATCTGGGTGACAAGTCTCCCTTGAGAATTACAAAACATCAACTGAACTCAACACAAGGGACAAATACGCATTTTATTTATGCTGTTTCACAAATCAAAAACATCAAAATTATACAAAACAGAAAAATAAGGCATATGGTGGCACTATATTATGTCAGCACTTTTATCAAAAGGCAAAAACAAAATCAATATCCTTCATTTTATGCGCAGATTTAAAGGAAAAATGCCCAGAGTGAACCTTTGGCATTCACAATTATTATAAGAGGATCTGACCTTCCTAATCAAAGACCGGTCTACTGCCAAAAAAAAGATCACTTCAAATGCACCAAGCCATTAGTGTTGATATTACAAGAGAAACACATGCAAAACACACAGAAGGTCCGGTGAACTAAACAGCTCAAGTATTTTAACCTTCTTAAAATGACTAAATAATTCTCTTTGAATTCATACATGAAACACTGATTCAATGACACTTATTTATGGTGCCAGAAAAGAAAAAAAAGGCCACATGCTGATCTAAGTACATCAGCTGAGTCACCTCCCACAAGGCAAGATCAGATCAGAGACAATGTAATTACCATGTACATGACCTCAAGACAAGACACACACTCATAATCTATCGCTAGCTGGGAGAAATTACTATGTCTACCTGATTTATCTTAATGCACCTTGAGATTTTTATTACATTTTTTTTGCATATTATAGACATTACAGAAGAGTCCATTTCTTAAAATGCATCTGTATATACGCTTAGAGCTTTTTTTTCAGTCAAATGTTTCCTTTCAGTTTGCATAAAACAGAAACAGTGTACAATACGAGATTAAATGACACATAATGTGGACTAATATGAATAAATCTAAATGTCTATTTGTAGTACATTGTTCGTTTATAAAAAATTGTTAATCGCTAAGTTAAGGAAAGAGAAATTCCTTCTGCATCTGCATTCTGTCTTAGGCCGTCAAGTCAAGTACTCTTTAAACCAAGCACACCACAGCAGAAAAAAGCAGACCCCTTTAGAAATGTTTCCGGTATTTGGAGCTGATGCGGTTACCTTTATCTGCAGGATCTACTACCAACAGTAGTCAAACTTGTTTAACATTAAAACAGTAATGCAAAGAAAAACATATAAAGTCTACCTGAGAACACATGCATATGGATCCTGCTCTCCAAAAGCTTAAGAATTATTAGAGTAAATAAAAAAAAAAAATACTACTAGTATAAATGATTACATGAACTTCAAATCCTTGCAAAGTCCTATATACACATAAAAAGTCAAATGAAAGGAATGTTAAAGTTTCCAGTGCAATTTATAATAACACTATTTCCAGTGCAAAACATGTTGTACAGTACTTGACCTGCAAAAGCTTAATGGATTATGAGAGCAAATGTCAGTGAAGGCATACAATGAAATTGTTGTCACACACACTGGCTGTAACTGACTCCCTGTCAAAAGTTGTCTGCTTTTAAAAAATTAAGATAAAGAGTATAAATTTTTACATTTTACATGACTTTTCATAATATACGATGTAAGGCATTAAAAGGTTTTCATCCCTAGATTGTTTTCTCTTTTTTGCGTTAAAAGGCCATTTAGCACAAGTCCAGCTTTAAACATGAAATTGCAAGTACTCACCCGTACAGATCACAATACATACTACAGGAACACCTGGAGCCTTGCCTCTAAAGGAGTCAGATTACAATATTTGGCATTAAAACAAAGCAGTCATCACTCTGCTTGCATTTGTTCCCTGATGTCTGAAGGCAGCGTCACAAATAGTGCGTCTTCTACGACAAGTCCGCTGCTCTTTAAGGCGCGGCATGAGCCGAGTTCAGCTGGTAAGGACTCAAAGTGATTACCCTTTAACTCCAGATGAGTCAGTGATCCCAGGAAAGAAATCTTTGGTGAGAGGAGAGACAGCATATTTCTGCCAAGCTTCAGAGTCTTCAGCTTCTTACAGAAGAATAGCTCATCAGGAATATTTTCAATTTTGTTACAACTAACAGAGAAGTACTGAAGGCTTTGGAGAACGCCTATCTCCGGTGGGATAAAACGGATGTCGTTGTTGGAGAGATCAAGGTAGCGCAGTTTGTTGCACAGGAACAAGTGTGAAGGTAGAATCTCGATCTTGTTATGGCTGAAGTAGAGGCGCTCCAAGCTGCCAAGCTTTTTTATGTGTTCGGGTATAAAAGCGATGCTGTTGTGCCAAAGCTTCAGACAGGTCAGCTTACGGAGGTGCTGGAAGCTGAGAATCTCTTCAATGGTGCGTAGATTGTTCTCTTTCAGATCCAATGTCTGCAGATTTGTCAGGCTGAAAATGGCATGGGGTATGCGCTCCAGGTCACAGTGCACCAACTCAAGTTCTATTAGGTTCACCATCTTTTTCAGGTTGTTCAGCATGACCAGTTTGGTGCCATCATTACAAATACAGAGGCGCTGTAGATGGCTGGCCACGTCCACAATGGACTGAGGGATCTTGGTGAAATTGCTCTTAAGCGTCAGTGTCTTCAGCGCTTTGAGCTCTCGTAGAGAGTCCAGGGTTACGTTCTTTGATGCGTCAGAACTCAAAGAGCCAATCAGATGGAGCTCTTCCAAGTTCCGCAACACGTACATCCACTGCGGGAGTTCACGGGCATCATCAAACTTGACTCGCAGCACCTTCAAGGTCTCCTTGAGGAAGGAGGTGGCTGCGCTGTGGATCTTGAGGGAGCACTGGTAAAGCGAAAGCTCCTGGAGATCTTCGAGTTGGGCGATGGCTGCTGGTATGGTAACATTATTAATAATCTCAAGCTTCAAAGACTGCAACTCTGTCACCTCAAAGATGGTATCTGGGAGACCAGACAGCATGAAGAGTTGAAGTTCTAGTCTGTTATTGCTGTTGGTCTGCAGCTTTTGCCGAAGCTTGTCAGCTGTCCACTCGTGGTTGAGGTTGAGCTGTTTCAGCTTGTTTTCACTCACCTCCGAGAGAAATACTGCAAATCTCTTGGAATATAGGGGATCATACTGGTCGATCATATGCAACATGAAAGCAAAGTCATTCTTTACATCTGGGATGTCATCAATTCCAGTCTCTTGCCTGACATATTCAAAAGAGTATTCCTTGAGCGAGATATAGAACAGCCAGTAAGATGTATAAAGGCATGTAAGTCCATAAACTCCAACAAAACACAAATAACAGTAGGAAAGCTTAGAGAACAAGTGGGCCATAGTATGATTGCAACAGAAGTACCGATAACCCGTCATATCCTGCATGTTCTCAGAACAGGCAACACTGAACTTAACCTTTGACACCAGTGCACTGTTGTACGCAATTATAAGGATAAACTTGAGCACTTTGACAACAGTCTGACGGACATACATCATATACAATATATCACCCTCCTCCACATGCAGGCGAAACTTTTTGACCTTCTCAAACAAGGCCTTGGCTTGCTCTCCTTCCTTCTTGTCAAGGACACTTGGTGCTGTTTTATCAACAACAATCTTTTCAGGAATGGATCTTAAAGATTGAGTCTTTTCCAGGTTGCCCTCGCCAATTGGAGTGTCAAGGTTTGACCTACTGGCACTGTTCTTCTTGTTGTCTTTCTCTTCAGGATTCTCCCCAGACACTTCAGACAGTGCCCTCGTAGTCCATGGAGAGTCAAAGCACTTGCCCAGGATGGATATGAAGTGCTCAATTTTAGAGCTGGAGCCAGGAAACTTGAACCAGAAATTGCTGCACACCATGAAAATGACAGTATGAATGAGAACCAGGTAAGGGAAGTACTTAGCATACCAATGCAGCGCCTTTTCATAGCACATTTGGTTTATGTAATTATACTGCTGAATATCCAAGTTTGTCTTTAGTCCTTTCAACTCATGAACAGGCACTGCCGATTGATGATTTGAGGAAGGAGGTGGGCACATCAGCTCTGTCGCGTTTGGCGAGAAGGTCCTTTGAGGAAGGCATATGATTTTGTCTTGCATCACCTAAAAGGACAGAAAAGTGTAGCTATCAATATCAAAAATAAGACATACTTCCAATCTGTCCATGTATAGGCATTCTGTTTATATTAATATCCCCTAGTATTTTTTTCCACAGACAAAGTTTTGGATATAAAATAAAGATGAAAGCTAAAAAGACGTCAAAAGCATATTTCAGAAAGCAAATAAACCTCAACCGTGTAAAAGACAGCAGATGAGGCCATTTTATGTACTGAATTACAATTCCACACCACCCATAGATTGCTGGGAACAGTGTAACAGTATCCAACGAGGAGTATCTCTTTTAAGATAACTATTTCGGTGCTCTGGCGTCAGTGTTGTGACTCAGACAGGAAATGAGAAATCATTACACTGGCCATTTGAATTCAAAAGAAAGAAGAATTATCTTTGGGTTAGCAAGAAAAGGTGCTCCATTTTTGACTTCAATATTGTTTTTAAAGTACACAGCAGGTAGAAAAAAATGTTCACTAGAACTGAGAAGCAGTAAACAAAAGCGTTCTGTATACGATTCAAGATGTGTGTCCTCCCCCCTTTTCCTGCAAAAGAGTTTTAGTTGGTCTGGTAATTACCATGTGGTTTGTGTCTGGAAAGGTAATGAGAAGCAAAAAAAATCAGCTAAGAAGAGAGGAAAAAGATCCTGAGAGCTCTACACAGCACAATGGTGTGGCGCAAACACAACAGTCTGACTGCTGAGTAAAGCCTGCTAATAAAGCATCAGCAGCTCTGAACACGGCATCTCTGCAGTAAAATGGATGTGGGGAGCAGCAGCCCCAAGTGGCTAATAAAATGTGCATTATGCGTTACATGGCCACTCAAAGTGCCCCCAGTCAAACATGGTCATTTAGCAAAGAGGAGGCTATTTATTCCCCCTTCGGAACCACAGGATTATGCCATGATGTTAGTAAAAGCATTAATTAGGTCAATTATTACTGCCTTCACTGGGATCATCACAAACATTCAATCACAATTCACAAATTGCAATGTTTCATGCAATCGTGCCATTCCTTGATGAACACCTCCAGGGACAATAAGGGATATTCCCACCCTAACAATAGGTTCCTGTTAATGTTTGTTGAGACTAAAAATAATTAGGATCATCTAGGAATTGAAACTGAAGGCCAAGCGTGCTGCTTGAAGCTCCACCCACTAGTTTATGAGGCTGAGAAGCTAGCCTGCAGGAGTCATTTTGTGTTTATAGTGGGGCCACCATAAGGAGAAGAAGCAATCTTTTCGTGTGGGGTGACTGGAATTTAGTTTTTTGTTTTTTTTTCCGTTAGCAAACTCACACTTCTAAATGCAGTACGCCCTGCCCAACAGTGGGCTGTTCATGCACAGAGGAAATCCATCTACAGTGAAGTCAGTCATTGTTCCTTTGCTGTTGGTCCATGTCTTAGGTATGTCTTAACACTGCTTAAGATGTTCTAAAAATAAATAAATGTACGTTTGGTATACGGTTTAAGGAGAAGAATTGTAACCTTTACCTGCAGTGTGCATCCAAATACACCTATCATGAGCATGACCACAGAGAGGTAGTCTGTGAACACATCCCACCACGGCTTCAGAACCCGGAACGCTGGCTGCTGTTCCGTGAACTGCCGGAATTCAGTCACTGGAATCATCCTCCTGTGAAGGCACAATTAAAGTATTGGGAATTGGAAGAAACAATAAATACTGACTAAAAACAGCTGATATGCTTGCCTAGAGTTTTTCATAGTTCTTAAAAAAAAATTGCAGTATGGAACAACTGAATGTAAATATGTAACCATTTAAATAAATAAATAAATAAATGAGTTAATTATTAATAATCATAAATGTAAGCAAAGATCTGTAGAGTTTTGTTTTTAATTAATAAAACTTCTTTTAAAAGTTCAAGTCAAAGAGCAAGAAATACAATGAAGACAAAAGCAACATTTTATTTCCATTCTTGCATTCAGATGCAGTCATTCCTCCCAGACCTTTGTAGTGTGTGGTTATGAAAAATAAAATAAAAACATAAATAAAGAAGCTTCCCAAACAATGAATCTCAGATTTACACAGCGTTTACACTTTGTTGGTTATATTGAAAGGATTCAACCAATGATTGGCCACTGCCTTCATGAGCTCAGCAGTCATCATGACTGTCATTGGCTTCAATGCATGACATAAACAAAAACACTGTAAACAAACACTTTTGTTGCTGTTCATGAGCCGAGCACAAAAACCGTCTGCTGTACGCAGGGGATCATTTGAAAGCCATTGTATTGCATTTTTAATATTTCAGTACTAACTTGGTATGCCAGTAATTCTGACAATACTACACTAAACTAAATATAAACAGAGGGACGTTTAAAATGATAAGCTATATGGAATGAAAGTCTACCAGAATTATAATATGCAGCTTTATATGTACAAATAAAGTTTTGTTGCTTAACTGGAAGAGCAAGATAGAAATGCAGTTTGTTTTTGGGTGGTGAAAGCATAGCAAAATGTAAGGTCTATATGAACATACTGTAAATGTATTCATTGTTCTAATCATTTTTTAATAGCTAATAAACTATAACCTCAGTAAGAAGCATTTGTTTACACAGGTACAACACATTTGTATTTGCATATTTAAATTTGCATTTCACTGCGGTACACACACTGTATGTATATATATATATTTTTTATTTTTTTTGCTGGAAATACATGGCCAGGAATAGAAATTGATTATTGATTCAACAGCTAAACTGCTAAATTGATTCACCAACAAAATATTTCTGCATAATGACCATTGCTCAGGGCAACACTGTATGAGTGGCTCATTCATTAGCTAAATATTCGTCTCTACAACTAAACTAATGGAATAAAGTCAAATCCATGCATCTATTTATTTGGCAAACACACAGGTAATATGCTAAATAAATAAATAAAATAAAATATCCTAAATAATATACTAAATAAAAAGTAAAAATATCTTGAGTTGCAATTAGAAATGACCTATGAATCTTGAAAGTCACTGGAAGAATTTGGATCAGCTATTCAAGACAACACTGCCATGAAGACCAGAATAATATGCCATACATTCTAATGATTCCTAATGTAGGCAGTCTGCCAGGCTACCTCTAATCTCTATTGAGCTTCACTTCTTGCATCATATTAGACAAAGAATATTCCACCGCTCTTATTAATTATTGAGATTACCGCTGCATATGCTTCACTTTGCAGCAGTCAGCCACTCCAAAAACAGCTTTTTATATATATATATATATACCTATAAAAGGCCTGCACAGATGGAGAGCATTGGCACAACAAAGTAGTAAAATACAGAATGCCACGAGGAAGGGGAGTAGTACTAGAACTACTGAACATCATTTAAACCACTACTAATAAGTAGGCTTACTAAGGCACCTTTCACAAAATCCAGACAAGTACCCAGTTGTAGTCCTGCACCTGATGCAACACACCTTGAATCCATTTGCAGTCTAACCGTCTAAATCGCTCTCTCTGATCAAAACATCAGATAAACGAAAACATCCCCTATGTACTTTATATGCAAGGTCAACCCAAAGAAATAACACTTCACAGCCTTAGTCTAAATGTGAATGCACTAAAATAAAATGTGCTTGTAGCTTAATCATCACAACCGGTCAGCAAATTAATTAGTCAAACCCAACCTTAGCTGATCATAAATTCTCAAGCGGTGTACTTACTGGAAATGTTAACCCTTCTAGGGTGCTTACAGCAAAGTAAACACAATCGGTCTTACTTATGTTAAAATATACTCCAGCATCCACACAGTGTTTGTACTTTTATAAATATTTCTGCAGAAAAGAGATAGCATCAAAGCTTGCACATTTAGATGCCATCTGCCTGCATTCTGTGCATAGAATGGGCAGCTATAATCGCTATAAAAAGGATATCGGGGTAAAAGAACTTTGCTGTATATGCAACATGCTTCAACAGGCAGTGCAAAATATTTGGACATTTGTGAACAGCTGCAGCAGTTCAAGTATCTGGAACTCCTGATTCCTGGCTGAGTTTGATACAAGATATATTCCTAACGCGAGTTTAAAACTTACAACGCACAAAACAATTACGCTTCCAGGAGTACAAGGAAATGATCGAAAATGTTAAAAGATTAAATTTTATGACATTTATTATAGATAAATGCTGCATATCGTGCTGCATCACTGTAATATCAAATGTCCAGACGCCACAAGACGGAAACTAATAAAATGTTGGCAGACCGAATGGAAAAATCCAACTAGTTCTGATAGACAAGACATAAGCAGTGCAGACATGGATGGGGGTCATGCATTGCTGCAAATCAGCTATTTAAACTAATAGCTTTAAGTATCCTGCTAAACTCAGCTCAGTAGAGATGTACCATCTCCTGGAGCAGCTCTTCCTGCCAGGAAATGGGGCGATTCTTAAATATAGTAGTGGGGGGAAAAAAACCCTTGCACTTCTGAACCACATCCAGTCAGCAGGATCAAGAGAGCTCACTTTCAGAAGACTTACTAGCATTTGCACGGATCTGTTTTGTAATGTTACGTGGAGGCGATTTCCTCTACTGCTAATTACGGAAATCGAAATAAACAACATTAATTTCCACTTACAGGACAAAACAAAAGTAATGCACGCTCACTCGTTAGATTTTATTTCATTTTAATTTAGATCCCGCTTAAGTATTTTTTTAAAGTAACGTTATGTTAAATAGAGGCCTGTCCAATTATTATGTATTAGTAAAGCATGTGCCATAAATAAGTTAAAAAAAAAAAACATTACAAGGACTTTACCGAGGCATTTTAATTCATATTTTATGAACTGTATCAACACTTTTCCCGCGGTCCTCAATATTCTTTCGTCTGAAGCATTTGTTTAGGTAAATTCGCTCCACTAACTTGTATTTAGAACAATAACTGTACCACGTTTTTCTCACTCAGGGGGTTTGAAATGTTAAACTCTTTCAGCAAATATTCCACAATTACGTCATGAAGATAAAATTACCTAACACAAACGCAATCTGCGATATTAATGTTTGCCCTCAAACGCCGAACAAGCGAATTGAACGGTCCCGATTTTGGCTCACCTTTAGATGGATTGAAGGCGCGTTCTCCGTCTACAGCTGAAAATTCTAGCGGGGACTGTAGCATGTCCTTGTGGCTGCGGCTCCTAGTTCTGTCCTCCAACTGCGATAGGCTGAGCTACCTTGGGCGGGTCTTCGTGACAATAGCGTTCCCAGAACCGCCTTTCTCACTTTCCGTTTAGATTTTGCGCGTTATGTCGTGCTACATCTGTCCATGACCCATAAGCACCTCATTGTTACAGCAATTCTCATGGGCATATCCTCCACATCCCCACCGTTTTAAGTAAATAAAACCATTTCCTGTGCGTCAAGCTAAAGTTAATTATGGTTTTAACGGTTTTTATAATGCTTGTTTAACCTAAAAAATAAATGGGAGAATGAGCTGGAGATGAATGTATCAACAAGGCAGTGGTTTATTGTAAACCACTGTAATTCACACAGGGCTGACTATATTATTAGGCTATTAAGTAACCCATACAATTATACTGAGAGTGAACTACCACACAAAAGTTGTTGTATCCTAATAAAAATTAAAATAAGAGTAATGTAACTTCGTGTATTACTTCCTGTTTTTAGTAGCCTATTCATTTAAAAAATATATCAGGAATGGAAACTAATGCCATTGAGCCATGAAAGCTATTCATTACTGCCATCCTACTCCACAGCAGCCATAGCAGACATTAATTTGAGTATGTCATCCCACTGTCTCCACAGCCTCTGTACTAGATCATATGTTTACAGCATGTCTGATTGGCTGCAGCGTCTGCCTCAGGCTTGCTTGCATGCTTCCTCTTTGTTCTTCGGAAACCCTCTTTGACATTGGGCGGCAGAGACTTTAAAAGGTCTTCCTCAACTAAAAGCCTATTCACTGAAAGGCTGTGGCATTTTTTAAGCTCCACTGAGAATCTATGCAGCTAGTTCTCTTTGGAAATGAGTTTGAACACCTAGATCTGTTGTGAAACTATCATGAAATAATCCATCTAAAGCACAGAGTTCTAAAAAAATATATATATATTTATGAAGAACATTTGTTTTTAAAAGTGTAGGATAATGCTGTCATTGTGTTGTTTATTAGCTGTAAAGGAAATCACTCTTGTAAATGCTCAGACATTTCACAGAAAAGTGTCATGTCAAGGACAAATAGTTCAAAGTGATTTATTTCTTGCAGGTGGGAATGTCCAAATATAGTCTAGCTACTTGAGATCTAAGAATTGCAGTGTTTTTCTACTCTTAAAATCTACTTTTAAAAACTTTGCAGTGATGGGTTTTCTTTGATTAAAGTTTTATAACACAAACGGTCAAGTATACATATATATATATATAGACTTTATTTCATGGGGTAATTGGGACCAGATGTTATCAATATTTTTCAAAATATCGTTCTAAAAAGAAATCAAGTCATACAGGTTTATAACATATGAACATGATTAAGTTAACGATTCATGATTACCCCACAACTTTCAGTGCATTCAGGGTACTAATTTTATCAGTTTGTGTTTTTCTTAGTTAACCTAATGTTTATGGCATTATTACCCTACCATGCTGGCCTTTTTTTCAAATTTTTAAGACCCGCTATCACGTTTAATGGCTGTTTAATGACTCCTAAAACTGGCCTTATCAAATAATTTACATATAATAACACTGAAAATGTGAGAGTGCCTTATAATGTTTACAACTATAGCTCATACATCAAAGCCTACACTGTAAAAAATGACAGTGTTTAATGGTAAAAAAAACTGTGAAAATGCTATGTTAAAAAAAAAAAAAAAACTTAAATGGTTCCTGTAAATTCCTGTTAAATTTACAGGGAAAACCCATTAAATGTTCCCTGTATTGCATTTAAAATCTTGTTTGAATTTGATGTTTTTTCTTTAAAATAACAATTTTTCTTCGTACTTTTTTTTGCATCAGTTATATTTTTTAGGGTTGTATGTTACACATAATGTCGTCAAATTAATGTTTATTGCACATTTTAGTTTAATAATTCTTACCATGATGGTGTTTAGTGTTTGGTGTTACTATTTAAAAGCTACCTGAGCTGAGCTTTGGTTCATCATGTGACTTTCTCATCACCACCTGCATTTGGTAGTTAACAGTGTATTTCAAAGGTATAAAATATATTTCACTACTTTAATAGGTTGGTATATTAATAATATATAAGTTATTATGGTTTATTATTAGAAATCACAGTTTTTAACTGTATTAATATACAGTTTACAGTTTAATATACAGACATAAAACTGTAAAACAAAAATGATTGTTTTGACAACCACAGATGCCGTTATTTTACCGTAAAACTTAAGGATTTTAAGAAAAAAGTTATTTTATGTTTTATTTTCAGGGATATATTTGGTGTAGTTGACACTGATAAGATGTTTCCATAAATGTAGAGGTCTCAAAGGTTCTGCAGACTATGGATTCATTTTAGGATCTTGTCCAGTTCTGTAAAATAAAATTGGAAAAGGTTTCAGTGGTAGGCTGGGATCTGGAATCTATAATTTGAAGTCTTCTAGTTTCCTTCTAAAAAAAAGGTATTTTTGAACATGGTGGATGTCTACTTAGAATTTCATACCTTCTGAATTAATTAGAGGCTTCATCTCAGTGAATTTTTTTTTAAACTCTAACAGAAATACTGAAAATGTCTTTGCCTCTTGAGGACCAATAGATCATACTTGTCCAGTAGATAATATGAAAGCAAAGTCATTCTTGATATCAGCAGTACCATTACTCCCATCTAATATTAGGTCAAAGGATCGTGCATATGAGTTTCTAATCATTCACATTAAACTATAAATGCTAATACGGTCTGTACATCCTATCTCCTGTCCCGAGCACCCTGCACTTTAAGCAACTGGGTGTAGCTATGGTTGTCACACGCACCGGATCACGTGAGGTCACGAGGACCCGGAAGTAACCTCATGCAGGTATTTAAGCAGGAAGCAGGTGTCTGTTTAGCACCAGACATTAAGCTCATGAATGGCTTTACCGTCAGGTCCCGTCTCAACTCAACCTACTCTTCTACTCACGTGAGTACGTTCAGCTTATTTACCTGTCTGTGTGCATGTGAGAACACGGATTCCTCGGTGGGAATCTCAACTCCCGGTTGGAGCGTTCTCAGAGTAAAAGCGCGTGATTAACCTGCTCACTCGAGTGTCTCCGCGTTTGAGTCTTCCGTCACGCTACACTGGGACTCTCCTCGATCATTCATTTCCTGTCTGCCTCCGTGACAGAATGTCTGGTCCTGCGACGGTCCCGGCGGATTTGGAAGGATTGTGGGGCGTGATTCTGCAGCAGGCGATGGAAATCGCGGCTCTGCGGCAGGAAGTGGTGGGGCTTCGTGCGGAGGTTTCCGCGCTCCGTACCGAGACCGCGGGTCTTCGGGTGGAGTGCGGGGCTGTCCGTTCGGACCACAGGCTGGGACGTGCTCAGGGGAGTCCGAGGGTCCCGACATCGAGATCGAGGGGGTCCCTGCTCCGTATCGCGACCTGGCCGAGGTCTACAGCAAACAACGAGCCTCCAGTCTACCACCTCACCGCCCATACGACCTGGCCATCGACCTCGTGCCGGGCACGGTACTTCCACGCGGCCACCTGTACTCTCTCCACCAAAGAACATCAGGCCATGGAGGAGTACGTAGCGGAGGGACTTCGAGCCGGTACCATCCGTCCCTCCAGCTCCCCGGCGGCCGCGGCCTCAATAAAGACACCATCAAGAACCGTCATCCACTCCCTCTTACCAACACCGCCCTGGACGCCCTCTCTGGTGCCCGCTTCTTCACGAA